>CM062832.1:6771142-6837141 GCA_031772345.1 Himalopsyche anomala | reverse complement strand
TAGATAAAATTAAGCTTAATAAACAACAAAACGTCTCACACGAGTAAAACATTACTTATACTAATTTTTCACTAACTATGGTATTCTGAAGAACTGATATATTTTTTAAATTATTATACAATACCGAACATTGATTGATAATGTATTATTATTTTATTATTAATAATATTAATTAATATTATTTCACAATTATCAAAAATAGTTTTTTGATAATCAATAAAGTTTATAAAATTAAAAGAATGCGTTTTTGTTTAAATTAACAAATGTAAAAAACAATGCCAGCAGTAAGTGCTCTATTCGTAATTTACAGTAGATTTTTTGTATGAGAGGTTTATAAAAATTACCTTTATCAAGTGAGTCGAAACAAATGTTGTTTTTAATTGTATTTGAAACTAACACAAAGATAAAAGAAAAAATAGCTCCGACGAATTGAATATATATACATATATATATATATATATATATATATCGACTGTGGAAAGGAAAAAGGACGTAACCCACACATATCAAATTTTACAGGAGGCGCTAAAAACGTGTTTTAATGATTTTGTGACACATGCAAATTATAAATTATACACAACCTTGAAGTGCACAGATACTTCTAAACTGGTGTTTAATTGACATAAATTAATATTAATTAAAGAAATTGTCTCGGGAAAACCTTTGATTCAGTGTTTTTTCTTGGTTTTAATTTTTTACAAGGTCATCTTTTTCTAACTTAAAAGCTAAATTTAGATACTTATTCAGCATTTTCAGCTTCCATCCTTTTGATAGAATGTGTGTCAAGTTGTATACATTGTGATTATAGAAAAAAATCTGTTTTGGAAAATTGAGGGTTAAGTCCTTTTTCCTTTCCACAGTCGATATTTATTGACGTTGCCAGGTGTTGAGCTCGTAGCCATCCAATAGCGACGATAAGAGGTTTCCCATTAAGCCACATAAGTGGAAATAAGTTAATAACAAATGTTTCAGCGATAATAATAAAAAAAGCATTTATCATAGTCATAAATCATGTTTTGTGAATAGTACTTTAACAAACGTTGCGATGTAGTTAGAGGGAGCATTAAGCGGGCAAACGATTTTCTTGAGCCAATTTTATTTTATTTGTCATCTATTTAAAGATACGTGGGGTACTTATAGACGTGCCATAAGCGATCCTTGCCATACATAATTTATGAAGACAATTTAATTTCTATAACATGCATATAACATATTTTTTGATATAATATTTGACATTAAAATTTATACCAATGTACTAAAATATATTTGGAAATTAGAAAACCATTCGAGATCAAATCTACGGGAAGAGTATTTTTTTTTGGACATAACATCAATGGAGCTTATAGTCTCAGAGCGCGTTACATTTAAAGTTCTTCAAGTCTCCTTCATCGTTAATGTTTGGCCATTTAAATCCCCTTTAGATCGCTGACGACGGAAGGGCGTGATCGTTGCAGACACCATATGCATACATATACAAACTTTATTATAATTACCTTCCGATATTTTATGCATATAAATATTATACATACACATGCAGAAAGTGCCTAAGAATTGTTTTAGGTTGAGAGCAGTTTTGCTCGGAGACCTTCTGTAAATTTTATTTTTCTTCTAATAAAACTAATACAACGAATAAAAATGATCCTAAGCATAGTGGAAATGACTCTCTTTAGTTAACTTCTATACTTTAGTTTATGTATTGTAAATGAGTATATATGGGATGAAACATAACAAACCCCCATTTCTAACAACACAATTTTAAATAGAAAAACTGTATATTTAATATCGACCTTGCTGAGACTTGAAGCCAGACTGGCTTGATTAATTCTTACCAACTGGAACAAAAAATGTATCTATACATATATACGTATATGACACTTTACCCAGTTAAAAGCTAATTACTTGAAAAAAGCAAACCAAAGTATAACAAAATTAAGAGTGTAATTGTATAATATCGCGATTATATTTTCGATTTAAAGTTTTCGCACTGACAAATTAACTTTTTTTTACATTGTTTTTGTAGAACGTATCTCTATGTAAAAAAAAATTAGTACACTTGAATATTCTACAATTATTTTACATTCCAAATAATTTGAATAATTCGCAAATGGAACAAACTACTGGGTATAAATGTAAAACATAGTTTATGAATTTGATGTGACATATTACTATATTACAGAAAAAATAATTCGAAACCATATTTTGTTTTACGTTTGTAGTGATGCATAATAAATTGCAATATCCACAAAGGCATCATCTAATATCATTCTTGACAGCAAAAACCAGTTTGGAAAACTATTTTAGAATATTTTTTGTTTATCGTTTTACTGTTAATACGAAACTGATAACTTTAAAGCGCCTTGTTCAATTTTATATGGTGTATTTCCATGACTGAGCATCTTTAATATAAGTTGGACCTTTTAATAAGGAATAGCGATGCGCTATCAGGGCAGCATAAAATGCCGGCCTCTTTATATGAAGACGTCGTAATAAACCCGGCCCGTCCATGCGGTACAAATTACCTGCATTAATAATTTCTTTATAAAAGTTGAGCGTCATATTGGCGGAGTGAAAAGTTTGCTTCCACTCAATGGACGCGAACTTTCCACTTTTCACTTTATACCGTCAGCGTTTTTCTTTATGTTATCTTATCTCGTTTCCGCTTCGTTAAAATTTTTGGGAAACCTAATTTTTTTAAAAGATTCACCAAATCTTAAAAATTGCAAAGAAAACTCTTCATTAATATAGATTCATAATATACAACTTTATGAGAATAAAAATTCTAATACTGATCCACAACACCACTGACATCTTTGTTTCTTAATAAAAGTTTTCAGATATTTTCATTACATCTTTAATTTAATGTAAAGATTTTTTAGTTTTTACCATGAGATGCTTGTTGACATTGGTAGATCCAAGAGAATGGTGACTCTTTGAGAAGGATTCAGAGGAGATAAACGATCTTATCTTAATCTTTAGTAATAATTGATATTTTACGTTTTTTTGTGGCTGGAAAATTAAATTTAAATTAAATCGATACATACATAACAAATTATTTATTTCTATTAAAATATTTAATTTTTTTAGTAGAACCAATATTTTCAAATTCAATGGCCATCCCTCGGAATATTTTCTGGATCTGCCAGTGCTTGTCAGAGATCAGTTTTATCAGTGACGATACTAAAGAAAGATATGTTATACTATTTAAAATCTAATTCAAATTTATTTAAAATTGGGCAAATGTAATATATATGAAAATCTTTAATTTAATATAAAAGATATGTAGATAAAAAGATTAAAAATAATGTTTTAAAACTCTTTAATAAAAAAAGTTTATTTTGTAATGCCGGAGAAAATATAGCGCAGACATTAAAAAAATATTATCATGTTTTTGAAAAGAGAAAATTTTATTACGTCAACAAAACATATTTTTATAAATTAACATTTATTCGCTAAGCAAGGAATGAAATTTGTTATGAAATATATTAGAAAACGTATGTCAATTTTTGTGAGCCTCTACATAACATAATATAATATAGTACAAGAAATTTGAGTCTCAAATAAAACCGTTGTGATATATCATTTATGAATGTAGACATTTCAATACTTTATTTTCTCTAGAGATTAGAAAAAAATTCCACAGTACATTTTTACGTTATTTATACTATGAATATACTTTAGAAAGAAACGAAATATGCGTCATATAATGTTACGATTATGTTAAATAAAAACATGTTTTCCAAAATCAATCAATCCAGAATTAATTTTGCCCATCGTATCATTCGTTGATATTCTCAACATTTCTGTCTGTACCCAACACATTTTATACATTTAAAATAGTCGTAATATACAATTTGTAAAGTTTTTGAGCGGGGGTATACACATATATACACCGCTTCATCTCTGTTATATTTGTAATATAAATGGACCGAAAAGTACCGTAAATTATTATTTAACGTGCGTAATAAATGGTGATATATTATGTGGGTGTATAAAGTACGGAATATCTTTTCTTGTATCGCGTTATGAAGTAAAATTACAAAACATACTCCGGAAAACTCATCCCACATAAACACGTAGCTTAATTAGTCTTGAAAAAGTTTACGCTCAGTTTATGAGAAAACCTTTTGCAGAGCAACACATATACATTATATTTATATATATTAATACCATAGACACATTCGCGGAGAGAAAAGAGATCACGATATTTTTTGTGTAAGGTGTTTCGAAATGCTGAATACATATTTAACTAACCATTATTCGAGACCAAATTGGCTTTTCACGTATGTCGGTAAAATTCGCGTAAATTTAATTTTCGACGGTCAAGAGTAAACAATATGTAATTATATATTTTGTTATAAAATGACTAAATTAAATAAGTCACAATAACCAAATGAAGATGTTTAAATTGTGAGTAAAACTTTGTAACTAAAAAAATAGATTGAAATATTCATAATTATATTTTCTAAGACATCTATAATAAACAGCATTCTGTTTTAATAATTTAAAGTTTTTTCATATAAAAAATGCCATTTACTTCAATAGAATGAGTTTATATTACTTATATTGATATTTAAATAGTTAAAAAACTGACTGCTTACATTTAATGGAAACTGTAACTGCTATTTTATGACGTTACAATGCAGTTTTTACAATAAGCCTACTAGAAATGATCGAATATACTTAGAATAAAATTTGACGAAGTACATATCGATACTTTCAGAATGCACTGTCTGAATTTGGCAGTATCGAGTCAAGTATGAAAAGTATTTCATAATTCATATATCTATCACGTTCAAAGAGAAACCAAGATTTTATTATGCTACACTAGATTCTTATGATACGATAATAATAAAGATACCTGTGTGTGGAAAATTTGCAACGAAATAGAACGTGATATCGCCTTTAAGAAACTGCCTTTAGACCAGGGTTTCTCAACGGGGGGCCACAGCGTGTTCCAAGAGGGCCACAGCGATTTATTTTTGTTTATATTTTTTTCGTATTTTTGCTACAGCACAGTTTTCACGGCCACGGGCAATTTTTCCGAAATTCTTAAATTTCTGTGATTTTGGATTCGAAATTCTTGGAAGAGCTAAAAAAAAAGGTCGTACGCTTTTAAATTTGGGAAATTCGCAAATTCCTGGGTTTTTTAAATTAAATTTTTTATGGGAAGAAAAAACAATGGTATGGTGGCCACAGAAAAACAAAGACACTCAAAAGGGGCCACGGGATCAAAAAGGTTGAGAAAAACTGCTTCAGACGATCGTTATTTTAAAGAATACGAAAATCAATACTTTGAATTAAAATTTTCAGTTCTCAATTTGAGTATGTTTTGAGACACCCGGTAAAAAAAATGTGAAACTTTTGTGCCCTCTAGATATTAAGCTTGGATGACAGCTTGAAAGTTAACATATAAAAGTATTCTGAAATTTTCTTTCATACTGTTCGGTTGGTTGGCTATTTAAAAAGTGCCATGAAGTAATATCGTGACATTGCGACTGAATACGAATGAACTCTTAATCTTTAATGAAAAATTTCATTGCGATTCTTTAATGCTTTCGAACTTAACTTTTCATGTGTCTTTTGGTTTTATTTCTACGATAAACTTTAGACGGCATAAATTTTGCAGACATTTTAAATTCAAGTACATAATTAAATATGTATTCATTACTCAATTAAATTTGTATGCAAAATAAAATTAAATTTTTATTATCAAATTAATCTTGTGGTTATATAGTTAGTAATTAAAAAGAGCTAGAGTTATCATGACAAAAATATTTAATAAACACTAACCCTAAACACAAATATTTTTTATGCGTAGACTTAGAATTTTCATTATTGTAAAATGCAATATAATCGAAAATAATTGGTATTTATTTTCATTTTAATATGATGTTTTGAAAAAGCATAATTTTAACAATTACGTGTTTACCGTTATTCTACAGAGTTGTTTGAAAGTATTGTTTTTGATAAAATTAAACAAAAGGTAATATTTAATAAATAAATTGTTAATTTTCAATTTAAAGCCTATTAACTTTGATACTATTAAATTCTAGTACAGAATCTTATGTCGCATATCACTTTTGGTCACATAAGCAACTTTCTTTTTTATACTAAAAGTTAGTTCGTCGGGCTTTGCGCTTTGTTATTCAAAATAAAATAGATTAGTAGAGATTTTAAAAAAAACATAATTTCAAGCTGTTTGATTCAAATTCTTTGTACCTGACTTGATTTAAATATGATATTTTTCATTTCGAGATATAAAACATTCACTTTGCGATCGAGTTGATGGAAGCAGAAAACTATTCACTAACTGAAAACGGGCTTGTTCACGAATATAACATTCATATTATGTACGTATTCACTCGCCTTAGATCAGACGGTAAAAATAATATGGTTGAATATATGACTTCATATATTATACATTCTCATTCAATTCTCATGTATTTGTCAATTGGATGATATAAAACGGAAGTGAAGACTCGAAGAGTAGGATGCTCGTTTTTTCTTTATAATGCATTATAAAGCAAGCTGTCATGAAATTTAAGAAGTGCATTTGACAGCCCGTCGTCCACCGGATGTATACATATTTTGCCGTCCCGGCGTCACACGTCGGGAATCGACGTCGTGAGCCGCGCATAGGCCAAAGGGGAGGCGGTATTGACTTTCCATTCCGCCCTTGCAAGCTTTACCCCAGAGAGATATATTTCAGGGCAATATTTCCGTTTTATTTGTTGAGTGTCGCCTGCGGCGGCGATAAGGGGCGCTGGAGTCGCTTCCGGATTACCGCCCCGCGAAACCTGCAATATGACTACCGATACAAATAGCTTTCTTATTATGATACTTTACCTCTAACTCAACCTTTTCATAATACGATTATAACATTCATTAATTAATTTACATTTAATTTTTATACATATTTACTTTTCGTTTATTAAAACCATGTCCATGTAGTCATAGAGGAGAATTTCAAAAGAATGTGAAATCAAAATTTCAAAACACTTTTTCAATAATTGCTACTCAATTTTATATTACATTACTGATTACCCAACAAGCAGAATAAGTAAAACATTTTAAACTTATATTTAAATATTTAAATAATATCAACTTTAATTCAATCAATACACATGAAAATGCTTTTTAGTTGAAAGATGGATTTTTTACTCGAAAATGTAATATACTATTATTTTAAATATTCTTTCTATGAAATTTGCTTAAAAATAATTATGATTTCGACAAATAGAAAAGAAAAAGATAACATCAAATTTAATTTGAAAATTTAATTTGTTTCTCAAAGCAAGTCAGATAAAATTTAACTCCTAACAACTTTTTGTATAATACATACAAAAACAAGCTAGCTTTCTTCCTGCTATCTACCTTTCAATCAGAAGATTGAATGACCGACATAAAAGATATCTAATTCTTAATTATTTTTCAAAATAATGTAACATGTATATAAAAAATGAAGTGCCTTTTATTATAAAAACATATTATTTCATCAGTTGGCTAGAATGTTAAAATTTTATAAAATTGAAAGTTTTCCTTTTAAACAAACAAAAACTGTATATCTAACATTATTCATGAGTAGATGTCTTACTTAGAATAATAATTCACTACCTAAAAGCTTTTAAGTATCCCACGGGAGTCGAACCTGCTCCCCTACCTAGGGCTGGTCGCTGGCATGCAATAGATAGAGCTCACTCAGCACGCACAGTAGTTGGGGGAAGTGAGTTCGTATCCGCTCTTAATAGATGTACCCCATATCATGTGCATTGATATTTTCCTATCTTTTTTATTGGCTACATAAAACTTTTATAGATAACTTGCGTAATGAAGGAGGTTGAAATGTAATTAATAAATTATTTTTCATTAACTCGCCAATCAATGAATGTTTGTCATTTTGTTGTAAATTGATAACCGCATATACAACTGTTGATCAATTATTTTAATACCATATGTATTGAATATTTGTATGTATTTTTAATGTCCCTTTTAAGGGCGTGTGTAGCGGTCTACAGCAATACTTAAAACGAAGACAAATTATTAAGTGAGTTATTTACAAACATTCGTTAATTGATAGATATGGCTTAATATGATTTTCGAAACAACCCAGTTGACTTAAGAATTCCTTATTATTATATAACAATACAACGTATCTGTGAAAAATTAACAGGTAGCCAGTGCCGTGCTTAAGCAGCAAACTTTTTTTTCAATAAAAAATCGCAACTTAACGAAAACGAATAATTTATTTTTGAAATATTTATTAATCTTTAACGTATTGACGCGTATTTTTTAAAAAAATTTAAAACGATTAAAAGTAATTGTAATGTTTTATTATATTTAAATGAAAATATATTTTAAACTAAAGACTATATTTGAATTGAAAAACAGATATGGAGTTGTGAAACAAACCACAAATCCAACGACAGCACTTTTTACTATTTAAGATTTTAGGATTTTAAAAAATGTATCAAAAAAGTGTGAATGTTTACATTGGTCTTCGGCAAACATATAACCGGTGTCTTAAGTGTTTTTAAATATCTCCTAAAAGGGATATTTTTAAATATTTGATTTTATTTTAAAGAAAAACAATCGGAATCACCGATTTTTATGACTCTAAATCCACCCTAAACACTACGACACCTAGATTTCTACTCTGACTTCAAAACCGTTGCTTTAATGTTAATTTAATATTATGTGTGCTATAGAAATGATAATATGTATATATTTAGTTAAATAACATTTTTAATACTTGAAAGAATTCTATTTTGTTTTATTAAATAAATTTTCACAATATTAAATATTTGTGTAATATTTTGTATCAAGCATTTTTGACGTAACAACGTCTTATAAATCGATGAACGCCCGCTGCACGCACGAAAAAACATGACTCATTGTCCCTTTTGTCGCGTTACGCCGAAGGCAAGCGTGCGAGCGAGAGCGCGGATAAGCGATAGAGAGGCACGATCGGCCTACCGTTCGGATTGTGCCGCATCTATCTCTCTTCCACTCGATTGGTCAATGCGTCTGAGTAGAAAAGAGACAGCGGCAGATTGGAAGACGTTAAATATCACACATGTATTAAAGTTGTAAATAAATTGCTAAAAGCACATTGTTACTTGTAAATAAACTGTTCATCAAAGTAATAAACATATTTGAATTAATGAGTGCGAATAAAATATATCAATAAAAAATTTTAGATTTCATTTCACTCCTTCTTCGTATCCATACAAAATAATGATAATTCAATAAAAATGATTCCATTTTATTCATAAACGTATGCAATCATTTCATCAATGTTTTCTTATGACGTTGTCACGTTAAACTATCGTCCGTAAACCGACTTTACAGACAACCAATTTTTAATATTTATATCAAACACAAAACAAAAAAAGCTCTGATATGTTCACAAAAGAAATGCAATTAATATACTTTATTCGTTTGAACATACATTAACTAAATGACTTTAAAAGTAACATAACATCAACGAAAAACATTCATAAAATATGTAAATGAAAACCTTGCCAAGTAGGGCGTTTTTATTGACTCTTCGAACGAGGCTCATTTCGCGTGCCACTTTTCCAATAAATAACGGAAAACTAACCACTAGAAAATTCCAATATTTATTACCCGACGCCGATATCATATTTTGTGTAACAAATTGTTGCAGAGAGCTGAGCGCTCATATGAGGCGGCCAAACCGTAACAGCTTGAGTTCACTTTATTACCAAGCCTACGGAATGTTATTAGGTCAATAAGTCATTTTTTATTTCACTGGGTCATTGGTTTTTCCTACATCATTGGGCCACACCGCAACTGATATAATAGGAAACGATACAAAGTGTTTACAGGGGAAAATCAGGAAAATTAATATTCGCCTTATGGCAACTTTGAAAAGGCATTCAAGCGTAATAATTATGTAGATTTCACGTAAGCACACCAAAATTTTTATTTTATTAAGGTTTTGGCATATTGTGGATAAATGCCGTAAGTCAAGTGACAAAATGTACTTTAAAAAGAAATTTCTTAAGATAAAATAATGCATATTTGATTTAAGATCCTATACGGTTTGAATCGTTGAAATTATGTATAATATATTCACACAAGTTTTGTCACTAACAACTGGCCAGTCTACATCAATTCATGTACTTGAACGTCTGAAGATGCTGAAAGACAAAACCCGGGTCGTTAGTGACAAAACTTGTGTAAATGTACATAATTTGAATGATTCAATATTTTATTAAAATAACTTTGATTATTCCACGTATTGTCTAAAGTTGCCGCCGAATCTACCGAAAATATTAAATTTAATGTCAAAACCCACAAAGCACCTTCAGTCAAAATCATAAATTAAAATATGGTATAATTTATTTTTTAAAAATAAGCAGTAACTTATGATTGAAAAAAAGTCCTACTACACGAGATACACTTCTTTTATGTAAAATAACCTCTGAGAAATACTCAACAAATACTAAGCATTTAAAGAAGAATCGGATATTTCACGCAAAATGACTTTCAATACACTCAACTGAAGCCAAATGACGTACTGACAATCGTAGCAGAAGCAGCAAAAATGAGGAAATTCTCATCGCATGTATGTTTTTACCATCCATTTGTTTTTTGCGTGAAACTATATTTTTTAAAACAGAACAATACTGTATGCTGAATATTTATATTGCTTTTATTAGACGCTATTCTTTTGATTTTGTCTATGAAACGTTTTCCTTCAAAAATAGCACAACAGTCAGTAATTTTATGGCAAAAAATTGTAAACTAGCATCTGTCACAGTCACACAAAATACGTTCGTATCGGTCATATATTTTTTTGAAATAAAAATAAAATTATGCAAATTTCTTTCTTTTTTATTGTCTACCACTTACTGACTGCTTTGAAAATGTGCGAAATTTTTCAAAGTTTAAGCATTGTCGAGCTTAAAAAAATATTTATCAAATATCAGAGAGTCTCGAGACTTAAATTTTTTGGTAATCGAGACTTGGAAAATGCGTCAATTTCTCAAGAATTTATTCTTGGATCGCGTCAGTAAAAACATAATTATTAAAGCTATCTTAAATAACGTTAAATATTTGACAAATATAAAATATAATCAAAAAATGAAAGCTTAGCAAAGAGAAAGTCTACCATAGTAAAATATTATTATATGATCAAATAAATAAGATAATAAAATTATACAAATCAACAAATAAGCTTGGTTAACAGGATTACTGGGCAGCATGCTTAAGAGAGTGAGAGCTTTTTTTAACAGGTGGCATCCTGTTATAATCCTCCGATCTCAGGTTTCCTGGTTTTAAGTTTTAAGTACATGCATATATCCTGTAAGATAGCTGAGGGTTTGTGGTACTTATATAAGATTCAATATGTGGAAGACGTCTGAGCAAAAAGGACACAAGATTCACTAAAAAATAAAATCAAATAAACAATTGAGTTGAAATTGATAAGTTTTTGTGGCTAATCTTATAAGCAAACCGTCAATGAAACGTTCAAATAATTTAGGGTTCAAACAGCGACGCAAATTGCGTCCAGACTATCGAATCTTAGTCGTCTATTAAAAATGCAAGCGCCCTTTACGGGCTAAACAGAGCAAAGTACGTACTTTCCTTCTCTATGGTCCATAGCCCCCGACAACTACAAAAGGCCAATCCTATACAAGCGGTTGGGACAAAGCAAAGCAATTCCGCGTACGGTCCACGCTAACAAATGAATGAATTAATAACCAGACCGGAACAATATTTGTATGTCCGGCTTGCGAGGGATGCTTCACTCACCCCCAAGGCTTTGGCCGCGGCCCTTCGAGTGATTTATACAGCCTAAATTTGCAGACGCTGAAAATATCGTGAAAAATTGCGGCGTTTCATTATCTCCATTGTGGAATTTTCGCAAATGAATACTAACAGATTTAGGCAAATAAATGAAACGGAGCATTTTGATAAAAAGCTAGGTTTGTGCTGTATTTAACATACAATTTTCATTGATATAAATATGAATCTACTTGAAAAGCTTTTATTCTTTGTTTTAAACTAAATTTAGTTAATAAAAAAGTCTGTTTTATTGTAATGTTTTTTTACGTTGAGAATTTATTTTCTTTGTAAATGTATTACTTAAACAAGTATGTTTTATTGATTAAAAAGTGATTCGAAAAATATTATTCACACATTTCCTTTGCAAAGTAAATATTTATAAATAAATATAATATAAGCACAGCAGCCGGTTATGTTTATCCATTTTGCATTTTCAATTGAAATTATTGCTTGTGACGTAAAAAAATATCAATTGAAAAACTCTTTATGAAATTTATTCAATTTATAAACTTTAAGTAAAATTATTTCATGCAGGTTACAAAATATACATCTTAGCTTTTAAAATAACCATCATTTGACAAAAGCAAATCGACAAACGTTGTGGAAACTCAATTATCGTTTCATTACCGTAAGTAAATACTAGAGCTTAATTATTTGGGCTGTTCTCGGTTAAGTTTTATCTGTAGGCTCTGAATTTCAGGAAACAAATTCAATTCTTAGACTACTGAATTTTAAATTGCAGAGATTCAAAGTAAAGAATCAATTCCGTCCCAAATCACCACCACGACAAAATGTAGACACAGGCACTATCCTCTATCCTCTGCATACATTATTGATCAGTTCGTAATCAAATTACCAGCATGTTATACGACATCCCCAGGGAATTGCGCTGTGCTATTGCTATCGACTGGGTTGTTTTGTAATGTGAACGAATGAACTGTGAGTCGATTTAATAGTTTCTGCGATTCAATGAAAATTCTATTCAAGTTAAAGTCGCAGCCGATTGATTGAAATGTAGATACCGCTCACTGAGTCCTGAAGTAATCGGATTTATTCGTTTTGTTTCGAGAGGAGTCAATATGATTACATTTCGATATGAAATTTCACATGAGCTTAGTATCAAACTGATCATTTCAATTTAAAATTCTATGTCAAATAAATGTTATCCCTGAGTTGAAAAAACAACTTTAAAAAGTAGTAAAAAAGTAAAAATATCATGAAAAATGAATAAAACTTTGTTTTGGTAATCCGTGAATTTAATTTTTAAAAATCTTTTTTTTTTATTTTCCATTAGCTGCATTTCAAAAAAGTCACTTAACACCACAGTCTTATTAAAAAGAAAAAAAAACGATTGACTGAGTTTATTGGTGAATTGGTGATGATTTTCCGTTTAATTGAATTTGTGCGTTTTGATTTAATTTACACATATTGTCCACTTTTGAAATCTATCGCATTGATTTACAACTGAAGAACCATCTGTCGTGTTGCAGTTACACTTTTAACAATTATCAAAACATGGTTTACAATTATTTCGAAATTTGTAAGGAATATTGAAGTTAAAAAAAAACATTTTTTACTATAATAATAACCTAACTGTGCAGTTAAATCCATAGAAGATAAAACTGACTTGAAGTAAGACTATTTTTAAGTAAGTATTTTTAATAAGTAGACACCCAATGCCATAAAATCAAGACGTATAAATATTTATTCTACTAAAAACATTGTATTTTATATAAAAAATGCCGATTCAATATTTTAGTTTTATCTGAATAAATAAGATTAGAATTTTTAACATATTTTTATTGCACTAATTTTACTATCTACATTTATGCATTTGTATTGTATTTCTCGTTTTAAAAATAAAAGCAGTATGGTATATTTTGGTTGTTGACATCATTCACATAACAATATATTGTTTAGATATAAATTTACAAAAATACCGTTCCCGCTTTAACATTGGGCGATTTTAAATTGGGTTTTATATTATCTGTAGATAAAACGCCATTGTGCTCAAGTATATTTCTTTATAGTAAAAGCAAAAAAAAACTATTAAGGGATGGTCCGTCTTCGTCTGTATAAAAATAAATGCAAAAGCAAATCCTCCAGAAAACGACCCAAATCTTCTTTTCAATTTTACAGAACAGCTTATCCCCGGAAGTCGATCAGAGAGCTTGCGTCGGTCCGACGAAAGCTAGCCGGCCTGGAAACAGCAGCGCGAAAGCTTCGTCAAAGGCGAACATGTATGAAAGGGAAGCGTTTGCTTAGTTATATTATTATTTGTCCCGCGATTTAATTATAATTACATGTATAGTGATAAATATTTAATTGGTTTGGTAATGTGTCTTTGTGAATAAAAAGTAAAATATCTGGAATACATATAAAAAGATAAAAACATGCTTAAACGCTTGATGATTTGTTACGTTAAAAAATAAATGAGTAAAATTACATTATATTTTGTCAGGAATATTGATTTACTGTAGAAGCTCACTGTAATTGAAAAATATAAGAAAAAACTTTATTTAAAATGTTTTGTTGAATTAATTAGAATTAAGTTTAAATAATTCCTAACTGATAAGATGTGGTTAAAGAAATTTAATATGTCTTTAATAAAAACACAATATCAACTATACACTTTATTAAAAAGGTCAGGACTGGTTTCGCTTATTGCGAGCATTGTCAACTGATAAGAAATATAATTGAATAAATATATTTGTATAAATAGCATTGTTAAATTATATTTTCTTGATGATTGAATTCTTTGTGATAAGTACTAATTATACAAATAAAAAGTGAAATATTCCTTTAATAGAGTGTTTGTTATAAATAGTTACACTTTAGATCAGTGTTCCCCAACGTTTTTACACCTGCGGACCGGTAAAAAAAGGAAAGAAAAATCACGGACTACTAATGATGAAATAAAAATGGTTTTTATTAATTATATTTACTTAATCTTATATTGTTACAAATGGACACAACTATACAAATCTTTTTTTAGATGACAATGTTCGCAATGAGCGAAACCGGTCCTGACCTTTTTAATAAAGTGGAATAAAGTACAAAAGAATATTGTGCTTTTATTAATATAATGCCTTTCCACCAAGACAGTGAACACCCTAAAAGTGATCAGTACGTCTTTATTAAAACATATTATTATTCACTTTTAATACTGTCAATACTTGGTGGAAAAGCATTATACTCAAAGAATGAAACACTAATTTGTTTTAATTACACTTTTATAAATGAAAATTAGTTGATAGTGCTCGTTTGAGAAAAACACTGATAATATTAAATACAAATTGAATTAGTACAGATAAGTGTTTTATTCTTTCAACATAGTATTATAGTTGAAAGTTTTTTCCGCATCACGCCTTTGTCAAACTTCGTCAAATTTCTTAATCACTGCAATTCTTATGGAATTAAATTGTAAGTTCTTTTAGTAAAAGTATTATTGCTTAAGTGATAATAATTAAGAAAAGTCACTAAGGACATACCAGCACACTGTGATTATGTTTGGCGAGTAGATTTATGGCATGTGCAAACAAGCGAGTAAGCCTATAATGTAGTGCAAGTCTGTGTGCTCAGTATGATAAACAGAGATGGACATAGTGGGCAGACATGGGACATTAACTGTGCAAAATGTCTTGGGAGGGAATTCATTAGTTAAGCTATGTGAACTTCATTTACGTAAGACTAGTAAAGCAGTTTCCTTCAGTAATGTTCTCAGAGCTACATTTTGAGAATGAGATCTTCTTTAATGCTGTAATGAATATAAAATAAAAGTTAATTTTCCTTTCGCCATACAAAATAATGAGTGTATTATATTTTGTATTACTAGAGTACAGTAATAGCTTAGTTTTGCACAAAAGAGATTTACAATTTATATAATAACTGAAACATTATTTTAGATAAAAAACGACGATGTTTAAAATCAAAGTAATTAATAGAAAAATATGTGTTCGAAACTGAAACATGTAATAATGCTATGCTAATAATAAAGGTGTAAGATAATTCACTGCTTGTGGTGTCATCTTACGGCTGTATTATGTGTAAACCCATTCAGGATGGAAGCTGCAAGCCTTGTCCTCACCCCGCCATCTTGTCGCCGTCACCCACCCCCAAGGCTTCTGTTTACATGCCTCGGTACGTACACTCGTAGATAATTATGCCATAAATCATGAGACTGCTTTGGAACATTAACTTTCTTTGACATTAATTCGTGCGACGACGCTATTCATGCAGGTTTACTAATGAATTCTGTGGAATTATAACGTTCATTAAGAAGAATAATCGCCGAGACTTTTTTACGTATAATCGTATGTTAATGACAAACAATAATAAGAAGCTTTTGTATTTTTTATCGTCATTAGCCATTGAAAACTTTACTAATAATTAATAAATGTTTTTGCTACGATACTTTTAAACCATTCCAGAATTGATATAACATTTACAAAACAGTGTGTGAAGAATAAAATACAAATTTGAAGATATCAAAGAAAAAGTGCGCATCAGCTAGTAAATGATAAAAAATAATAGCCAAACGACTCATATATATTTATTTCAAGAAAAATAACTTTTAGACTTATTAATAGAAAATGTTATTTATGACCGAACCTAAGTCACAATATGAAATGAAATTCAATAAGCCGTGAAAAGAAATTATAGATTTTTTTACTGAAACAACACTGTACTTACTGTATTGTCAAACTCAATACAAATCATAACAATATATTTCAATCTTATAAAGAATTTTTTGACATACATATAAATATATTTATAACGTATGTTATTTGATCACTTAGAGGCAGGGATTATTTCTGAGTTCTTAAATAAAAAGAGTGACATTTTTCAATTTATTTTTTGAACCGAGAAACTTTTTTGTAGCTGAAAAAATGCTCAAGAAATATATAATCTTAGTATGATGTTTTATTGTTTGTGACGGACGTTTAATTCGAGTTCCTATGGTAACGGTAAAAAAACAAAACGATTTCAAGATATAATATAATAGTTTACGTTGTTACAATGAAATCACAGATGCAACATAAAATGTCTTAAATGGACAAATACTAGGATATGCCTACAGGCAATACAAATGTAGCTTCTCTAGGCCTTTCTTATATATTATGAATCAACCTCCAGTCATCTGACAGTGAGTGATTCTCAACTAAAGTTTCAAGTGTAGCAGTACCAAGTGTGATTTTGATTAGTAGTAGCATATTATGAACAGCTGTTCGAGGTGATGTCATGTGATCTTTTAGAGAGTAGCACTGGACAACTAATTTCTTTAATCATTGAACGTACTGAATAAATAGAGAAACCATTAACTCGTAATTGGTCTGAAACCCTTGTTGGTATTGAAAAATACTTTATTTACTTTAATGTGGAATACACGCAATTGAAAGTTCTGGCTACAATGTACTGTTTTTTATCATGTTTGCTATGTTTATTATTGTATTACCAATAAACACCAAACATAAAAAATAGCAAGCAAAAAAAATAAAATCGAATGGCAAAAACAACTTGATGAATACCAAGAAATCTTCTTTCTCAGTTTCAATCAAAAATGTTATTAAATAACATGAACGCTTATGTCATTTAGTTCTCCGACTCGATATTTTAATGATTTCTTTACATATGTTATAGACGTCCTTATTCAATTTTCGATTTTTAAATATTTTCGAAAAATGTTATTTATATATTTACCTGGTTGTAAGATGTAACTAAGGTTCTGAAGTCTCCTGCTTTAAGAAAATCTGGGACAAAAACAAATATAAATAGTAACTTTTCCGGTTCTAAGCTCAAGAAATGCGACCCCAATACCCACATTTTCTTAAATATCTATTTTAATATGGGTGATACAATGTTTATAATTAAGGTATTCTTATATCATAGTTCTTTGGACCTTTTGTAGTTTATATAAAAACGTGATGCGATAAAGAGATAAGCGCCCGCTTATCAGCAATCGTTTGTAAGATAACTGCGCTGAACGCGTCAGTTGCAAATTTATATTTGTATTGGAATGATGTCTTTTTTACGCGCAACTTAAAATATGATTATTTATTAAAAAAACACGGATTTTTATAAAAAAAATGTATGAGGAATGATGCAGAGAGATATTTTAAAGCCCTTAGACTATTTTTTTTTTGAAATTCATAAGAATAAGGCCAATAATGAGGAAACCACTGGGGTCCCTAAACGACCCCCATCGGCACAGAAGTATTTTTCTAGTCTCCGAGCCGCGAGAGTTAATAATTATGTGTACTTCTTGTAATGATTTAAGCAATGGTTGATTGATACATTTTATCCAATATAGTGCTAAAAACAATTCTTTATTAAAAGTTGAGCCATTCTGTGAAGAGTAAATTCCAGATAAATAATACCTTTTAGATAATTTCGTTCACAGAAATATATTTCCAAATTATCCAGCTCACGTAAATTAACGATAGATTAACGATTAAAAAACACGTAAATTGACTCGAATGACAAACTTGTAGTAAAAACAACAATAATTCAAGTAAGTTCATATTAAATGTATTTGTCATTCGACCATAAACATTGAGTAATTTTAAATTAAAAAAATAGTAAAAATAGTAGTAATATTCAAGACCGGCTCGTAGCGTGTGCAAAGTGTGCAGAGAACAGAGGCGCTGGCTCTAAGAACCATTAGTGTTGTGCAGATTGGTGAATTGATCCAGAATTAAATGCATGACACTTAGCATTCGCCAAATCGATCAAATCGAAAATAATGCCAAATTTCTTTTTTATTTCAATTTCGTTTTGTATTGCATTGTATCGTGTTTTATATTGAAAAAAGAAAAGGTGCCACGCATACAGGCATAAAAATCCATCGGCCAGGCTTGGTCATATCCATATGCATACTTTTGCAAAAGATGACGTGATTGTATCGTAAAGGTTTATATATATTGCATTCAACTCAATCACTACTTGTTGATTTTTACTCCTTTCCCTCCCATTGTAACATTTTTTTTCAAACGTTTATATTAGTCGTGTTGTTGCATTGTACATATTAATATAATTGTAGTACTATTTTACAGTGTTCCATACCGCTTACTAAGTATTTTGAGACGTGTCTCAGTTCACGTCTATTATTTTTGTAGTAAATGGTTTAAAAAGATGTTTTGTTAAAACACCGCGGAAACCGAGACTAGAAAAAATCACATATTTTCCGCGTATTATTTGTCAGATTGTCTCAACACAGAATCTCTAAAGTGCAACGCATTAATTATCAAAATATTTTCATTGTATATCTACAAAGAAATCGAGTGACTTATTGTAATGAATATTATTAAAATGACGTATGATTTATGTATGCATTTTGGGTCTGAAAATATATGGTAGTTAATAATTTTAATATCTAAAGAGACATTTTACCTTTGTGCACCGTCGCGCCGTGTGTGGCAAAGCGCAAATTCAAGCATTTTCTGACCAATGTATAATGCAAATTCACCTAGACCTATATGGGGCCCATGAATTCCAAGCGAATAATAAATGATATATTAGCCACATTGTATTATTTATGGGCAAGGATTGGTATTTTGTTGACCCGCCATGCCCTGAACGGTATAATAATACGGCAAATCGTATTCAATTTATTCAACGAAAACTTTTGTATAAATTTTCTAAGATTTCATGATTTATTATAAACGTTTGCACAAAAAGCTAGACCTACGGAATAAAAGAATGCCATATTAGGCAAACATAATTGCTGCATATTTTTAAACGATTTTTTAGTAAAAATATATTGTTGTTAATTGTCTTTACATAAATATACGTATTGATTGTAAATAATGAAAAAACTATTTTGTTTATTATCTATTGAATTCATATCATTTGTGATTAGTTTTTTAATAAATGTTGCTTAATCACCAACATTTCTTATCTGATATATCATTGAGCTTACAATTTTGAATTCCGCGAATCACACAAGTTATTTTTAATAATAGCATATATAAAACAGTGATAATATTGTGTTTAAAGTGGTGTAAATGATTGATTATTTTCATAATAACCACTGTAGTGGAACTTAATATGTTTTGTGAAAAATTATTTGTAATGTAAACTTTAATGATACGAGTTATCACTAAAAAATTACTCGTGTAAATATCGTTTGATTGCTCAACTTAAGAATCAAATTTCATAATGTTTTTGCATGCTTTTCACATGTGTTTTCAAACATAAATTTATTGGGAATAAATTTTACGCGTTTGTTTTTGTTTGATTAACATATTTCAACAATAAAGATTTTGTTCAAAAATTGTTTTAATTTTTTCTAAATATAACCTTATTTTATTGGACTCTTTTAACTAAGATGTTGACATGTTGGTGTAGTAAAACATTGAATGAATTAAAGTTGACATGATATAGTAAAGTATTGAATGGTAACTAGGACATCTAAAATGCAATCTTTGAAAGATAAAAAGTCTTTGTTCTAAAAAACGTTAATTTAATAACTTGACACAAAATAATGTTATTAAGAATTTCTTTGTGCGGAACTATAGTAAGACTACGAGTGTATAATACAACTAAAACAAAACAAAACAAGCAGTACTGTTAAAGGCAGGTGTAGTAGCTTTCAGATCAGAGTTCTAAAACTAAAACTTCACAAACTTTTAAAAATCTGTCATGTTTTCAAACACGTTCCTCTATCGATGCATAAAATATATCGGAAAAACTGTTTTGATCGAAACGTTAAAAGTTTTATAACGTGAGCAACGTCTGGAGGGTATTTTCAGACGCAGAATTTCAAAAAATGTTACAAAGTACACGATAATCCTTTCATACAAAACGTATATTATATATGAATGAAGATGTAAACATTAATTTAAAAAAATATATATATTGCATAGATTTAGTTTCGTGTGATATAAATAATATTTTAATTTATATTTCGTTGTTTAAAGTATTACCACGACCTTAAAATTCTACACACGAAAAAGTTCTCTCTGGCAAACATTTAGCATCTCTATGAATCGCTCCTCCAAAAAACGCATTCATATTTATGATTGTCACCGTTGGCAACACGTTGATTAGAGATTCTTTTGTTATATTTTTGATATTCTTTCTAGATTTTTCGATACATTTCGACAGATTGATTGATAATACGCGCATCATATTTACTATTTAAATTAAATAACATGTGTCTGACAAACAATAAATACTACTCCACTTACTTTCTCTATTCTTCAGTGTCTATGATATAATTGGCTTTCGCACAAAGGGTTTAAAGAGCAGACATATTCTTAGAAATGCCAATTATTATGTGATGAAACGTGGAGACGTTCTGTATATATTTTTGGATCATTTTAAAATCGTAAAATAAAACAACCAATTTGTCCGCTTATTATCAAATGCATATGTCTATGTCTAATGCACATTAGTTTTCAATGAACCTTTCTCAGATAATTTCATATAAAATTAATGACAATAAGTATGACGAATAAAGTTGAACAAAATCTTGTATTTAGAAAAAAAAATGTTTATCTTAATCGCAGCACTAAGAATTGAACACTAAATTATACAATAAAGGTATAATAACGTGTTATAATTGCACCAGTTAATATATAACTCTATAAAAGATAACCTTACAATTTTGAAGTTTAATTATTAATTTTATAATAAATATTAAATCCTTAAATAAGAAGAGATAAATTTATGGATTCGGTGGTAACTTTATGAAGACTGAATTTTAGAAAAAAATCGATATTGTTATTCCACTCGCTGTGAAGTATTAGTGACACAATCAATAGGATAACAAAGTAATTTATAATTCTATTTTTTTATTTAGAATATTTTTTTGTGACAAAACATACGCCATTTGTAAGAAACAATTCAAATAATTATGTTTATTAAAAAAAATATTTTTATCGCTATAATCTCAACAAGCAATATTTTTTAGAGTCTATTATTATTTGTTTTACAAAATTTTTTTTTAAAAGCTTTATTTAGATACTAATTTATTTATTAAAATAATAAAACATCTGACCAGATAAGCCAGTAGAATATGAAAGAAGAAAAATAAGCCATATATAATTTTTCGGTAAATTATCATTACCGTAAATATAAAAGATCTCGCAGAGTCACGCCATTTGCTATATTTTTGCTTTCTTTAAAAAAAACTTCAATAAAAGCAAAACATAATAAATCGCTTTTTCGAAATAAACATATTTTTTTCTACAACAAAGAATAATCATATATAATATTAAAAAAAGTCATTTGTTGGTATAAATAAGAAGAGAGGACTAAAATATACAATCATTAGTAATGTGTTCGCGAACGTTTCACTGAAACTTCTGCATTATCGTACAAATTAATCCTGGTAAAAGAGCTTACGAAATTTGTCGTGTGAGACATTTTAGCAAACGGAAAACTCTGAAAGCTTTTCAAATTAATTAAAGCCACTTGTGTTAGTGATTTAAAGGTCAGATAGCATTCCGATCCTCTTACACGGGTCGCTGGTTGAACACATTTGGACATAACAGACTTTTTGCTCTACGGTCCTGATGTCCTATGCCACAGAAATTTTTGACGCACACGGTCATATGAGTTTTTTTTTAATTTACGTAAAAAAAATTCTTACAATCCGACTATTTTTATTTTATTCGATTTTAATAACAGTAATTCTTTTCTGAAAATACCAAAGATAAGAGTATTTTTTTAAAAATAGTAATCTTTATAGTTTCAAAAATTCTTAAATATCATTAAAAAATTCAATAAGTTAATAAAAATAGGTGAATGAATACAAACATTGTATTTTATTTAATATAAGCAACATATATCACTAATAAACAGAAACTCAACAAAATATCCAATGATATTTGTAACCTAAACTAAGTTTTAGGGAAAAATTTTAATATTCTTGAAATGTGCTTGGTAAAGTGACATAAAATTATTTTGATGAATGTGTGCATATTTGACAAAGTTAACTTACTAATATAATGATCTTCGGATACATAATAAAAGTAAAAACATGATCGACATAAAATTGGAAATAAATACAAAATAATTTTGTTTCGAACACAATTTTTATTTTTTTTGCTATATCATCTATGAAAAGTTCTTATATTTCTCACTCTAGTTGAAACAAGACTTTTAAAACGAGAAAAAAATAATATGTACTAGTAAGTAGTCAGTAAAATAAAGATTAAAAATATATATCTGGGCGTTTTTATATAATTAAAACATAATGACCGAATATGTTTTCACAAGCGTACAAAACCTTAACGTATCCCAGAGAAAACCCTTCTAAGCTTTGATTTTCATCTTTGCCTGAAACAGGGGAAGGTTAACCTCGTTTATTTCATCCTTTATGTTCTTTGATGTGCGTATTTTTAATTGAAAATCTCTTTTGGGCGGGGAATGATCGCTGAAAAAATCTTTTAAGTAGTCAATTATGTCGAATTTATTGTAATGTTTACGTCTATAATCAGATTCGCAAATTTAAATGACTTCAATTAAAATTAATTGAATTCATAAATATTTTTAACTTAATATCTTTTAAAAACTAATGTAATTTTATTTGAAAGAAGTTAGCACTGTTCAATGCATTTTAAATATTCTTATCATACCATTACACTGAAGATTTTAATTTAAAAAAAAAACCCAGACTGCTTATCTTTCTTTGTAACACTAAAATCACATTTAATAAGTGTAATATTGTAATTAGAATTTGAATTAGTATGTTAGAGTGAATAATATAATGCATTGTGTATCTCTTCTTAGACAGTATATATAGCTGAGTAAATGCGCGTTTAAAGTATAGTTCTGACGATGGCGTAGGCCGAAATAGCTATCAACCTTAAACTTTAAAAAAAAACTGTAAAACTGAAATACCTTGATATTTTACCTTATTAAAAAAAAAGTTTATCTTAACAGAAGTGCTTCTACGAAATTTGCTAGTTACTCCGTTTTTTAAACTTCTTTTTTTAAAAAAAGAGTAAGGATATAAGGATATGACTAGGACAGTATTAGTAGTTAAATAAATAAATACATTTATCTCACGACGTCCGTTTTGAGGATAATAAAGTTAACCGAAGCCAACGATCTTGACCACTCAACCATAGATCTGGCAGTCACATCTTATGCAATATATAAACGAGAAAAATCTAAATGTCAATGGCGTGATGCGGAAATATCTACAGAAAATATCCCACATTGCTTATAAAACTAAATATTTTGCTACTATTTACCCTATCAAAAATATTTCTTAGCAATACGGCAAGGAAGACCATGTTTAAAATAACCGTAGATACCGCCAAATCGTGGTTGCGGAGTGTCTGTTCAAGTGGAAATTGTATTTAAGATCACGTTCTAGTATTCTATAACGAAAAAGCTTTCTAAGATATTTTGAATAAATCCGCACAGAGTTGTAGACCACAACCCATACTACCCACATTAGACTCGCCTTGAATAATAAATGATTTTTCTTATTCCAAAGTCGCAGTGGGTGCCTGGTGCTTTGGTGACGCCTAAAAGAACACCACACAAGTCTAGTATTCTCATTGGTAAAAATCAAAGCTCGGCTCGTAAGACTGACTAAAAAACTTACTTACTAACAGTGTATTATAAGATAAAAAGACTTACTTCTCTAAAAGATATTATTTTTTTAACTGTAAAATCAGAAACATTTTATTGAAACCCACAAAGAGATTATTTTTTTTTCGTACATTTAATATAAACTTATTTTAATTCTCATAGGCATTATAACTTGATTAATTTTGTAAAATAATATCCAAGGGTTCTAACCGTTACCTGGTATTACCCGTTACAAATTTTCTTATTGTAATAAGATGTCTTGTCTTATTGTAAGAGATTTCTTAATGTAAATTAAGATCTGAAAAAACAGTTGAATAATTGTTTTGTTTTACTTGCATACGGATTTATTATAATATTAAGTGTTCAATTAATTATTGATTAAAATTGTGTTATGAATATGATTATTTAATTCAAATTATTAATTATAAAGTTTATTTGTATTTATATATTTAAATATTTCTACTGAAGGTGCTTGATATAATTTTAAAAGTTGGAAATTTTGTAAATTTCGATACGTTTTGTTATTAATTTAAAAAGATTGAACGATTAAAAAATATTTCATTTTATTTGATGGCGGTTTTAAATACCGCTGAAATATGAAAAAATAATTTACATTTTTGTTTATTCAGCTATATATTTGATTCAAAGTGAACTGAACCTGCGAAATTCCATTTAATTTAATTGAAAGTATTGACTGAAATTTAATAAAAACTTCCTGAAATTATTTATTTTAGTATGAACTCATGACCGTTGTGAATTTATATGTTTTATTTACTTTTTTTTACCCTTAAAATGCATTTTAATCCAAAAGATGAAATATTTAACTTTTTTTCATGAACTCTTAAGAGTCTGCAAAATGAAATATTTTTTTCCTAAATCAGCAAAGATTTGTTATTTTGATTGATTCAACAAATATTGATTTAACTGACAATGAACGATAAAAGATGTTATTTTTTAAAGTATAAATGGAAATTGTCTATCATAAATATTATTTATTCAAATGTTTGCTTATACCACCAGTAAGTAATAAGATATTTTTTCGCATTTGATTTTTCAAGTGCGGAAAAAATATATATATATTCCAATAATTTCATTTAAACGTCGGCATATGACAAAGAGATATCTGACACTTATTTCATTCCGAGAAGGCCTCAAAAGTTTGAAATGTTTGATATCAACTGTTGTAGATACGTGATAGCAAAAGCAAAAGATACAAATGCAAAAACCATGTTGCGCTTAACCAAAAGTTTGAAGCTACCACTACCCCTATACATTACGCCTCTTTGTATATCTATATCTATTGGTTTACATAGCCCTGGGCCAATTTTTCCTCTGGTTCTTGTATAATATAAGAGAAAGCAGCCAACAGCAAGATTTAATGGACAGCGTAAGTTGACAATCATTAGCTGTAAGTGGTTACAATATATCAATGTCTAAGCTTTCTTTCGTATTCTCATCAAAAAAGAGTGAGAAGTGCTTGTTTTCTTTTGAACTGTCATTTATATTATTTCTAGTGGTGTATGTATCAGGCAGTGTTTATGCCGATGCTGACAATCCACTTAGTTTGATGTAAAGCTTACAGGTGTGTTAAAAATGGAACCATTTCAAATGCAAAACAATATGATACATATCTATACATTTAACAAATATTATTTTTATTCTTGCCTGTATATATATATCTTAACACAAATATTTATACTTTAGTTATTTGATGTTAGAGCTGTCAATTCTTGATGGAAAAAAAATATATTTCGTTATAAAAAGTTATCCAAATCTGATTTTCTTTTTGCGCGGAATAAAACATTATTTTAAAACAGCAAGGGTTTATTTTTTATTTCAATTTAAAAAATCTGAGACCACGTTATCCTTTCATTTATTTTTAGAAAGCGGTAAAAAATATTTTTGATGCTTAGTTAAATTTAAAAATAAGTCCATATATCTTTTTATTTCACGTATTAAACTACTGAAGATTTGTAAAATACGTTTATTATTTGCAACTGTAAAAAATATATAGTGTACCACTCAGTGCTATAATGATTAAATAACCTGGCTGAGAAACAAATTTTTACTGACACAATTTTATACGCAAATGATATTATTTACTATAAAATCTTTAATTGCTTATCCATATTATAAATATTGATTTCATCGGAAAATGGCGACATAATCGTGGAACAAGAGCGCGCTGAAGTATTAATAGTTCACATTAAATTTAATGCGTTCATGGTTGCCTTTATCGTCTCAAGTCGGTTACATAATCGCCTTGTAAATGTATACCACTCACACGTTTCTATCCAGCCTCTCATATACTTGCGGTTTTCATTACAACACTGTGCATAGCCCTACGACGACGGTTAGTCCTACTACGGTCTGTGCTACGATGGGTCTCTACGCCAGATTGTATTACAATGTAGATACCGAGCAAGTATAAATCAGTTGCTTTTAACCATTCCAAAATCACGAAAAACTGAAAAACATCTGAAAAAAATCAGTACTAAAAACATTTGAGTAAAAAAAACCAACATACTTATATTGTGAAATAATTCAGATTAATTTTAAGTACCTTCTGTTCGACGCGTGCTTCTTTAGCGTTACGAGTCATGGCACCTTACAAAAGCACTCATTAACCGTATACTGTATTTTGAAAAAATAGATACCTGTGGCGAATACTGGGGTTAAGGTGGTGTGACTTTGTTAGGAACACGGAGGTAAGAGAGCAGACTAACCAGCCGCTTGTTACGTCTTAAATAAAGTGCTGCAGATTCCCTAAGAGAGTCTAAGCCCTGTTGCACGCACGGATCCCAACGTTGTTGACCATCTATAGAATGTAATCAGCCGAGCTACTGGACGCTGGGATGACCTGGGAGGAAGAAAAGAGATTAGAGAATGTTGGAGAAACCATGTGGATATGGAATAATTTTACTTAATAATAACTTAATGCTACCACTTCATAATTATTGTTCTGGGTATGAAAATATACCAAGCTTACACAGATATAATATTGAAAACTGTACCAAAGTCTTCCAGTAACCTTGTAAAGACATCTTGGTTTTCGGTTTTAAATACAGTTCAAAAAAATTCTTGGGTTATTAAAGAGTATGACAAAACTGACAAGTTAACCAATATTTTTTCTTCCTCTTTTCTCGCACATTTTGATGCTCTTACTGTACCATGGATTTCATACTCAATCATATGTCCATTTAAAATAAATGATTTGTATGAAGTTCTCATAACTTTTCGTAGAGCAAGTAAGTTCGCAGAGCACCGGTTAATATCCACTGACATAGATATTTGGGGATAGTTCAAATACATTGTTTCGCGAAATATAATATCGTTCTTAAATTATTTTGTTAGCTTAAATGATATAAATAATATTAAACAATATTAAATTTCAATACATAATTTTGTTGATAATGTTTACTTGAAACAGTAAAATAAATGTAATTATTAAAGTGTGTCATATATGTATATGCTTTTGAAATATCATTATAAAAGGCTTAAAAATCCTGTAGTTCATTTAGTTTCCTTAAATAAACACGTAACTTTTTCCTGTTGTATGACAGATTAAATAAAATTCGTATTTTTTTTTCTAAAATATTAAATTATGGTTTGTCTTAAGTCAAAGCATTTTTAAGGTTTTTAAAAATAAATTTTCATTTAAAGGTAATCATGTAAGTCTTTCGTATTTATTTATAGACAAAATAAATGTCATATGAATTTTAATTTGCAAAAATCTATTATGATAAATGGCAAAATATGAAAAATCACTAATTCCTAGTAGAATCATTGATTCACACCATTTTTATTCGCCGCCCGCTGTGGTCTAGTTGGTTAAAGCTTGCTCTACCAACCAGGTGGGTTTAGTTTTGATTCCCGGTAAAGTCGATGTCAAATTTAGATTTTTCAATTTAAATTTGAGACCTTTATACATGGCTGTTTGTGATGTCAATTTACCTTGAGTTTATCTCGAGTGACTTACATTACTAAAATTCTCATCGAGTTTATTCTCTCACGATCTTTCAACTTTAAAATATTTGGCGCATTGGCATTAGCTGTAAAGCCAAATATATCTTTTTAAATTTCAAAAATTATAAAATATTATAATAAGTAAAAAATATTTCAAGAATCACGTGATTGCTGATATAACTATCAACAATATTTAAAATTTCCCATGGAAATAACAATACTGATTTATAATATTTAATTGTTTCTAATTATATAACTATAAAGACATTTTTTATTTATGAAGTTAATGTTAAATATAATTAAAATGATCCAACTAGTATCTAAATTTATAGCACTATATAAATCCAAGCGTTGGTCAGTTGAACAAGTTTCCTCGTCAACTTGACAGGGTGAAATCCCACACCGGACCCGATCCCATAGTCACGCGTCCTAAATAACTTCGCAGGTAATTTTATATTTGCCATCCCTGTGCCATAGTGTCACCGCAAAGGGGAAAAGCTATCCTTAGGAGTCGCAAACAAATTAAAACCGAGCTTCGGCGAAGAGATTCATCCGGGAATACTAACACTGGGCAATTGACCACAATACGGGCAAGGTGAGGTCCAGATTCCTATACGGACATCGGATTTCTTGACAATAAACCTGAGAGGAATTTTCATTTCGGTCACATGATTGTACGTATATACAGTCGTATTTTTACTACAAACAGACAGAACTTAACTTTCACTTACACGTCTTTTCATATTAAAAAAATACAATTAAAATAAATAACATATATGAGAATGTAAAATACACTTTAAATTAATAAATTAAAAACTTGTAAGAACATTTGCAATTGTATATATTTTATAGGTACAGATTTAAACTGATATTGTATGTACGCATTGACTTATGTAATTATTTTTTATGTAAGGATTCATTATTTCCGAATAGATTCATTGTAAAAATATACAAGAATATTTACTCCCATTGCTTGAGATTTTTGTTTTTTCATTTAAAATATCAGAATATACAAAAAAGAAGTCTTCCAATTTTAAATGAAATATTAAACATGCCGGGATCTCCACTTCTATACCCTATATAAATATAATCATAAAACCTTTTCCGACACACCAATAAATATAATTATTAAAACTACTTAATACTCAAATCTGTGGGCGTTCCCATGAGCTTTTGCTTTTCGTCAGCAATGGCTTTAAACTCAATGATACATTAATTTCTTACGTAAACACAAAACATACATTTACTTAGCGTCAGTTCAAGTTCATCCGTGCACTTGAACGCCTGAAGATGCCGAAAGGCGAAACCAGCGTCGTTAGTGATAAAATCTGTGAGAATGTACATAGTTTGAACGATTCAAATTTAATATTGAAATTCCACCAAGCACCTTCAGTCGAAATCTAAAAATAAAAAAGAAAAATTTCGTATTTTACCAGATGCGGTAACACAATTTCCTGAATAAAGATGATTTGAAAATTTAAAACTCCAACTTTAAAATTGTTATAACTGAACTATAATAAACCAATCAACATTTTATCGTTTTTGGATTGAATTTTAGTAGTGACATGGAAGATCTATTACATAATCTATTGATCTATCTACGTTTCGTTGTTTCTGTCGAATTGATTAGAAATGCATGTAAACACCATAAATATCTGTGTATATAATTTTGACTACAGTGTAAGGACTCAAATAAAGCCAACTCTCTACAGCGTTGATCACTCAGCTGCAAGGTAGCACATACCTACGAGGTATAATTAACAAATTAAGAATTGTTCAAATAAAACAATACCATTTGAAAGATACTATGTTTGTAGTTAAAAATTATTGTACAAAATATTTAAGTGTAATTAGAAATATGTAGCCTTTTCTGCCAATATTGTTTATCACCTATTTGAAAACATAATGTTGCCATTTGGCACCATAACTGCGTATTCTGACTTAATAGGGTTTACGTTTTATGTCACAGTGCCATTACTTTTTTATATTTATGAATGATGTTTTCTTTCTAGTCCATAAACGTTAATATGGCCTCGCACGAAAATCTTTGCGAAGTTTACTTCAAGACATTAAAGTAACATCAAAAGCCGAACACGCAATAAAAAGGTCTTTAGTTGCATTTATAAAGGATGTCTCTAGACACCAGCACGGATCAAGTAATAGGATGACATAAAACATGATTATGCCCTGAAGTTTTTATTTTTTCACAAGGTTTTCCTTTTCGCCAATTGGTTCCTTGTTTGAAGAGTAACCACGTTATGTATGCAATCACCAGAAATAATATTATGTAATATTATATAATAAGTATCCATTTGTTCGCTGCAAATAAGTATGTCTTTGAACCCCAAAAGAAATATATCACTTGAATGATGTTATATAAAGAGAAATTTTATAAAATAAGTTGTTGGTGAAATCTGCAGTATTCTTGTCAATATAATTATTTCCCACAATAATATTTTTGATAGATTCTGGGATAACTTTGTAATTACATTGTTTGTGTGACTAAATGTGACAAGTTTTCCGCCTGTTTGTAAGATGTTACATATTGAGCGGTTATAAAGCGGTTATAAATTGATATTTTTTACTAAACATTGTCATGTTTTTGGTATTAAAATAATCCTAGCAAACAATTGAAAATGCGCAACGTTGTTTTGCAACGGTGTCAGATTAAAGTTTAGAAGAATTTGAGAAAGGGTTTGTTTAAAGATAATTAAATTAAATAATAATATTTGTTTTGTGCATTCAAGATTTTATTTCTCTGAGATTAACTTTGTCAATATTTTCTCTAAAGATACCTGGCGAACAAAACATAAATATTGTTTTTAAGATAAAAAGTGTTAACCTTTAAGTAGGTACTTACTATTTTCAAGAAAACGTAAAATTGATATTTAAAATAACTCGGTTATATTGAAAATCCTTAATATTAAATAGCCAAACACAAGATTTGTGTTCGACTGGTATCTTTGTAATAGAAATCTTTTGTTATTATATTTTGAGAAAATGTTATTTCAAAAAAATTATGTTGTAGATTTTCCGTGGTCGAGTTTGAAAGCTACAAAATATGAAAAATATTCACAATTTGTTTTCAATATTGATTAAATTATTACTTACCTTTGCACCAAATTCATATAACGTTTAATAATTTAAATACACACAGAAAACTAAGTTTACCATATTAGACATTTATTTTGCTGGGGGCTGTATTCAATAAATGATTACATATTATGTGATTTAAAATTAAACACATTGTGGTAACTTTTTATTTCTAATATAAAATATATCAGTTGATTGTTTTCAACTCACGGAAGGCAATACATTTTTTGAATTCGTATTTACTTGTCACGACTCAATTCTTAAATGTTTAAAAAATAACAAAGTATTTACTAACAATCGAGAAAAAGGATTCATGACGGAACAGTTATTATCAATAATAATTTGATTAATAAAGACCAGTTTTTACTTATTCTTGTTATAAAACATTGTATTTCTGGAAAAAATCTAATTTATAGTCAAGACAAGATTCGCTCAGCTAATAAGTATTTCTAAGTATAGCCGATAATTTGTAATTTTTAAGATTGTGACAACTATTTTTTGTTATTTTTGTTTGTAAATCTCTCTTAATATTCATTTTTATTAGTTGAAAAGTTCCCTCATATAAAAATACTGTGGAATGAATATAAAAATTGTACGATTGAGCTATATTTATACAAAACATAGTTTTACAAAAGTTCCGCATTGTGTTATGGAGGTTTTTTTTTTCAATATCATTCTGGCTTAGCTGGGTGGAGGGTTTTAATAACAATTTGGTTTATGATAATTTATTTGACGCCAAAGTAAGAAATTTCCACATCTCTTACCCCAGGCAGAAAAAACCGTATGCTATGGAAGATTCTGCGGAAATAATGAGAGGCTTTAGAGAGCTGTGAAATACAACCAAGATTAGGTATCGGCGTATTTCAGGGGCGGCAGTTCACGCCCTCTGATGCTTGCCTGCCTGTTTGCCCAAATCTCATATTTCTTCATATAATAAACGAATGGCGGCGCCCTACACGAATGTGCTACCGCCACCTGCTTTGAGAGGATAACGCCAAGGGCGGAGAGGTGGTTAGGCCCAAGGGCGTTTCATGATGAACGTTAATTAAAAAGTTATTTTGGATAATATTTGAAATTAAATTATCGGGAATTTATGAACCTACTTAATAAACAGAGAAAATATTAAATTCTTAATACGCTTTTCAAAATATTCAATGTTCATAATAAGGCTTTAATTATAACTTTTAGAAAGTCGCATCAAAATCTAGTAAGCTTTGTTTAACATGTCGTCGTCCAAGTAATTAAATAATTAATTGATGGGTAGAATTTATAAAAACGTTGGTTGTGGTTAAATAGTTTATTTATTTAAAAACATGTACTTTTATGAGTCACAATTTATTCACAGTGCTAAAACATATTATTTTTTACCATGTCCACTCCCAATGTGGAGCATATGGAGTCCTAATAGAGTTTATCTCAACATCAGTGTTTCTAAGAAAACTGCTTGTTACTTAGTAGCTCAACCTCTCTTTTTCAAAAGAGAGTAGGAATGTAAGGATAGAGCTAGGACAGGACAAGTGGTTAGATAATTGCTCTCGATACGCGCCATTCATAGGATAGGATGGGTGGGAGGGGTAATTCAAGACATCACATACACCCATGCCTTCGAACATAAATTCATAATTTGATTGAAAAATCTATTTATGAAACTGCCCATACTGGGAATCGAACCCGTGACCTCCGTAACTGAAGCCAACGACGTTGACCACTCGACCACACAAGCGGAAATTAACAAATACTGAATAGTTTATACGTTTATTATTACATTGGAGTTTATAATATATTGAAAAAATATTGAAATTTAGTTTATTGGTGATTTTATATTTTGACGTAATCATCGCGATGCAATTTTTTGATTTTACATACAACATTTAAACACTTAATCATAACATATTTCCGATAACTTAAATGATTCATTGTTCACATGAATCTGAGATTCGCCTTAAAGTTTGTAGTTATTGTACTATAAATTAAACATTTTCAACATTTTTATTAAAGTAATTGTACTGCACATATCATTTATAGCAATATTTACTATGACTAAAATATATTTAATAGTTAAAAAAGTGTTTTTTTTTTAGTTTGATATATCACTTCATCAATGTAACAATAGAACAATCAATGAAAAATATGTTTTAGCTGTGAATGCCGTCATAGGAAAAATATAATGCTTAATCAAATGATCGCATTTACGATCAAATGTATTTTTTTTTAAATAATACCAACTCTAATATCATTTAACAGCGACACTCAGAAACACAAAACGCAATGCTTGATACAGACATATTAAATTGTTTTAAATTCTATTGATGCAATACACGTCTTTGTCTGCGTAGCATAACATAGATACATAATAAAATATCATTCAGAAATAAACAATATTCTTTGAAAACTTTGCGATAAAAAGTGTGTTAGAATTTGCCAAATATTGAACTGTCATTATCTCAAAACTAAAATTTTCAGAATGTTCTATTGTTGCACTGATGTATTAATATTATACTTATTATTAAGTAGTCAATAAAAATACGGAATCAAGTTTCCAGTAGGCTTATTGCATACATATTGTATGAGCTATTAAAATAATTAATATCTGCTTACGGTATAAACATGCTTTAAAACGTCTTTTTAAAATAACAAATTAATACTTGTCACATAGTAATACTTTCAATTGTCTGTTGATAAACGAACATATTTGAATTTTTCTTATTTTTGTGTGTGAATTATAATATATTTTTTGTAATAAAGAGGATTCTAACAATATGAAAAAAGTTTTATTTTATTGGTGTTTAAATATTGTGAGTATTTTATTATAATTATTGAGAAAGCTTCCGAATGAATCGTGGTCCAACTTTTTAAAGCGATTGATCTCCTTTATTCTGGGCACCCTCGGTTATGGCATGGCGCCGATTTTATTACGCATATATTTTATAATTTAGATACCGCAGAATATTATTATTTTAACGGAGGTCGTATTATTATCGTCATCATTATGAAGGGGAAGTAATGACATTTACGGCGCAGCAACATTTTTAATTCCACAAATGGTGTAAAAATAATTCCACAAAATTTTTTGCATCTTTGTTGTTTTTTTTTATGTTTTGTATACAACAATTAATTTTCATAATCAGATACGGAATGTTTAATCACATAATGTAATGCGTATGCTCTTGATGCTTTGCGTCCTCTTGAATATTTTTTGTGATGGTGGCATTTTTTTTTATTTAATTAGGACCATTGAGAATTATATCACCTTGTTCATTATGCCGTGTCATGCGCGAGGTATAAAATTGGTATCATTAGGAAAATTACAAAAGTATATAGAAATTGTGAAACGACACAGATGTTAAATAAATATTGATGAGTACGATTGTAAACTGTTATTGAAGGTGCCTTTTCTATTTTCTATTTCTATTATTTTAAGAAAGAAGTAAGAATTTAAAATTCAAACAAAGAAATTTTATATGTATAAATCTTTATGGATATTTTTCCATAACAACGCAAAATAAGTTAATTTCAATGCCTGTTTTTGGCATTTTTTTAGGCCATAAAATATAGCTTTTTTAAAAAAATTAAATAACACTGCTTAAATTTGAGTCGTTCAAAATATGTACATTCACACAGATTTTGTCACTAACGACCCGGGTTTCGCCTTTCGGCATCTTCAGGCGTTCAAGTGCACGGATGAACTTGAACTGACTCTTAGCAAATGAATGTTTCGTGTTTATATAAAAAATAAATGCAACACTGCTAAAGTTAAATGCTTAAGTTAAACGAAACAAACACTGCTTAAGTTAAATGAAGCAATATAGTATGGATTTGAAATATTTATATCATATTTAATTGTATTACTAAGGAATTAAAATCGAATTTAAGTGTATAGCTTTCAATGCTTTGATAAATATTCAGTTGATTTTTTTAACCAAACCCCAGCATTGATAATAATTAAAACAATATGTTGATAATGTTGCTACATGCTCATGTTATGAAATTAATTTATAAATTTGTTTCTAGTACAAAAAAGTGTTTTTTTAATCTAGTTATTTAAATTATTCCATTCCGATTATCTTAATAATTTCTTTATATCTTAAAAGGATTTTCTCAGAAACGTTCTAGTCTTTATAAATGGAAAATTTCATATGCACGTCAGGTATTAAGTGCCTATAAGCAAAGAAAATTTTACCCTAGCAAAACATTTAAAAAATGTCCTTTTATAATGCGTCTTATATTCCCGCCTGCGTATATTATTATATTTATCTAAGCACTTTGGCATACGCCGTTTTATTTAATAGTTCCATTAAGGTGGAAAATGTGATTATTCCGCAATTCATATTTTAAGGTTATCTGGCTCATTAATTTCTTTATCTAATGCCATTGCACGCGGTGTTTGGTGTATTATCAAGACAGCGGAGCCTCGCTCATTCAAAGGGGGTAGTGGTGACGCTAAACGCATTTGACTCGAGATAATGCAGAGTAATGACGTCGGCACCGCGACGCCTGCATTAGCGCTGCACTTGTCCTCCGAGGGTGAAATAAAATTGTATGGCAATACAAAGTGAGTACTGTTTTTATTTGCTCCAGGGCTGCCTACCAATATGTTTTTTAATATTTTTACAAAATTAATGAAATATAAATGAATTTAGTGATACAAGAATTATTAATAAACGTTGATAACAGATTGGAATCGTGGCTTAGAATCTCGGTCAAATATAATCATAGTATTTTGACGATAATTAAAAAAAAATAAAAGTTGTTCTTTATCTTTGTCCGAGATATAATAAGATATTGCACCCACAATGTAAAAAGATTTATGTTGTATTTATTATAAAGCTTGCTGAAATTATTCATAAGCTTAAATAAATTAGTGTCTGCTGAAAGAGGTTCTAATGATATATTTTTGTATCCATGTCCTATTCAAATGCAGAGCTTATGAACTGCTAAGGAGTTTAACTCAACAGAAGTTTTTATATGATAACTGATTGTTACTCAGTTGCTCAACCTCTCTGTTTTCCAAAGAGAGTAGGAATATAACAATAGAGTTAGAATAGGACAATTGATTAGCTAATCGCTATCACTACGCCTCGTTTTTAAGATAGGATGGGTAGAAGTGGTAAATTCAAGACTTCAAATACATCCATACATCCATACCTTCAGACAACAGAAATTTATACATCGATTAAAAAGTTAATTTTGAATACTGTCTGTACTAGGATTTGAACCCACGACCCTTGTGATCGAAGCCAACGACGTTCACCCCTCGACCACTTCAATATTTTTATTTGTCTTTAAAAAGAATGTCAAAAAAGTATGTGAATTTTTGTTCAGATTATAAAAGATAATAATCAGATAACAAAGTGCTTAGAAAATAAGAATATATATTTATTTATACCAGGTACTAGGGTAACGTAGAAACCAATCCATTAGTTAAGATGTAGTTAAAATATATTGATTCTTTTCATTTGATCACCTATGACGCAATTTTTGACTTGCCACAGCTGAAAACTGTTAGTGCAATATTTCATAAAGATATGTTCAAGCAATATGGCGAGTATTATTATTAAACTACACTACTAACTGTCACTTACGATTGTTTGGATCTAAGCTGACGATATGCATAACACCGACAACATACCCAATGCTAATGCATGGGATTGATAAAATTGTTATGCGGCCAGTGAAACATAGCAATAGCACAACTCCCGGCAGATGCGACCTTTCCCACAAACCTTTTAATTCCGAATCAATTTCGCATTTATCTGTATCGAGTTATGGCAGGCCACTACAGTGGTATTGGCAGTTGAGACTACTGTGTAGAGAAAGGGCACAGTTCACATTAATTGTGTTTTTTTTATTTTCAACTTTTGTACTCATTTAGTATTTATTAATTAATAATAAAAAAAAATGAACATTTTGGTACTTTTTCCACATAAAATTTATTGGATCAGGACCGGTTTTGCTCATTGTGAGAATTGTCAACTGATAAGAAATACAATGAAACAGTGATATTAATACAAAAGTTAATAAAAAAAAGCAAGGTATGACAAATAATTGGTATTACAACTAAGCAAATAAATTGAAGCAAAATACAAGAAAAATAAACTATAAATAAAAAGTTGAAGACCTCTTAGCAATGCAAACTATTACATCAAAAATCAATTGAGTATGAATTATCATTAACAAAGTAAAAACCGAAAATGACTGTATATAATAAATAAATAAATCTTATTTATTAATACTTTACCGGGTATGATCACCACGAGCATATTCTACTGAATTATCACTAAGTCAGACACCTTTAATGTGAACAATTGTGATTGCTTTGCATTATTGAATTTTTATAAAACAGATATTTTCGAGCATATTTCCATTATGTCAAAATAATATTATTGAATGTCGTGTCCTTTTTTAATATTTTTTTGTAACTATTTTATCAATTCTTTCATTGAATTTTATTTCGAGGAATACTTCGATGCTATGGACTATTAGGTGAAGAGAAAATGTCTGCTAAAGTCGAACGTGCGTTGTATGAAATTTAAAATTTTCCGAATGCGTTTTTTAAAGAATGATATTTTTTAAATTAAAGATGCAATACATTTCAGTTATATTTTTTTTATCACAATCAGAATTTCGTGTAAATTTATTAAATTATGACGATTTTTATTACTTAAGTTGCGAAATGAATCAGAGATATCTCTTATTTTTTTCCTCATATCAGATACGTAGAATAATATTTATGGGCAGTGAAAATTAAACAAATATATTGACGGAATTAAAAAAATCTTATTTGAAGCGTATGTTATGAATTGGTCCGAATAATCTAGGTTGCACTGAATTAAGTGAAAATATTATTATAGCTATAACAAGTACCTATCATTCTTGATACAAATTTCAGTATCTTGTCTTCGTTTAAATTGTTTCTGAACATTATTTTCTAGAATTCCAGAGCTAACAAGACATTGATTAATTACCTGAAAAGCAAACTAACTGAATTTTTTTAATATCCTTATAAAATAAAATAAATCGAGTGACTGACAAAATACATAAAGAATTAGCAAGGTGTTTATTTTACTTTAATTTCAACGTTTTGTATACATCAAAAAATATATAACTTAATCAACTATCCATACATACAAATTATATGTTTTTATTTTTATGTGTGATCGAATTCTTTTTCGCGTTGTTCGAGCCATTATCAAAAAATGCGTTAAATTACCAAGGATCTTTTATAATTCATGATTTAAATAATATTAAATGTTTATGATGTGTATTTTCCAACTCAGTGATTAAAAAGAGAACGGGTATCATATACACCACAGTGTTAATTCGATAACGCTGGAAAACGGCCATTAGCAGCCCGTGCACTTTTCATTTATTTATTGGTTTCATCGTTAATGTGTGGCCCCATACAATATACAGTTTCAGTACTTACAAACCAACACCCAGAAGATGTATTATCATGTAATCGAAGCATTTTAAACATTTTTTTGCCTTTAACATATTTCTACTATATTACTAATATGTTCATTTGTAAAATTAATCGGAAGCTGATAATGTTGAAGAAGTATATTGTCGCTCGTCGCTTAACGTGCGATGATAAATACTTTTAAATAAATAAATTCACGTATAAAGAACACGGAGTGAACAAATATAAAAAAATAACAATTATTTGTTATAATCTTATAATTTGACTCGTTGAGTTACTAAATATCAGACGTGTTTTGCTAAAAGAAGCATCTTCAGAATATTACCCCGCTGACTTTTTTCTAGTCATTTTCACAGCACTGATTTGACTATTAAATAAAGAATTTTACGCCTGACTTCATCTTCATAAAGACAGCAGTAGGAACATAAACATTTGTATTATATCCAAATTTATTTACATGCAAGTATTTGCACGTATATCCAAATATCTTATCCTGGTATAGAAAACCTTATTAGAAACTGTGTTGCTTAGCAAAATTCATTTAGCCAAACCTAAATAAAGTTCAACTAATTAGAGTATATTAAAATCTAGTTTATTTGTCCCCATATATTATCATGACATTACTTTAATTGTTTGAATTTATTCCAATTAACTTCTTGGTAATATTTTATCATTTAACACCATTTTTAAAACGATATTCAGATGTAGAAGATATTCGATGATTTATTTTTTGGACTATACAAGTTTTAAACCAGATTTTGAAGATATTGTTCATTCCAAAACACATTATCTCATTGCTTTAAGACATTATGTATGATTTCAAAATACATTCGCATAAACAAAGTTCCCTTAGCGGAATTTATTGCTGTGTATATTTTGATTTTTATCACTGCCCTACTACAATAAAAAGGCTGGGAAATTTGATTGTAATCGTTAAGCCATAAAATTTATATTACCGAAACTTCCAAAAGTAAACAATAACCGGCCGCAGTGGTTAATTTTCTTGCCGTTAAATGGCCTTTTTCATAAAATAATTACGATCTTATAATTTCATAAAACACCGTTCACCGTTCGAAAATGTTTAATCAATGAATAATAATTTAACGATTATACTTTCTGTAATCATGACGTTAATGAATTTTGAATGATTGATTTATTATATGAGTTTAAAGACTTTCACGGTCTTAATACATTTATAAATAACTTTTAAGATATTTTCTGTAAAATCTTGTTGAAAAGACATTATATTTATCAAATAATAAATCATTTATTATGTACTCATTCCAAACTTTTTAAATTGTGATCAGGGCCAGTCTCATAAGCCGATAATACTTGTGATAATTGAAACCAGTTTTGATTATTATTGAAAAAAATGTAATTAGTGAAAAAAGTGTTTAATTGAATTTGTATAACAATATTGATTTAGTTAGACACCGTGTATTAAGTGGTGTTACCTAGTCACAACTTAATTGTTATTATCTCAGTGATACATTTGAAAATAAAACCTGGAGTGTTAATTAAAACTATAATTACAAAAAATGTGAATGTAAAAAAAATAGACCTACAACAGCTTTTTTATATGATCAGAGTTGATTATGTTAAGCGAGTCATAATTATCGTGAAGCTGAAAACGTTCAATCGCTATTCGAAAATTGCTTCCGATTTTGTCATTCAAATAAATTTCACTTATATTTAATTTATTTTATGCATATTAAAAACTTCGAGCTAGTCTGATCTATCAGGATTTTTTTAATAGTTTGGTCTGCATTTTTACGATAAAGAATATTTCACGAACGCGTATTATAAAGCTATATATAAATTATAAGTATTTATGTCACGTCATTCTGAATTTGAATGATGACGGGTATTCACCCAACCCAAGGATTGAAAAATGGAAAGGTCCCCTAACCAAGCGGATATTCAGATAAAACAATTGGGTCGGAAAAATGGGATGCTGTATGTTTTTGACTTACATGTTGGCTTGGTCAGCCCAAACCTTAAATTCAGATCCGGCTATTACAATAGTCGATTTTTTTCTGTAAATTAGTATTTAAATAATAAAAATATTTTACCTGAAGTTAATTTTTTTTTGCTAAAAATAAAATAAGTAAATACAGATATAAATTTAAAAAAAATGAATATTTTGAGAGTTAAAGATTAATATCAGTTTTTACAGCGTGGCAAAAAAATATTTATGTAATTAAAATAGTCAAAATTACTTACAAAATTAATACATCATAGAAAACAGAATGTGTCGAGCAAGACCTTGTATGGTGATATTTTTAGTTTTTTGTTGCATTAGAATTTTTTAAATGTTATCAGATTGCCGACCAACATTACTTTAATTTAAATACAGATATACAAACAAACAAAAGCTATACCGTAAGTTCCAAGCTTAGACGAAAGTACTCAAGTAAACCTGCACAACAATTTTCACTTACCTGCAGACTTGTGTGCTCATAAACATATCGTTTCACGTGTTCATATTCAATGATTAAGTAGTGTAAAATACCTGCCAGATGGTCTATGGATATTTAAATGAACTTAATAAAAAATCTGTATCAAATCGTAAAAAATATGTAAACTTTCATACGTTTTGTTGCGACCGTAATCCAAATAATCCAATTTTGAAGAAAATACGACGTCTGATATATTTTTATCCATATCCGCTCCCAATGTGGAGCACATCGTGGCCTTATAATATAGGTATCTCAACAGAAGTTTCTTTACGATAACTGTTTGGTATTCAGTCGTTCAACCTTCCTTTTTTAAAAGAGTAGTAGTGATAGAGTATAAGGATAAAAAAGACTAGTAATTAACTAATCGCTCTCGCTACGCCCAGTTAATGAAGGATTGGAATGTAGAAGAAAATGTTCAAACATTAACAATATTGTTGGATCACATTTTTATGTGTTCACTGTAAATAATTGGTGGGAATGCATTATATTAAGAAAAACAAAATATTCATTTGTACTTATTTCAATTTTTATTTATGATCTTAATTTGATGATTTTTGTAATTACATGTTCGAGATGTTAATCATTTTAATTTGTGTTATTTTAGAGTCATTTATTCATAATTGGTACTGTAATTTGTAAATTCTTTCAATATCAATTGTTTATTATAACTTTTTATTACAATTTTATTTCTTTTCGTTGATAATGCTAGTCATGAGCGAAACCTGTCCTGATCTTGTTTAATAAAAGTGGAAATAATAAAAAAAAATACTGTGATTTTTTTAATAGTTTTGTTAAATATTTACGAAATTTTCATTCAAAATAAGTCAAAAAACTATATTTAATCCTTATTTTTAACAGGTGACTGAAAAAACTGTATATTGGTTATTTTTTTGTAATACAATAGTTTTAAAAAAGCGGCTCTTACCATATCCGCTTTCACACGTAAGCTGGACGAGCTGTGAGTTACGAGTTATGCCCAAGCGAGGAATGTTTGCAATGGCAGGCGACGTTAAATGCTCCTCGCTGATGTTGATGCTGAGTCGAGCTAGCTGACAATGCTTATTGGCTTCTGTCACGGTGGCATAACGGATGAGGCTCTATATCGGAGGGTAGTACTGCGGAAACATGTCATTCGTACACGCTGACTTTTGTAGATTAGGGAAAAAAACAACGTGAAATACAGAATAGCTGAAAAATGTTCCTTTCACTACTGTGAGAATAGTGTATTATATAAAAGCAAAATAAACATATTATTAAATATTATAATATATAAGACAAACCCAATTATGTCAACGGCACTCGAATCTAGCCTAAATATAAATCCTTTTAAAAATAACGTTTCATGGAAATAAAATTAATGACGGTTTCAATTGAATTTATTGCACTAGTTTTAAAATTTTCATTTGTTAATTGAAACCAGCTGTCCCCAGTGTATTATAAAACTGTACAATTAATAGCACAAATAGTGTTGGACTATTTATTAATTTAATGTTTATTATGAATTTACAGGTAAAATAATTTAAGTGGCTAAGCTTTAAGAATTGTGGTAGAAATAGTTTATTTTCTGAATTAATTATTTTCAATAGTTGTGCGATAATCATCATCAGCTTAACTGAAAAAAAATGTATTAATGAATCTGAAAAGAATTGATTTTAATATGTCATGAATTCGGTTGTTTTTGGTAAAATAAAACTGCTGTGTGAATAGGCATTTCACAAGAAAAAACTTTGCTGAGCGAACTAAGTAGTGTATATACTACGTAGAATATTTAAGAAAGTTTAACAAAAAATATTGCCTGAATGAATTGCTAAAAAGAATTGATTTTAATATACATATTGAAATGATCAGAGTTTTTGAACGTACAATTGCGTTTAAATTAAACTGTTTTACTGTGTCTAAAGAATACAGATTTAACGTTATGTGCTTCACTTTTATTTAACCGCTTCAATACCGTAAGGCCACTGGTGGCCGCGACTATAGGTAACGGCGTGAATATGCGACTATGGTAACGGCGTGAATACCGTAAGGCCACTTAAGACCACGAACGTAACTTGAAAATATTATTCTATATATATCATTTAATAAGTAAACTTTTAATATTCATAAATTCAATCCTATTTTTTAAAACTATTCAAAAATTATTAAAAACATGCGGTCGGTATGTGAGTGAATGTTTTTTTTAACTTAAAACATCGCGGTACTGAAAAGGTTAATAGTCTAGTAGAATAAGTTTTATTCATCAGATTGAAAGAATAAAATATATTATTTAATATGCATTAAATAATGAATGACTAAGGCAAGTCTTTTTTAAAAGAGAGAAAATGGATAAAAAACAATTAATTTAGTAAATTTTTAAATATATTATTATACTGTTCATATTTTTGATTATAAAAATAAAATTGATGGAATTTATTTTCAGTAAATAAATTCAAAAAATATATATTTCGAGTAAAAGTGGTGTTTGTAATATTTTCAAAATAGAGCCCTTATTGTTGAAAAAGGAGAGGCGGCTGTCTGTATTGCGACGAAGCGCTTTCCAAAAAGCCGTCCCGGGTGATGATAAATAATCAAAAAGTGAGAATTTATGATGCGAAAAAATGTCGAAGGCATTACGCAAATTGTTTTTTGGATAAGGTCTGACAATCTACATACTAGTATGTTATGTCAATGGATGCTATTTTGATGTGATGAAAAAATGTGAAAACGTTATTGAATTTATTATGTTAACTTCGCAGAGTCTGAGTACATTACGTAACCTTGTCATGTACCTAGAAGGTTACGAAACATAATAATTTTTGTCACTCTTTATTTATGTTATATTGATAAATTGCTTTTCTAAGGATTTAGTCTTTAACAAAAATATATTATTGCAATACATTTGTTAACCGTTCATTGGTGCACTTGTAAGATAGCTCGTATTTTTCTGGTCTGAATTTTAATACAGTTTCGATCATTATGTATTTATATTACATTGGTCTGATTTTTTATTAATTGGTCATAATGTACCGATCAGTATACAGAGGCTGAACAAATAAATAAAATGGTCATAATTTAAATGAAATTAGTAAAATTTATTTTGACACATGGTCTGATTTTTTTGGCGAAAATTATTTCATCGTATTGCGTTGCTATTGGTGTGAAGTGAAGTTGTTTACGACAAATCGTCCTATAGGCAAGTGATACTACTACCTAACCTAACCTTACTAAAATGGTATAAAAATCTGACCAGATAATATTTTTATTCTGACCAAAAATTTAATTTTATTCAGACCAAAAGTTGATTAAAATTCAGACCATTTAATTTGTTCCCTTTAGGATCATGTCTTATGAAAAGAGCTTATGATAGTGTACACAATTTAATAGAATCAAAATAGAAGTGTACGGTTTGATATTGAAGATCTATCAAGTAAAATCTGTCACATATGTCACAAAATGTTAAGATTGTATTTGAGTGGCGTTGAAGAAAATTAAAAAAAAACTAGTTTAGTAGTCCGTTCTCAAATACTATAATATTTCCTACTATAAGTCCATGGATGACTTTTATATTATGTTTTACTCTTTTTACTTGATTCAATAATGAAAACGGGAATTTTCTATAGTGCAACGATTCTCTTAAAAATCATTATTTTATTGTAATCAAAAGATAAGCTTCATTTTTTAAAGTAAATATTTACGAAAACCAATTTATTACAAGTTTCATGATTTTATATTAAAATCAAAATATTCAATTCTCCAAAACACCAAGTAAAGAATGTGATTGTACTTTAAAGTCCAATAGAAAAGTTTGACCATTTTTCTTCTAGGGTCACTTCACTTCTTGAAGGCTCATACACAATATAATTAGTACATACATTTAAACATGTGTTTAGTAATATAAAATAATGTATGAGAACTATAAATAACGCCCATATGATATTTCTAAATGAGAAATATTGTAAACATAAAAAAAAATGATCGTATTTTCTATCAAATGATAATATTTACGTGACACGGGTCTATACAAAAGCATTTTTTGTATTCATAAACAAACTTTCATCGAAAAATGTATCCTGCGCTTTATGCAGCGCGCCCGAAATGTACCCATCCCGTTTCCACCCTGTTGTGTCTATCTGAGCCACTAAGTGCGGCATGTTTTGAAACTACGGAGGGAATATAAAACATTGTTTACGATGGGCCATGTGCGAGTCGTTTGTCTTCAGACTGTGCCATCTCGCTTTTCCGTTTAAATTTTTCAAGGAAAGAACATTATTTTCTATGCTCAGATGCACGGTTCGACGGATACGATCTATCTTTGTTAATTCTAAGTATTTTTTTTATCCAAATTGTTGATTTTCTTAAACTTCAGACAATACAACCCTTGGTTGTTTATCAAAACATTTCAATTTTTCTTTAAATATTATAACGTAACAAACTAAATTTTCTTTGGATGGTTGAAAAATTATTAAAATTAACTCCATTTTTTTAAATATCGGTTTCGATCTGTATTAAAATGTAGCATATTTGAAAGTGTTTTACTTTTGAATAAACATAATGTCTTTATACCAAGAATTGTAAGTAAACACTTATAAAGTAAAAATAACTTTGATTATTCCACGTATTGTGTTACAAAATGTGACACGTGTTTCGCATCTTTTAGAGGTATCCTCAGACAACTGACAAAGTAATTCATTAGTATCAAAGTTATATTTTTTTTGTCATTCACCATATTTTTTGGTCCGTTATTAATTTTCGTAATAATCGAAAATCATTGATTTTGAAACTATTTTCGTATCTTTATAATATATGTAAATGGACAATTTATCGCATAACGAATTGATTGGGTATCACGTTCATTGGATTGAACTTGATTTATCATACACGTGATAGAAAACAATTTCTTTTTAACTTGAAGTACATAATAACAAATAAGTTTACATTGATCGCTTTTGCGTGAACAATTTACGATACAAATATTGCTGACAAAAATTTGACAAGGTTAAAAAACCTATAGTTCTGCTCACTGTTTCAACCATTTTAAAATCATTTTTCCCACTTGGTGACATATTTTTGAACTATGGCAATATTCAACCACTGCCAACCAAATACATATTAAATATTATTATAAAATAAGCCAATATATAAACGCAGTAACTAGAAAAATAGCAAATTTACCTAATTTTGTGTATTATAACTGTATAATATAATTTACTTTAAAAAAATCCAGAAGAAAGCGTCATATGTTAATGATAACTAGTTTAAATTTGAATCGTCCAAATTATGTACATTCACACAGATTTTGTCACTAATGACCCGGGTTTCGCCTTTCGGCATCTTCAAGCGATCATGTGCACAGATGAACTGACTGATAACTAGTTTGATAGTACATAATATATAACTATTGTACGATGTATTTTACAAACAATTAATAATTAAGATTTAAAACTGTCTATTTTATCGTTTTATCTGCAAATTTTTGAGTAAAATTTACATAAATATAAATATTTTCTACCAAAAAAATATTAATAAACACGGATCAAAAATGATTTAATTTTAAAAATACCGTTAAATGTGAAATCATATTATTATTCTTATCAATATATCAAAATAAATTTCATTGTCTTCATTGAATGATTTTTTTGTTTATTGTAAAGGTTAATTTAGTTGTATTTTTTTAACTTTATTATATACATAGACGCCCTCAATTCTCCAATATGCGGCAATAATGTATCCCATAATCTCGTATACAGATACAACCCTCTGGGTCATACAAAGATCCCTTTACACATGTTGTAACGTAACGGTGTTCAAAGGGATATCTGAAGGCTATTTGTCATACATCCGCCCCGGAAACGTTCCAAGAACGGAAGAATTCCAATGAAAAATTCCTGTAAATTTTCATCTTTATCCTTTCAAGTTTACAGCCTCGGCGTATTCACTGGTATGAGGCAAGTTTACATAGTGTGTATTTGGGTACGTAGTCTTTATTTTGACGTTAATTTATTGCGTATTTAAGTAATTTGTTTTTAATTTTGTATAAAACGGCGATAAAATTTTCGGTAAAGAATTTAATCGATAGTTTAAAAGCATTATATTAAGGTTCTTTTTATATGAAGTTATCGTTAAATAATCAGAAATGATGTTAGCATGACATTATGGTCCAGAATACAGAGAGCCATTAACATAACATCAATAAATCAAAGGCGAATATTAGCTTATAAAATTCAATTTTTTATTTTTATGAACATTGTATTAAATTTATTAAATACAATAATAAAATCTAAGTCAGAGAATGCTTATTTGAAAACATTTGCTTAAGCCTTTGAGGAGTGAGTTATTTTTTACTAAATTAGATTTATTTGTTATCTTATTCTTAATTCTACTATTATATATTAAACATTTTTTTTGATTCAAATCAACTTATTTATTTGTTCAAAATCATTATTTATTAGTAAAATTATTTTTTATTTTTAAATAATTTTATAAATACTATAATTAAAATTTCTCAAACTAAATCTTTCTTCGTCTTCATCTTTTGGCATGTGGCTTTTTAATTTTTTTTTATGTCAATTGCAGGAAGAGAATCGACTCAAATGGAATTTTACGCCCAATATTATATGGCTTCTAAATAGTTTACAAATATAAAGCATTATTTTATTTTTTTTGAAAAATAAATATCGATAATTCAAAAATAAATGTGAAAACTATCTCGCCTAACCAGTACTGCGATACTCCTCAAAGGGTTAAAAATTCTTTTATTTAGAGGTATTATCTCTTATAAATATTGAAAATGCCGCGTAAGTGTTTAAATACGTGTACCTATGTATAATAAAAATAAGTTCTTTTTTACAAACTGTATGACGCAAAAAACTATTAAAAATAATCGAAACTGACGGCGTAAAGTAAAACAGTATGCCAAAAACATGAATATACATAGATAGATCCGTCTAAAGATAACTTTATTTACATATGATACAAATACATATTCTGGTACTGATTATTATTAGGTAGCAATATTTTTTTTTCAATATTTATACAATACTTTTATTCTATATTTTCGAGCAGATTAACTCAAAGCTTATATTTCCCACAGATGATTTTTCATTTGAATGACCAAAATGTTTATATTTATAATTGTTTTGATGTGATAAAAAATCAATTTTAAAATACTGCATATTTATAAATATTTTATATTTAAAACAGCCTCTGGGAATAATGGTAAATAATAAAACTTTTATTGCACATTTCCGGATAACTTAAAAGACGTTTCTTCACAGACATTCAAATATCGACTTTTGAAATGTATAATATTGAAACGAGACAATATCTTGGCCGAGTCGAAACAATACACTGGAAGGCGCAAGTTAAATAAGTTATTGACAAAGTTGCGGACCGTCTCCACTCTCTTGGGTGGTCGGCTGCATGACAAACGATTGTTTGCAAAGGATAGAAACGAAGAGACTACTCCCATGAGAGGGTACGCCGTGGAAGTAACTGCCACTGGTAAGCCTTGAGATATGCCATGACTTGGCACCAGCGCTCGCGTTACAACTTCTTCCCTCAGATCCTTGTGAAGTAGGATGACAGTATTGTTACCCAAAAATAAAACATAAATATTACAACAAAAAATAATTCGAGACAATTTGTATCTTACACGACTAAAATAAACGTGATGTAAAATTATTATTTTAAAAGCTGGTAAATGTGTTTTTGTTATTTATATGCCACAAATTCCAAAAAATAGATGTTTTATAATATTATTTTTAATAATAATTCAAATAATCAATATTAAATATTATCTTATGTGAAAAATCAATCAAATTTAATTGAATATTAAAAATTAATTACCACAAAGCTACCGCCGAATCCATACGAATTCTTCAAATGTTTTAAATGAATCTGTATAGTTACTTAAGCAGATTTATTTATATGTAGGAAAAACGAACGTTATTTTATATGTAACATTGAACTACATTAGAACACACTTCATCACAAAAACCAAGGAAAATGTAGTTAATTTGTGAATAAATATATATATTTTAATAAAATAAAAAGGCTTCTAAGTTTGTAAAGAAATTTGTTTGATTAAAATATGTTCCTTTTTACAAGTTGTGTAAAGCAAAAAACTCCTCAAACTCATTGAAACTGTCGCCATTAAGTATGTTAGTACGTATCTCAAAAAAATAAGGATTACCCTGTCTTAAGTGAAGTAAAAAACATGTAAATTTTGGTTCAAATAAATCAAGTATATTCAAGAATAAATATAAATATTCTGTTGGAAAATATTTTGTTGAAGCGTTAATTTTCTTAATACAAACAAAATGATACTTTTCGAAACGCTTGGCCTGCATTTTAATAATATTTAAAATACTATAATCTAAGCCACAAACTATTTTTCTTTCTAATATAATACACACTTTAAAGCACGAATAAAAATTATAGAATATTATTACACAATATAGAATATTTATAGCTGACAAAAAATCAGCTTAAAACAAATCAGGATATTTATACATGACAAAAAATTTCAATAAGCGAGACTTGCGAAATGAAAATTTACCCAAGAAATCAGATTTAAATGACTATTTTCAACTCACAACAGTGAGTTGAAAATAGCACTCCTTCTTCACAAGAAATGAATTTTATAATATTTAAATTACATCCTAGACTTCAGCCAATGCCCGATAGTTAAGTTAGTTGTATATTTAATTTTGTAAAATATTTTGTTATAGCTCTTAGCTACATCTTGATATTTTGAAAACTACGCTAGAGATTTATGAGTACTTTCTCAATTGTTTCAATATACTCTCATTGTGTGCAAGCCATGAGAAATAATATTACCCTGTGGCTTAGTAATAAGAAAAGTTTAGTCTTGAATAGAATTGGCTGTTCGTGGACCGACTCGGTCGCCTTCTTGTAGGAACAACTTTTGTTTGAAGTACTCTTTCAAAAACTGGAAATTAAATTTACTTACATCTTCAATCTTCTTTCAGTCAGACAGTTTTATTTGAAACGTTTTGTATACTTTGTAATTCTTTGAGTAAAAAATCAGCAGATAAAAATACGTCAGCATATTTGGTTTGAACATACTTTTAAAAAATTAAACGCGTTACATTTTTTTAGACACGTTAAAATATGGCAAACGAAATGGGAACATCTAAAAAGGCAAAATTAAAATGTTATAACGAGATAAAAAATAGAGATAGACATAAAACATTGACGATATCATATTATAAATTCAAAAATAATTTAGGAAACTGATCAGTTGATAATGCATACAATTAGTGGAACTGGTACTGATTTTTAAAAATATATAACGTGGAATTAGTGTGTCAGTTTTTTAACATTTATTGATAGGGAATATATAAAAAGCGACAAAGAATTTTATAAAGATTTGAGTTGAAATGTTTTATGGTCTAGCCTCAATTTCCATTTTCAGAGATACTTAGAATATACGGATAGAGAAATATACATTATCTTGGACGTAGACATAGGTAATGAAAAGTAGTTACATCATCGGTTTCTATATTTTACCCCGAGTGTTCAAACATTGCTTTGGATATAGTAATTATTCATGGTATATTATTTAAATTTAAATACAAAACTATCTCTCATTATGTATACATTACAAGATTTTAAGCTGTCAACAGATCCACATTTAAAAAAAATATGTTCGTTAAATTTAATACAGATCATACAAAATTTACTGAATAGTCCCAAATAGTTTGGTTAAGAAAGATACTGCAAAATATTTAATGAACCACCATTTTTATTGACCACCCCATTGTTCGTAGGCTTTTGTCTAACCTATGTGCATCCCTATAGACATATTGTTATTTTTCCGTCGACCCTTATTGATTTTCAAGTTGACTTTCCTCTCGGTAGACAACACAATCTTTGTCAAACTAAAAACAAGAATTTTATATGTGAAATACATATATTAATGAAATAGAAAATATAAAATTAAAAAGTAGTGACTATTATTTAAAAAAATACGCGTGCATTTTGAGTGGTGGCAAACCAACGATTTTTTGAAGTTTGTATTCGATTAAGCTTTAAAGTTTTTGATGTGATTGATCTTCTTAAAAGCTTTTTTTTAAAGGGTTATCATTTAATTTATTTTACAAACATTTGAGAGACTTGATATTTTAGTGTCATAATAACACTTTTTTCCTACATTGAACTTGAATTTGTTGGAAACAATGTTTTGTTATGTACTAGTAAGTTGCTTTAAAAATGAAGATATTAAGTAATCAAGTTTTTTTAGATACGAACAAATTTGATTGTATTACAAAAAACTTATAACAATAGACAACAACTCATTTCTCAGGAAACTTAATTAGTATCATACGTGTGTATGAAATGAAAATTTTAATTAAATTATAAAAACATTGTTACCATTTTCAAAGGATTTTAAGCAATTTACCTCCCTCGACTAATCGCATTATATTCGTTAAATATAAATTTAATTTCACATTATACACGACCAAAATAATAATGAATCGGCAGTCGTTATAAAAGCTCGCGTAATATGTTATTTAATAAATTGTATGAACACGTGTAAAGCCTGGCAATTCAGGCGCCGAGCTTTCATAAGGCCTCGGTCAGTATCAAAAGCATTAGAAAGGGTGTTATTTAAAATTGGATTTTCTCATCCTAGTACCGTGTACTGTCTAGAGCTTTTCTATGCCTCGGTCTGTACGCTTTTGTTCATAGCTTTTCTCTGCGTGTCTTAAGCCGTGACTTTTTAAATATGCGTTGATAAAAAAAATGTTTATCACAAAACCTTATCTCGATCTTTTTGACCTTTTATCTTTGAAAATCTCAATATCATTTTCACGCTTATTTTTTTGGGTTTAAAAATCTTCTTGGACGTTATTTAAAAAAATTCAAAGAAAAACAACGCTCAAGAAAAAGATAATATAAAGTGTGTTTTTGTTTAAAGGGTTTTGTTTGTTTTTAAACGATGACACTTTTACTTTTCTTTTTTCAAGAGGATTTTTACATCCCAAATATAATTATAATAAAAAATATCCGTTTATTTAAAACGGCATTTATTTCGTAAAAACGTAATGGTTTTATATTTATTCGCATATTTAATACACATTATATATTTGATTTATAATACGGGACTAAAAACCATCAATAAAAATAAAAGAACGACCGTGAAAAAAGCACAATGTTTTTTTTACAACATATACATTTAAACATGAAAAAAAAGCATAAAATCTAACTAAAAAAAATTCGCAGCTTCAATAATCTATCGGTCAATAAAGCCATTATCGGCTTTAAAAAACAGCCAATACATTTATTATTTCGTTGCAAACAAAATGAAAGCTTTCTGTAATATTTGAATGAATGAATTTGCATGAATATTATATTTTTTATTTGCTATAATCTTGTTTTAATGTTTTCGGAAAAACAGTTCTTAAATTAAGATAAACCTTTACTTTGTTATATTTTTTGTTACTTCTGAAGCCATGTTATAAATCGCACGTGTAAAAAGCACTCGAAAGTCTAAACATATACCTCGACTTTGCGTAAGTCGAATAAAACTTAAAATCAAGCATTTTTTAAAATAACCTGCGTTAGTTTTAGTGGATAGTTTTAAATAAAGCAAATATTCATACATACATACAAAACGTAATAGAATTTATCGTAAGTTCAGATACGTACATATATTTAAATACAAACTTTAACTCCTTCTAAATTACTGGTATGCCATCTACCCTTTTTTTATTTCCTGTACAGCATACAATACAATCATTCACTACTTTTGACACTTTCACAAATTGTCAAAAGTAGAGAAAAAAAAATCGGGGTCTTGATTAAACCTCTAAGTAAATCAATTCAATATTTATCTTATTATTTTTAGCACTTTTCTTGGCTTTAAATTAATTGTCTTGTTGTTTTTTTCTGAAAAAGATTCTTCATTTCTCTGGTCTTTGAGTTGTATTAAAACTGCATTGCCAATTTTCGTTGAATAGCTACTGTATATAACAAATTCTTTTCACTTTTTTTTAAATCGCGTAAGTACGAATTCGCGTCAAGGACTTACTGTTAACGTATTCGAAAGTTAAATATATAAGACATGTAAAAATATTTTTTTATGTATGAACCATATCAGCGCAATTCCTAAGTTCTGTAGTCAGTTGACTTCAGTAAGTCGCAATTCTGTGTTATCCTCAACGGTAGGTTGTCTATGTTTGTGGGTGCAGTAATAAAATTGTACGTGCAGTGAATTCGGTTATACGCCAGTTGAAACGATGACTAGCGTATCTACTGGCAGATACTGGAAGCATTAGCTTGGAAGATGAAGAACAATTTTCATGACTCGTTGCAACACTCTCTTTAAAGGTTTACCCCAACATTCGTTTTTGACATAAAATTAAACAACTCTATGAACATGTTTTTTGGCATGGTGTACAATCGATATTTTTTAAAAATTAACATGTCCAGCATTTTTAAGCATAATATTAACAATAAATAAAAAAAATATTCAGAAACCATTAGTAACGATAATTAAATTATATATATTTTACTTACACTCTTTGATAATAGGTGGTCATGTAGTCAAATGGTCAACGATTTAAGAAGATTTAACTATTTGAGTGCTGTGGCTACCGGTTTGAACTCACTAACAAAGATTTTAATGATTTGCGTTCAATAGAATGGTTGTCGTCAATGTTTTTATTTTGTAGAATTTTTCACTGGAACGAACAGTTCATTATTATCAAACCTACATTAACATATTTCCAAGGCCAATGAATTAGATGGTAAAAAAATATCTAAGAAACCTTCAACATTCTAAGTTTTTTTTTTTTTTTTACCATGTCCGCTCCCAATATGGAGCATACGGACTCCTAATAGAGTTTATCTCAACAGAAAAAATGTTTCTACGAGAACTGCTTGTTACTCAGTTGCTCAACCTCTCTTTTTCCAAAGAGAGTAGGAATAGAAGGAAAGTGCTTAGGACAGGACTAGTGGTTAGCTAATCGCTCTCGATACGCCCCGTTTCATAGGATAGGATAGGTGGGAGGGGGAAATTCAAGACGTCACATACATCCATACATTCTTAGTATTTATTTAAAATAAAAACCATTTTTATTTAATAACGGTATCAAGTACAACAATTTGATTAAATTAAGTGCAAACTTTATTTGAATTTGCAACTTCACAACTACCCTTTATAAATGTTTTCCAAGTTCTCTTTTTAGGTTAAATCTGTGGTATCGTAGATAATCGTTTTCCAATAGCCTTTGAGAAATATTATTGCCCCAAAATTAAAGAAATAACACAATAGTAGGTTGGTTAAAATATGCCTTATCACCTGCCTTGACCTCGTATCCTTGACTAGGCTTTGTTGAACCTATTGTGAAAATTCACATTGTTAGCCTCTTATCCAATATTCCCCTGAGGCTGTATTGCCTTTTCTTATACAGTTAATAAGGGTCTTACCTTTATTCGGCGTATTCATCTTTTCTTCCACTTTCATGTTTAAATACGCTAAGTAAAGTTTTCTTGCAAAAAATATAGACATGTAATAAAATATTGATTTGAGACAATAAAACGAAAATAGCAAAATATTTTCAAAAAATAACCCAACTTTATAAAAATAAATTTTCCACGTTTTTACAGATTTTACAGAAGATTACAGGTTCTGATCTCAATTAATGTCAAAATAAGATGCTTCCAATTCAAATCTGAAATTTGAGAGTGTTTGTGATGTTTTCTTTCCGAGCCAATCTCGAGTGACCCATTTGGCACATTGGAAATTATAGACTGTCACTAAAAATTTGATTAAAACATAAAAAATAGCACACCATTGTGTTGGTACCTTCATTCTGCCTGAATTGATTAATAAAATATTAATATTATTAGTTACTTAAATAAACATTGTTTTTACAACGCATATGTAATTAATTAATATGACTAATCATGATAGTATTTGAAACATCAATTTTAGTAAGAAATGACTGCAATACATTTATGTGAAAGGAAAATACGTACACATAATAATGTTCTGAATGAAAGAAATATTAAGAAAAACATAATATTCCTTACTTCCACTTTTTTTTCAAGATCAGGACCACAGTTGATAATACTCGCCATGAGCGAAACCGGTCCTGACCTTTTTAATAAAGTGGAATAAAGTACAAAGGGATATTGTATTTTTTAAAAATATAATGCCATTCCACCAAGTATTAACAGTGAACACCCTAAAAGTGAATGAAATATTGACCTTTCACTAACTGGCTTAGTGATACAAATTCTTATCTGTATTGATAAAACAGTTTACTGCATTCATATTATTGCGTTTGTATTTAAAATAATTTTTGAATTTTAAAGACCGACTACACTATAAAAACAACAAAAACATACCACCATTTTGTTATTTCACTTATAATAATATTATTGTCAGGTAGGACTATTGAATTTATTATTATACGATAATCTTCCATTCAATTTCGTTCGATGACTGTCATTTTTCATTTTCTCTGAAACCGATCGTAAATATTCATAAAAGGAATTCCATGTAAGGAGAACGAGTCGAAGAGAAAAAGAGGGAGAAGAAACGCTTTTCAATGACAAATTCTTTGGAAAATATTGCGTCCAGCATACTATCCTGTTGTGAAAATATTTTTCTTTCCCTCGGCTATTTCGCATAATATAAAACTCACCGCAATCGTCTTATATGCTGACCTCTCAAGGGCTAAGGGTAAGGGTTGAACAAGTCAAAAGTGGAATCTCCCTTGCAGACCTAGATTTGTTTCAAAGTTGATACAACTCAGATTTCAAGATACTGTGGATATAATGACAACCTTTTGCTTAAAATAGAATAACATTGCTGCTTGTGTGCTTTGTCCAGTTAAACTGGTCTTATATTCTATATGCAATTGGATTGAAACACAAAATATAGAAGAATTTTATTTATATATATATTATAATAGTGAACCTTTCACTAAATATGCTTTTGAAGCAGTTTTTTTTTTATTATAAACACAATTTTATTTATTAAAATTCCATGTTTAAAAATCAAATTATAAAGTCGTTCTTCTTCTTTTTTGAGTGTAAATAAATTTATTTACAAAAAACCTTAAATATAACAACAGCGCAGACGTTTATAAATAAAAATATTCATGCAATTGCTGGCAATTTTTATTTATTTAAATAGGTTTATGCTTTGGCTTATAGCTTATATTTTCTCTTTGGTATAGTTTTTTTATGTATTTTAATTTAAATTACATTTATTTTTAAATCTTATCTATTAAATAATCAAACTAAAAAAATACGAATGAAAAATTGACGTCCAGTCAGGATAACCGCAGTATATTTTTTATATATGAATCTCATGTCAAATAGCCTTTAATAGATTTTTAAAAACATAATCAAGTTTTAATTTACATTATAAACTATTGTATAATCATACATTTAATTTTTGATTGGTAAAATAGTTACAGAAAAAGCAAACAAAATGAAGATATGAAAATTAAATGATTTTTGTTAAACTACATTGTAATATTAGAAATATTATAGCGGATAAATTCAGAACCAAGTTAGATCAATACTTAAATTTCATGATGTGAAAATTTTTGCATTAAATGTATGTAATGTTTAATTTGTTGGTTATTTTTTTTATCATATTTTTTCCAAACAAAGTTACCACGTTAAAATTCACAAGCTGCGATTTTCGAAAAAGAAGTCACCGGCCCCATACGTATAGTGGACGGAAACTGGTTATTTCGTTTTTTACGACGCACATTGGCATCGAAAAAAATACAACTGGAATTACCAAAGCAGGGTATGGCGTTACTCGTTTTTATTTCTCAAGTGCCATGGGAGATTGCGAAATAACAAAATAAATAAAGGGGATTTTTATTGGTTGGAAATTTTCCAAATGAAAATGTATTCTTTAATGTTTTCCTGAAATCTGGCTTTAATACATCTCCCGAAGCTTTGTTTTGCCGAATATGTGGAAGCACAAATAATTTTAAAAATACATGCATGTATATGTCATTTTCAAAAGTAAAATATACGATAAAAATAAAAGAAGTATTTTGCTTTGTTTATTTGTGGTATTATCAATAATGAAAATGCAATGTATAAATAAATGGTGACTAAATTATTTGAATGTCTTTAAGGTTTTCATCTCTTTTCAACTACTCAATTCTATTTTGAAAATTTTACATTGAAAGAGATGTAACTACTAGTATTATTAGGTTCAGTAGAAAGAAAAAAACCCTAACTTACAATGCCTTTAAAAAATAAAAACCTTAATAATACCATTACCTTAAGATAGTTAGTCTAGAAATGCTTCTCAAAAAGCCGAGACATGACGCAATTTGTGTTACAAGCTGTAAAATAAAAAAACTTATTTTGTAAGAAAAATATGTCTAAATTAGATAAATACTGTTATTTAATTTAGACGATAAACGTAAAAAATCATATGACAATTGTAATGGAAACTATCATGTATTCCAAAGAATTTACAATTACTACTGGTAGCTATCATGGCTTACTGTTTAGCATAAAAATTGTGTAATGCTGAGTCTCTTACTCTCTTACTCGATATGAAAATTATCTTTAGTAAAATAGTTTATTTTGACTGACAAAAAAATATTACAAACTATACCAGGGGTGGGGAACCTTTTCTTCTCTAAAGGCCGCATCCTTTTTTCAAAATCGACATAAGGCCGCAGTAAAGATTGACTAGAGAAATTTTGACCTGAATTAGGAATTTACGGTCAGATTATGTCAGGAATTTACATAAATTTACAGAATTACAGAATTGACCAGAAGGCCGCACCAGCGTAGCCAAATGCCGCATGTGGCCTTAAGGCCGCAGGTTCCCCACGCCTGTACTAGACGGTTCCCAGCAAGCGTTGCAATGCCACTCAAAGAAAGAAAGTTTTTGTGTTTTAATTGTGTTTATTGAAGGGTGTGCATGTTTTATTTTTCTGTCTGTTTGACGTTTGCTGCCGATTTTCTATAGTACGACACACGCGCTACCTACTGAAAGTTAATTGTACTATAACCTTTGCGCAAGTGCAAGTATACGTTGTCAAAATGAACTGTATGGCAGGCCTACACACATTGACTTTTATAAATAAGACCTACTGTAAGTTAATTTTACTATGCATATAACCTTTCCGGAAGTGCAAGCAAAAAGTTTGTCAAAGCTTTATTGGAACTGGATGAGCGGTGTAGCAACGCATAAAATACGAACAAACAAGCATTCATTTTTATATATTAGATACAGCATACTCCCATATATCCGGTTTAATAATGGGGAGGGGTGGGACGGATAACCAAAATACAAGAATAATTCCAACTATGACATTATTTATACGTTTCTAAAGCAGAAAACTATTTCAACATGCTTAATACGCTACATTTATTATTAAAAACATAATTTTAGTTTGTTTGCTTCAATCATTTAATTAATTTCTAATATCAGCTCGAATTTTCACTATAGAAGTCAGTGCCATTTGACTAAAGTGATTGGTATTTTCTTCGTTTTGTTTTTCAGCCTCATTTTCACTTTGTTATTATTTGAAAACCTGAATTACACGGATCATATTCAAAATGGTTTTCAAATTCAATGTGTAGTTTATGAACAACTTAAACGTCTACTCTGAGATGTTTTACTTGAATTGCAAGTTCCTGAAAGTCATGTTTTATCTTAAATTTACTAAACCACCCACCCATAAGAGGCGTTGAAATTGCTTTTTAACTTCAAAAAATCATGATTAATCGATTAAAACTAGATCAGTTCCCCAAAACACCCCCCACTGTCATCAATAAATTTAAAATAAAATAAAATAAATAAAGTATATATTTATATATATAATAAATGCATTTGAAGTATGAACGTTTTAAAATTAATTGGGCTATTGTTTTGACAATAATTAAAACTTTTTACCGCTCTGTGAATCAAGTTACAACGACTTACTAATTAAATAGAGGCTTTTAAAATATTGTCACCTGTCAAGTAAATTACCGATTTCCGAGTCAACTCATTAATTTGTTGTCATCCCTCTCAGAGTGGCAGCTGTCTCCCTCGACTGTGCGCAAACACAAAACAATCATGGCCCAACCAATTAACGTCAGAATAATTTATCTCTCAAATATGAAATGATACAATAAACGTATCTATTATTTGTTCAGGCTGGCGTGCCGTATTGTGCAGTTTACAAAATGTACCGCACAACCCTTCGGATTCTGTTGAAGGGGTTGGGCGGGTTGGATCAAATGTAAACATTTGAGTTTCGGTGCATTGCATACGTCGGTTAAAACATGTTCAATATAAAGTTTGTATATCTGTAGATATATCTCTTCAAAAGAAACATCAAGAAAAAAACATTTTTGCGAATGACAGTTCATAAAACATGAGAAATTAAAAAAAATGAAATTATCTTTAAATTTTAAAAGAAAATGATATACTAAAAGACTTGTGTTTTCAAACCAAGAGGAAACTTTAACAAAACCATCGGTCCGAAGATGTAGTAAATTTCGTTAAACTTCTTTTCAATGAATCGTACATCCAAAGGAGAATCCTCATATAAATCTGTGTTATTTTCACCTCATCTATCTGCATTCTGTGTGGTCCTGAAAAGTGAGACATAGATTAATCGATTAATATCTGACGTTTCTTACCATTTTATTATTGTTTTCTTCACTGCTATCACTTAGTATCAACGTTTATTTACACGGCCCACTATGAATTTATATAGTTTGTAAGATTGATTAATTTATTATAGACAGATAATTATTTTGGATTGAATTAATATAAACTAATTTAACCTCACCGTCATAAGCTTCAATCAACAAAAAAATAGTTCATTAAAAACCTTCCGGTTCAACTAAATTCTTAAGTATATTTATTAATATTATTGCTTAAATTTGAGCCAAGATCATTTTTCTTTACATTATTCTTCAACAATATTTCAGTTGAGATGCTTTATACGATTTCCACATGTTCCAAATTGAAAGCGGAGGTTGTTTTTTATAAAAATATCAATAGCAAAATACTTTTTACGTATTTCTTTATTTGCGATTCAATGCCACAGACAGTTGAACGGTATGCATGAAAGTATTAGTATGTTAGTTTTGCAAAATACATTTAATCTGATTTAAGGTAGAATTCTTCAAAAAAGAACTAGTTATCGATACAAAGCAAAGCCATAGGTTATCCTTTGGCGAGTTCTGCCTCTCCGCGCGGTCACACAAAGTTAAATCCTTCAAAGGCGGGTCGCTCGGCGGACACGAGGAAAAAAAACTGAAAAACTTTCTCGCAAAATATATATTGACGGGGCGATATTGAGTGAGATTGATGGTGCCCATTTTGTGGACATCCCTTCGCTTATTTGGTAACCAATAAATACGTGGTCGACGAAGCTAGGCACAAAAAAGTCGACTCATCGGACCTTATACAAAATTTTATTAAAATGTCGGAAATAGAAAATACTTGTCAAATTCACGATTTTCTTGCACTATCACTACGATATTAAAAAAAATACCACTCGAGCATGAACATGTCTCAAAATTATAAAATTGTAAATTGGTACCTTTCAAATATATTTCATTAGAAATTGTTAATATTGAATAAAAAAACTTTTTCATACATTTTTGTTAAACTGAATATTGAATGGATTTCTAATATTGTATTTATTATTAAAACAAATTATTGTATACATTTTGATTTATATCTTTGTAAAGAAAACAAATTAGAGACGTTTACAAAATTGAAGTAAAACATATATTGGGAAACAAAGACGGCTGTTTACATAATCTTTTCAGAACATTCATATTATATTGTTATTAAAAATCAACTGTGAGTATTTTTAAAACTATAATTATATTGATTAAAAACAACCTGCAATCTGAAAAAAAATATCACCGACTTTACAAGAGCAGCGAGCAAATCGGTATAACATAAGTCAACGATATCCAACTAAAATAATTTGGCGGACGAAATAAAATATTAAATGTTTTAAATAGACCAAATTTTTGTAAACAAGTCGCCAAGTCTCTAAATTTGTATCATTTGATAAAATTACAGCCGTCTCACTCTAACTCTGCCCATTATAGCGAAATACCAACTGACACAGCTAGCACTGTCTTGCATAACACTTACATTACTTCAAACAAATGTCTGGCACCAGCATGCACTCAAATTTACTATCAATGACAAAATGAAAAATGTAGAAAGAGTTAAATACCTCGAAAGTACTGTATAACACCTTCAGTTTGGCTACATGTGGCCGCCTGAAATAGATAATGAAACTTGTCAAATGATGTACTTCCGTGTATAATATATTTTATTCATATGGACTACTACACACCAAAGTTATCAAATATGAGAAAATTATTATACATAAGTTTAAAACATCGACTAATATATTTAATAAAAAAATACAGATTCGTTTAAAATGGTCCAGTCATAAAAAAGTCAGCGTAAGTGAAATTAATGTTTAATGGTGTAATGTAATATACATAATTTAACACCTCATAATGGAAGTCACGTAATTTTGAAAACATTAAAGTGTCATCCAATATTGATGTCAAGGGTGAATTTTTACACATAAACTGTGTACAGTGCAGTTTCAAAATGGCGTTGGCAAATGGAGATTTTAGAGTATATAATAAAATAACAGGTTTTCGATCATATCCGCAATACAAATATGATTTTATTAAACTTGCATACACTTATTATAATTTCAGTGTGACAATTCATTTAAAAGAGGCGACACACGTGAATAAAAATGATGTGAGATTAAATTTTGTTTTATTTTACTTAAACATCATATTAATGTACGTATACCGAGAAACATTTCAAATTTCGGTTCACTCCCATAAAATAAATCTTGCAGTTGGAAAGATGTTAGAAAACTCATAACTGTTTAATTAAATAAAAATTCTCTCTAGAGTTTAATATTTTTTATTGAACGTGTGTAAAATGAGATGTAGTAAAAATATTTTTTGCAACAGCAATTTTCATAACATTCACACGAATCACGAACAGAATAAGTTGCGCAATATTTTACTTGCCTAATGCAATGCTATTTTAAATAAAACCCTGAATGCATCATATAATAAAAATAAAATGTTTCAAATGATAATAATGTTTACACTTATGTATAAATATTCAGATATATCCCAAATAATTTTATTCGTTTAGTGCCATTCGGTTGTTTGCGTACTGATTTTATTGGAGAGTTAAGCCGTTTAGCGTTTTTTTTTATCAAATTGTTACTGATTTTATATAGTCCAGTCAATAAAAATATCTTTAGTCTTATGCCAAAAGTGATGCTATCGCTATAAATATAAAGTTAAGAGCATGAATATTCGTGTCAGAATATATTGAGTAGGGTATGTATGGAAAAAAACTAGAGTATCATTTAAAAACATAAATCCGTAAACTACCCTCGATATTTTTGTAACAAGTTAAAGATGATTAAAAAATCAAAATATATACGAATAAATGTCAATCTGACAAAAAATGAAAAATATTGACTGGCAACATTGCCTGCCAATTAATCTACACAATGTAGCTGCATACAAATTAAACCTATAAATGTTTTTTGTCAAACTGTTTTTTTTCTAAAACAACGAATAATTATTGAAGAATTATATTCAGCACTTTTTCCTAAGATACCAGCTTTTGCCAGTATGATAGCGACATAGTCTCTTTATGTGTTGCTCTGTGAAGCTCAGTGGTCAATCTTCATGAGAAAAAATGTATTTTTCTTGAATTGTGCATTTATATAGAAACTTTAAAAATTGATCCATAAAAGCTTTGTAAGAATGTTAAAGTGTTATGATTGAAATATCATTACATTAGTAATACATAAAATCATTCAGGAAATTTGTGCAAACTAGTCGGAATATTTTTTACATTACCAATTGAATAGAATTGGATCCAACGGTTAGTTTGAAAACGATAAAAGCCTTTTCAATCGGCGTTTTTTTTACATTAAATTGGATTGCGGGGCTCCTCTTAAAACATAATATATAAGTATACGAAATCGCGCTGAAATTGTTTTACCATTCACGACATTAAAACACTTTAGCATCGGGCCATTGGGAAGTAATTCTCACTAATGCTGCGATGGTATCCATTTTCATAACATTTTACTTGGCTACGTTGTGGAGCTGGCCGAAGTTTGAGTATTTTTAATATCTGAAAACGACAAGATCTAATTTGAAAGATGATTTAAAAAAATAATGAATTGTTCTAATGTAACAAAGTAAAACAAGCTTAATTTTTACACTATCTGTTAGTGATACAAATTGAATCTTTATAATAAAAAATATATTATTTTGCATAAATTAAACATCGGTTAAAGCTTTAAATAAGTGTTTATTAAAAATAGATATCCCAATACGACAAAATTCTATGTGAAAATATTCGATTAAGATTATAAAAATCGCATATTAAAAATTAATAGAAACAGATTTACGACGTATAATACAAGAAACCCAACAATACAAAATAATTTTCAATTTAAAATTCAACGTTTTCAGCTCGAAAAAGTATAACATTGTATTACGAAGTTAAAATATATTAAGTTTCAGTATGTTGTTTGATTTAAATCAAAGATTTTAGTGACTTAGTATAATATGCAAATTAGAGTGAAAATCTGTTTATTTTATTATAAGTACAATTAAATTGTTCTTATTCATAATTGTATGAATACAATATAAAGAAAACTTTGTTCAATATTTTAAGCGTCGGTTAGTAGACTTAGTTCGACAATATCTGCAGCCTAACGCTTAGATATCTGCATAGCCTTGTGCCGGGAAATTCTCTGCCGTTGAAAGTAATTGAAGTTCCAAAGAGGCTTACAGCGACAATATATGACGGTGCAATTTTACCATTCTCGTTCCAATCCAATAGTGCAAGAATAGCATTTATTATACTCTTACCTCTACCGGTTTAAGATATAATTCAGTTATATGAATGGTGCAAAGCCGTCGCGCTCTAACTATTATGCTTGAAATAATAATTATTTATTGAATCGATAAATTTTAAATGTCCTGTGAAAATAACGGAGGCAATTATTTGGATCTTTTAACATGGGCTGATTCTTTTGTCTGTTTGGCACATAAAAGCCTCATACACTTTTTTCATGAATTATAGCAACGCTTTAATTCAATTTACTCTATTTGTATGCAGGACACAAAGTATTTTTTAATACGACTTAGCTTGACAGTCAATAGTTGAACCATGTTGTATTCAACATTCAATTTTTGTCTTCGTGAATTTGAGTTGACTTCTTCATTTTGACTGAGCCACGTTGATACCTCTCAACTCCATAATGCCATAGTCAGTGAAAGCGACCGATCAACACACAAGGAAAGTTCATGATTTCTTCAACAAATGCCGTTAAAGAAATTTATGTTTGTAACCTTTTGTCATAATGTCTGTCGTTATCAAGAGTAGATTTTAATTATTTAAAAATATATTCACATTAAAAAAGATTCTGGTCAGTATTCATAAGAGGTTATTTTTATATTTTTAAGACAACCGTATTAATAAACGCATTTTGTAATAATGTTTTGGTATGACTGAGTAACCTATCCTTAAATTTATTACTATGGAGATCATGCTTCACTAGAGGGATGCCCAAAGTGAGTAAGTACGTAATTGCTGCCCGGAAAACGGTTTTGAAAATACCAATCAAAATTATACATATTTAAATGATAAGATGAAAACTCTACATAAAAATTAATTCTCATATTTTGGTAACAAAATCTTCTTTACCACTACGACGTCCCAGAAGAAATACAGCATTGAATTCAGAATTGCTGAATTAAATTTACAGATGTGCACAAAACAACAACAAATTTATAAGGAAGAGGATATCCACAAATTTTATAAGTCAATTCCCAAAGATGAATATCCAAATATTTGTGATAACGCTGCAATTTTTTCTTCTTTATTCGGATCGGCTTAATCTGCGAGCAAATTTTCTCAATTATCAATTTGAACAAGTCAAAGAACGCAACCGACTAAGAGATGAAAACCTACACGTGATCTTACCTTTGTCCACAACCAATAACGTTCAAAATATTATCCAACTGGTTAATGAAAAACAGTGCCACATGAGCCATAAATAAACAAATATTATCAATTATCTTATATTGATATTATTTTTATCTTGTTTGGCCCGGATGATAAATAATTTACAAAATGTAGCCCGTTCTCTGAAAAGTTTGGGCACTCATGCTTTACAAGCTTTAAAGACTTTTAATTTAAAAACAGAAGTCGAAAAAAAATACTTGCAGTGTGTACCATCAAAAGGAATAATATTTCTATTACTCTTATTGATATACTCACATAAGAGCCGTTATATTTATTCACTCACCTTTTCTCCTTTCCAGTTTTCATTAATTAATATTGACACGAAAAATAACCGCTGTCAATAAAAAATCTAAAGTCTACAAACTGTTTTTAGCCCGTTTTGCTCAGTAGAATTTATTGACGGGTCTGTGTTGTATGGAAACCACAAATTATTTGGAATAAATCTCATTATATTAATCATCAACGAAAAAATACCGATTAACTGATTGATATGAAGTGTTTTTTCTTTTGTTTTTGAATATCAAAAATAAATATTCAGCATTAATTAATTTCTTGACAACTATTTATATTATATAATACATTTTTTTAAACTGAAAAAAATGTTATTTTATCATTCATGGTTGTAAAAGTTATA
>CM062832.1:6469359-6771042 GCA_031772345.1 Himalopsyche anomala | reverse complement strand
AATAGGCTCGTATTTAAACGGTCATAATTTTAATTCAGTTTCGGTCAGAATTTTTAATACATCTGTCAGAATTTATATTACACTGGTCAGAATTTATATTAAATGGTCATAATGTATCGGTCAGAATTACAGAGGGCAGAATAAATAATTTATGGTCAGAATTTATATTAAGTGGTCAGAATAAATATTAAATGGTCAGAATTTATATTAAATGGTCAGAATATAAATGGGATCGGTCAGAATTTACTACTACTACTATTGTCTTACACTTGGGTGTGGGGCCTTATGGATTACTCCAATTGCCCTTTCGTCTCATGTTGGGATTTCTATTTTTTTTCCCTTTATAGTGTTCGATCCTGCTTTGTATGATACATTTTTTTTTTTTTTTTTGAGACAGGATGGACATGTATGTATATATATATATATATATATATATATATATATATATATTTTTTTTTTTTTTCCCCCCTTTTTTAATTTTTAACAAACAAGTAATAACAATGATAATATAAAAAAAATTAACAAACAAGAATAAGTAAATAACAATAATAATATACAATAAATAACAATGGTAAGGTGAAACAATGGTATATAAAATTATAAAAATATATGAAGTTGTGTGTGGGATCTTGTGTGTATTGTTGGCGTTGGTTGGTTGGGTGGTTGACACTGTAGGGTGATTCATTAACCTCGAGCAGCAGTATATGTTAATATTTTTTTTTTTTTTTTGTTTTTTACCCTCGAGAGAAGGTCGAGCCTACAGTGTCGGCATGTGTCGTGTGCCTGGGGTGGTTTGTGACGTCACCCCGATTTGTGTGTCATTTTGTGGTGTACCAGCATTTGGGTGTCGGGGTCGGGGGGGAGCTAGGGGGGTTTGAGAAGGAGAACCTTCCTTGGCCGTGCTATGTCGGTGTGTGGGTATTTTATGTAATCGTTTAGTAGCGATTTGATAGTGTCGTTTGAGTGGTCTGTCATGTCGCTGTAGAATTTCTTCGACAGTTTCATGACGTGGTCGAATATGGTGTCAGTTTTGGTGTCTCTGTGGAGAGTGGTATTTCGAACGTACCAGGGTGCGCCTGTTAACGTTCGAAGTGATTTGTTTTGTATGGTCTGGAGCGTCTGGATGTGTTTCATGCTTGCATACGCCCATATTGGGCATGCGTAAGTCATGATTGGACGGGTAATCGCGGTGTACAGGAGTAGCTTGCTGTTTATTGCAAGTTTACTTCTGTGCCCAATCATCGGGTAGAGTTGGCCCGTGACTTGGGATGCCTGTTTTATTTTAACAGATATATGGCTGTTGAAATTTAGTCGCGAATCAAGTGTGAGGCCGAGGTATTTTACCGTTCGTGCCCATGGAATGTCTGTGTTTCGCATCCGGATGCTTTTGATATTCTTATCGTGTCTATTTGGCCTGCGACTGAAGGTTATTGCAGTGCTTTTTTCTGGGTGTATTTGAATGCGCCAGTTGGCGCACCAGGCTTGGATGTCCTCACTTGCCTTTTGTACAAGTGCGGTGGCTCTATTTCTGTTTAGTGATCGTGCTAGGATCGCTGTGTCGTCTGCGTACTGCGCAACGATTGTTTCGTTTATCCCGGGTATGAAAGCGGGTAATGGGATGTCATGAGTATAAAGATTGTACAGCAGGGGCGATAAGGCGGACCCCTGTGGTACACCGGCTGTCGGCGTTCGCGTCGTCGATAATTCGCCGTTAACTTTAGTGCGGAAAGTTCTGTTGGTCATAAATGAGTTTAAAATTTTTATCATTGGACTTTCGAGGCCGGCCTCGGAGAGTTTGACTATCATACCTTCTATCCAAACTTTATCGAAAGCTTTGGCGATGTCGAGAAATAGGCCTGTGGTGAAACATCTGCGGTTGAAACCTTCGCTGATGAATTCAACAACTCTGAGTAGTTGATGGTTAGTGGAGTGTCTGTGACGAAAGCCGTGTTGCTCATCCGGGATGAGTTTTTTTTCCGTCACGAATTCCTCTAGTCGGGATTTAATTACACGTTCCAGTAGCTTTCCCATTGTCGGGAGTAGGCTAATGGGTCTGTGATTTTCTGGAATCTGGTGTGGTTTTCCCGGTTTCGGGATTAAGATGATGTCTGCGGCTTTCCAGGCGTGCGGAAAGTGTTGGACTGCTAGGCATGCGTTTATGATCGTTGTGAGTGCTTTGACACCGTTCTCGGGAAGGTGTTTCAGCGCTTTGTGCTTTATTTCATCGTTGCCAGGGGCTTTACGATTGGATAAGCATTTGATTCGGCATTCGATCTCGCCCGTGGTTGCGGGTGTGATGGAATTCTCGGTCGGAGATGCTGTGATCTCTTCAGTGATTTTAATATATTTGGCGGTTATTGTTTCTATACGTGTTTTGAGCACGAGGTCGTTTTGATTGAATTCATTCGGAGAGAATTGTTTCTCGAGTGATTCCGCGAAAGTTTCTGCTTTTTCCGCGGCTGTGAAGACCGGGCCATTCAGACCGTTAAGCGGTTGGATGGGGCATTTTTTGTGTCTGACTGCTTTGCTGAGGATCCAGAATGGGTTGCTTCCTTTGGTCATACCTTGCAGGTATTCACCATAGGTGGAGTCTCTGTGCTCCCGAAGTTCAATTTTGATCTCCGCGGTGAGACGGTTTTTGAGTGCTCGTGCTGTTGGATTGGCGTGCCGGCGCCATTCCTTAGCCGCTCTGTTTTTTTCCCGAATTAGGTTTTTAATTCTAACTGGGATATCTGGTCGGTGGTCTTCCACGGGGACTTCGGTCGTGGCGGATTCTTTCGCGGCGCGTATGGAATCCGTCAGACCGGAAATTGCTCTGTCTATGTCTGCCGTATTGGCGAGACTGGCAGGGCTGTGAAAGTTGTCTGAGAAGTGGGTGCTGAAGTCTTCCCAGGAGACTTTGTCTCTGGTTTTTTTCGGCACTATAGCCAGTGGATCATGGGGGTCAGCTAAAAATAGGAGGACCGGCCGGTGGTCTGAATTTAATTCGTGAACGACTCTGATTTGCGGTGTGTGCGACATCGCTATTAATAATGCAAAATCGAGCACATCTTGTGTGTTCGTTGCGGGGTGATATATGGTTGGCTCAATAGGAGCAGCAATGACGGCGTTGTTGTCTAGTGCAAATTTGTAGACGAGTCGGCCACGGGAGGTGGTCCGACGGCTATTCCAGGATGAGTGTTTTGCGTTGAGGTCCCCGGCAATAACGGCGGCGGGGATATCATTCAACAGCAGATCTTTTAAGTCTGATGCTGCCAATGTTGTTCGGTGTGTTGGAGGGCAGTATACAGATATCAATTGTATTTTGCCTGCATTTTTTGTATTAATGCATATCGCGGTAGATTCTAGTTTGCAAGAGGCTAATCGCGGTTTCTGGATAATAGCACAATGATCAATGTGTGATTTTACTACGATGGCGGTTCCTCCGCCTCTCGCGTGCGTCCGGTCGGTCCGGTGCGTACTGTAGTTCGGGAAGTTAATCGGTGTCGCGGGTTTCAAAAACGTTTCATTGACGAGTAGTGCGTCAATGTCGTGTGTTCTAAGGAAATTTTGCACTTCGATTTTATCGTTACGTAGGGAACCGTTTGCGTTCCAGAACGCTATCTGTAGTGATGTAGGTTTTGTCTTAGTGTTGGCCATGGTTGGTTAAGGAGGTGGTCTGGTAATAGTATTCGCATACGCGAGCGATGGTTGCTTGGCTGCGCGCTATTGAGTCCTGGAGATCTCTTACGAGCTCTTCCAGGGCCCTGTCGCGCGCGGCTTCGCGTGGGACGGGGGGGGAAAAATGCGTGGTACTCACGTTGTGTTTTTGTGTCGGTGTCGGTCTCAGCTGGGTCGTGTCTGCGACTTTCGGTGCCCATGAAGTGCGAAGTTGTTGTTTCGGTTGTTGGGGTTGTCGTTCGGTTGATTGGTCCTGGTAGCGTCTACCCGTGTTTGTGGGTAGTGCTGGCCAGGTCTCGGCTCGCATTATGGGTCTGCCTGCTCGTGGATGCAGAATTTAAATGGAATCGGTCATATTTATTTTGACAGATGGTCTGATTTTTTTTTGATGATATGATGTCATCGTATTGCGTTGCTATTGGTGCAAAGTGAAGTTGCTTACGGCAAATCGTCCAATGGGCGATTGGACGAGCGTTGCTACTAGCGCCACGGTCATTGAATGAATCACTATTATTGCGCGCCCAAAGGAAGAATTGACAGTTTTCATAGACTAGGTTCCGACATCCAGGCATTTGTATGTTTCGTGTCAAAAAAAGTTATTATTTAAAAAAATGTTCACGGTATTTCCGCCTAACCGATATTCTTTTGGTTATTAAATAATCTAAAAGTTTTTTAACTATTTTTTATTATTTGTACAATTCGATACATTGTGATCTGCTCTGAAGAGAGTAAAGGAAAGGATAATATTTTTGGAAAGAACATTTAGATAAATAATTGCTATGGTACATTTCATAGCGACTGTGGAAAGGAAAAAGAACGTAACCCTCAATTTTCCAAAACAGCTTTTTTTTCGATAATCACAATGTATACAACTTGACACACATTCTATCAAAAGGATGGAAGCTGAAAATGCCGAATTAGTATCTAAATTTAACTTCTAAGTTTGAAAAAGATGACCTTGTAAAAAATTAAAACGAAGAAAAAATACTGAAATAAAGGTTTTTCCTAGATAATTTCTTAATTAATATTAGATTATGTCAATTAAACAAAAGTTTAGAAGTCTCCGTGCACTTCAAGGTTGTGTATAATTATTAATTTGCATATGGCCCAAAATCATCAAAACACGTTTTTGCGCCCTTTGTAAATTTTGATATGTGTGGGTTACGTCCTTTTTCCTTTCTACAGTCGATATAATACACTTATTGTAAGGAAAACACTATTTTTTTTTAATTGAAAGAGGTGAGTATTTTTTATTTGAATTTAAAAAAGTGAAAACTAACAACATTCATCATAAAGCCTTGGTTCCTCTTGGAATCCTACATCCACTGCACTTCGGTAGATCCCTACCTTTATATAAACAAACCGAGTGGTATGTAATCAGATGATGCGTTATTTGTAATAATAATGACTCATTATAAGAGTCTGCTTTTCCACACATAACATGAATGTTGAAAAAATAGGATTATTAATTTCATTTTTTTTTTATTCTGACCGAAATATTTATAAAATTTGACCGTACAATAGATTTTATTCTGACCGTATATTAATTTTATTCTGACCGTTTATTAATTTTATTCTGACCGTTTATTATTTTTATTCTGACCGTTAGTATTTTTATTCTGACCGTTAACATTTTTATTCTGACCAAAATTGAATTTTATTATGACCAAAAGTTGATTTAAATTCTGACCAGAAATTGATTTAAATTCTGACCATTTATTTTGTTGCCAATAAAATATATAAGTCATCATGAGCCAAAATATTAAAACGTAATAAAACCAAATACTTGCCAAATTGTATGAGAGAAAAATCTTTCCTCCAAACGTTATTCCAATCTGCATGCATTTTTCTAGAAGTCCACGAGCAACTTATTCATTTGAATCCACTCTTCCCTAGGGGTGTAAAGATGCATCGTACCATGTCTGGCATATGTTTTGGAATTTATTTGGCCATCGCTGGGAGAAAGCTTGGCTTCTGGGAGTCTGTAATTGAAACCGCGGGTTGGATGCATTAAGAGCCTTCCTCGTTGTATTGCTTTGCATAGTTACATTGCTCGCAGTAACTTGATGCAACTTGATGCTGGTTTCCGGTGAATTTTGCTTATGCAGTTGGGTTCTGGTTATTAACTTTGCTGCCAACATTTTTAACTGCTGGGCTTACAAATAAATTTTGCAAGTGAAATACGATTTTTGAAAATTTAAATTTAATTCTTATTCATAACAATGTAGTAACAAGTAGACTTTGATACTTAAGATATGAACGTATTAACAAGTTACCAAAGAACAAGGTTCTAAAATTACTTGCTAGCTATATTTTGACAAACTTATATTTTGTCCTCATACTAATTTAACTGCATAGTTTTAACATAAGTTAACAAAGTTGCAATAAGACAATCATACCGATAAAGCAATATTTTTTTCTCTATCAATTTGTGAAACATTTATATTTGTTTTCACTTTTAATCAGCTCGATGATCGATGAAAAATTATGAAAACTCGAATATGTTTTTAGTTTATTTTGATTCATTCATTGACTGATCCGAGATTTGAAGTAAAATAAAACGTGGTTATAAAGATTTACATTCCAACTAAACTGATATTATATATTCCATGGCAAGTCATATTGTCGGTTTTCTCTGAACGTAAATATATTGAATACTATGTAAGAACATAATCAATATTCACGGACGAACTAATATCTGGTTTTGTTTATTTCAATATTAATTGTATAGACTGCTTAGCGCCAGTTTAATCCCTTTTTAATTCAATCTACAGTTTCTTTAAGAATCTGTCCATATTTTTAGTTTTGTATAACATGTTTGACCCGTTACATATAATAAAAAATAATTGATTTTATTTAATATAAAATTGAATTATAAATACATATAAAGTTTGTTATACGAAGAAAATAAACAAATCTCATCATTCTATGTTCTTTTAGTATCAACTCACAAATACAATACTTTTAATACTTTCGATGGGTATAGCGGTAACTTTGTGGAAGTTCTTGTAATATAAAATAACTGAAATTATTCCACGTATTGTGCTACAAACTGTAGCACGTGTTTCGCCTCACAATAGTGCATGGTTAAAAGATAGGTCCCGTGCAGCTCCGTATCGGGCCAATAATATGAGGAATAAATTATTTTCTTTTCTTGATCGCATTCCGTTATGGAAGGCAGCCGTGAAAACGCGGCTGCAAACACATAACGGGTAGTTGTGGGATACTCAACAACCAACTTGTCTTTCATAGGCATCCTCAGACAATATTACTTGTATACTTACTATACAATACTTTTAGCTTTTGAATGGTTTTATTTTAAACTGTTACATCAAAATATACATACTCACTCAAAATTCTAACGAAAAATGAACATTCATTGAATAAAGCGACGCTTTTATATGATGATGACTTAAAACATGGTTATATGACAAAAAAGTGTGTTCAAAAATCATAATAAATGTTAATAGAAATATTTGTCGCAAATGATATGGCATTATTATTCAACCTCGCCAAAAACACTACCCTTAGTTCACTTAACAATTCAACTCACTCTGAAAATGAAAAAAAGAATTATTAGTTCCTTGAAAGCCTATGGCGCAAGATCTTTTATAAAATATGTGGGAGCAACGATGGCATTCTGCTTGGAAAATTAACTTGAAAAGGTTCTTTTCAAACGGCATTTTTTTTTAAATATATGTTTATTTTCAAGTATGGTGGAATATTTTTTTTTCAATAATTTGCCTTTTTTTATTCAAAGCATAACTCAATGTTATGTGGAATCATAGTATGTTTCATATATATTTTTATATAGCTATATCGAAAATATTTCTTTGTTTATTAAATCAGTAAATTATTGCAAATGTAAGTAGTGTTTTTTTGTTGGGTTATATGGTTTTGAAAAAAAAATATTAATTCATATTATATATATGAAAGTAAAATGAACATCATATATGTTTTAAAATATTGTCTTGGAAAGACTAATTTCTGAGACTAAATCGATTCCTGCTAAAGTTAAAAAAACGAACATTTAATATTGGTTACCAGACACTCAATCTCCTTTCAATGAAATGAATATTTTTTATTAGGAATGCACTTACTGTCAATAAACAGTTTCTTCTACGTTTCAGGATTGCCAAAAAAAAAGCCGATGATAAGTGATGAAGTTTTCACAGATATCTATCTATGACTTACTATAAACTAATTAAAAAGACAAAATCATTGGAATCATTTAACAGTTCTAACCATTACGTGTAAAGGATACCAGGCTACAATTAAACAGTTTTATTTATTTGAAAATTTTGGAAATGTGCAACTAATTAATTATCTTTATAAAAATGTGTTTTAACCTTTTCTCTGCCAGCGACGTGATAACACGCCAAACAATTTCGTGCTCGTATGGTCGGCTATACAAAATGTGCGTGATTACACGCAGTACTTGAGACGCGGCTTAAAGGCCACAATAAACGTATTTAATAATTTTAAAATATAATGCATATAGTAAAATCTCTTGTTATCATTGTGTGATACTTAAACTTAAATGATATTGTTTTGTAATCTATAATACAACGACTTTTAAAAAAGCTTTTTTGTTGTGTTCAACTTTGTTGCTAAAAGGGCTATAAGTTCTTGGCGTTAATTTACGTTTTTGAAACGTTTTTCGTGGTTTTTTATGGTAAGTGTTTGTAATGTACTATTATTATATGTCCGAAAAATATATATTTATAAGGTTTTATTTTTTGAAATAAAATTACGGCCCTCCATGCACGGCCATATTAATCTTGCACAGATCAGGTTAATTAGAATTCATATGTCTATCTCTCTAATTTAACCCCCTTTAAAAGTAAGATGATGATTCAAATTCAGTATTTTTTACTTAAAACCCTATTTTAAACATAATCCATTAAAAGGGTATTGATGTTAATATAATATAATAAATGAAACTGTTACAGTTTTAATACTTGCGAGAACAGTCATAATTATAACTAGCTAAATAAATAAATACACTAGAATTTGTTTAATAATTTATAAATTCGGTTGATTTGTAAAATAATGAATATTAAAAATATGTAAAACAATCCCGAATGACGATTAAAAGAATTACGAAAAATCTTCATTCACCAAAACGGAATATTTAGGTCGAGTTTAGTATCAGACAACCATAATGTGTGAAAGGAAAATGTTTCATGTCAGACAACCCTGTTCCACGTCACTTGTCGGAGAAGTATTCGCGCGCTACGCTCATCTGTCGGCCTATTCACATGCAGATTGGTCTGTATTCCTCCTTTTTATTCTCACACCCTGATACCGCCTTGCTTCAATCATACAATAGAAAGAATGCTACCCGACCCTCACAACTTTTTGCGATTTCCCACAACTTTTGCGCTCGTTTTTAAGAAAACTATTTGCTATTGTTCAAATAATTCTTTTGTTAGATTCAAAATTAGCGACATTTAAATATTATACAATTTAAATTTTTGTTTGTATTTTTTTGTAGTTTTCTAGTAATACTTTAATCTATTATATTTTTTTAAATATTCAATATAATATTTATTTTTAATAAATATTTAATTTGTCCAAATAATATTAAAATAATAAGTTGATATGTATTTTATTATAATCACTTTCATTATTTAAAATAATCTATATATTAATAGTCGATAATGTCCGTCCGTCGGTAAATTGTCCCCCGATTTCCCCTCCCCCTATCCCTCCCCTTCCCTCCTCACCAGCCCCGCTGTCGCCATTTTTTTATTCATACTAAAGACATATTTTTCCAATACACTCTTTATTTGACGAAACAAATCAAATCGCTGAAAATTTGAATTCTCATACAAAAAAGCGCCGCGACCGTCGATCGATCCCATAATTATGAATTATCAGCCGAGCTCTTTGTCAACTGAGCTAACGTCACAATTATCAGAATCGATGAAAATAGATAATATATATTAAATTTCGTTTGAAAATGGAACCTTTCGTTTTTTATTTAAAAAACAGCATGCATATCATATGTTTTATTTTACGCGCTTTCCTCAATTCTACTGTACCCTAGAGGTAGAGCGCTCAGCTGGTAACCTGTGTGTAGCTGGTTCGAATCTAGCCTAGAGCGCTTTTTTTTGGGCTTATAACAATTTTTGTTTTTGAAAACTTTCTTTTTAAATCACAGTACATCTTGATCGTATGAAAATAAATGCTACCAAAATAACAAAATCCGATTGACTAGCGAAATATGTTTTTCAAAAAATAAATATAAGACGCAATTATTTCAAGATTTGTTTTTAATCTAGGTACATACGTGGTATAGTTAGTTGTTGGCGAAAGCATAATTTCAGTATGTGTAATAAAATAACTTCAATAAAAATCATTATATATATTTTAAAAAACAAGTTCTATTTGGAGACTAAGTCAACATATTGATAATTTTATTTTGATAAAATGTGCAATTAATTTATACCATTTTGCACGTGAAAAATGATTATTAGCAAACTTAAACATTATTTCAAAAATTAAGTAATTTGCAATTTAAAGCTGCAGGGCTGTCGATATATGCGCCGAGGTCGATTTATGCTACTATGAAAAATGATTGTTAGCAAACGTGAACATTATTCCAAAGATTTAATATTTTACGAAATTTCTGCCACTACGAAAAATAGTTGTTAGCAAACTTAAACATTATTCCAAAAATTAGGTAATTTACGAGGTCTATTTCTGTTAATAGGAAAAATAGTTGTTAGCAAACTCAACATTATTCCAAAAATTAAATAATTTACAATTTAAATACTACAGGGCATGCTGTCGATATATGCCCTGAGATATATTTATTTTATTTTTAGAATTTCTGGCTTATTCAATAAATAGTTTTGTAATTTTCTGACTTCTTAAAAATGCAATAAAAATCCCCCCGTTGAGGTCAACGGGCTTACAGCTAGTTGTATATTAATAAACTTAAATTGAATTTGATACATTTTTAATTCAACAGGTTCTGCAATGAATTTTGACAAGTGTCTTGTCTCATTGAGAAGTAGCTTGATATAAATTATTGTAACAGTTTTTTTTACTAATAAAGTGATTAATGTTATAAAATGTTATGACGTTGTTATTATATAGGTTTTATTACAAATTGTCTCACGTGTTTCACTTATTTCAGAAGCATATTTAGACACGCTGTAAAATGACAATTTCGTTTGTTCGCCAATACCTGACGAGAGTTTATCTGAAGATGTTTCTTTAAAAGACCAATTAAACACATGTCAAAAATTGTTACACAACCTGTGGAATTTCAAAGTAATCATAATTCATATCCCGCTTTTAAAGTGTTCATTGTAAATATTTAGTGGAAAAGCATTATATTAAAAATAAAAATATTTTGCACTCATTTCAAATTTAGTACAAACGAGTGAACAAAAAAATAATTAGTGCAAACGAGTGTTTTACTTTTTTTAACAAGTAATTCATCGAAACTATTAATTATTATATTATTTAAAATGATATTTGAATTGACTTGTATTTGTAAAAAAAAACTTTGATATCATACAGTAATTGTTTAATGTAAACTTTTGATTTTTTTCAGAGTAGAGTTTGAAACGAACGATACGATACAAACCAGGAAAAACAAAACAATGCTACTGGAAAACAAACGTCTTAATGAAATTTCTTGTTTTACCCTCTTGCTATCGTTTTACAGCCCCTAACAAACCTATCCCTGTCCCCAGGCCTCAAAACACTTAAACAGTTCTAAACTTTCTTTCTTTCTTAGAAAAAGACCCGAGTAAGGCTCTTTCATAGCTGTGTTCATTATTAAGGAGCGATACCAGCTGCGTCGCTAGAGCTTGCGAAAAGCGGAAATCACTTGCTTGGCTATTAGACAGGAAATCAAGATGTTAAAAGTTATTTCTGTTTGAATGGCGACTTCACTTTGTATTTGAAAACTCGCATTTGAAACGGTTTTTTTAATGCTGCCGTATTATCTTGCGTGCCCTTTTTCGTAATGTCATCCTTAAAAAAAACTTTTAACTATATTAAAAACGCTTTTCACAGATGAATAGAAAAAAATGAACCCCATTGAACGATTTTAGACCCCACCCCGTAGATGAGTCTTAGAAAATTATTGGTATCAAATATGCATGTCTGTGATGTTTGAATGACCTCATATCAACCAGGTTTATAAAAAGGAAGTTAATGTACAATAGATTCTTAGTCCTACATTTAATGCTCCCAATATAAAAAAAATGTCGAGTTAACCTACGAAAAACAACCATTTTTTTAAAATAATGCTTCTGTTGAGCTGCTTCAATAGTAATTTATATGTTTCACGCTAAAAGCAGGCATGCTAAAAAATGTAGAATTGCTTAGACAGATAAAATGATAATCTGAAATGGAAAATGCTTTTATAGTATTTTATAGTGCTTCACTTCAAATCGAGTTCAAGATTTTCAGAGACTATTTGAATTATAATGTTAATAATAATGATTAAATAAATTTATTGACATAATAATTTATTGTATTAAAACAATGATTATTAAACAAGTTTTTAAGCCTACAAACTTTAATTGAAATTCTAGGTAAAAATATCGTTTTTTATATGCTTACGTTTTTCACCTTGATCAGGTAAAAAAATAAAAGTTAAGTGTTGCAATTCAAATCACCCTTCATCATGGCTGTAGATTCGGTTGTAGCAGACCATTTACATATCGTACCATTGTTGTAAGCGTTCTGTTTTAAGAATTGAGATTGTCTCGGAAGCAGCTCGGTGGCTTGGACTTTGATATGGTGAAAGTACTAAGCCTAACAAGTGACGGAGTTCTTTTTGTATGACGCTAAAAAAATGCATAAAGTTAATTATTTTAATAGTTAACAGAAACTACATATATACAAGCATCCACTAAACATATTCTGAGAGTGATAACTTATTTTGGTATCAAAAAATATTATATTTATTCTGAGCATTTTGTGTTTTTTTTTGTAGAAGATTCAAGAGGAATATGTAACAAAGTATGACAATAAATAAAAGTTGAAGTTAATTTTATTTTAACATTTTATAAAAACTAAAATTTAAGGAAACTGTGTGTAATTTACTTGGATGTCTTCGGTAAGAGTAAACGAATTTGAAGAGACGCGATCATTTATTTTTGAAATCTTTGATTCAAAAACGAATCGGAAAGTTGGAAGCCTGGAATTTTTAATTTTGTGAATTCAACCGCATCAAAGTGAAGTGAAACAAGCTGAAAATAGACGGAACCACTTTGTGACCAAAAAGGGATGAGAACTCGACAGAAAATTTCATTAGCAGCGTCCCAAAATCGATACCATACCACCATAGCCAAATTCTTAATGTTCTATATCTATAGCAAACTAAGTGAATAGGCATTTAATTATGTTTAAAAAATGTCAAAACATTCCAGAACAATTTGATTGATACAATTCATATCAAAGCTTAGAAAACTTTACTCCACTGTGAATACATGCTTAAAATATATTATAAAATACACTTTTCTTACTAAAGCAAGTTAGTTATCGATTGACAACTTACTGTCGGAATCGTTACAAAAGCAACGTAACGTAAATATGATTACAAAAGAAGAATAAAATATCTATGTTATTAAGTTATATCTCGTTATAATGAGAATGAAAGATACATTGATATTTGCAACTGTTATGGTAAAGAATACGTTTTTTATGCATTTCCGCTCTCAATGTGTAGAATATGGTATCATGACAGAAGTTTTTTTACGAGAACTGTTTGTTGCTCAATTGCTCAACCTCTCTTTTTTCGAAAAAAGTAGAAGGGATAGAATGATAAGGGTTGGACAAGACTAGTGGTTAACTAATCGACCTAGCTACGCCCGGTTATTGAAGGATCGGAAGGGTGGAGAGAGAGAATTTTCAGACATCACAAACGATAAATCAATCGAAAAAACGCTGTTCATACTGGGACTCGAATCCGTGAGATTTGGCATGGAAACCAACAACGCTAACAGCTGCGTCATATACCCACAAAAAATATATATTCTTCATTAAACAAATTGAGCTAACTTTCGGACATGTTTATAAATATAAGTGAGTATTAAATATACGATATGTGTTTTTATTATGATATAATTATATCTTGAAACAGATATTAAGAGTTATTAAATAAAGTAACAGAAATAGCTTTATATATTTTGTATGGAGTGACGTAAAAAAAATAATAAATATAGTTAATAATAAATAAATGTAACTATCCAGGGATACGAACCCTCCGAGTAGCACAATAAAAAAAAAGAAAAAAATCAATTAAATTAGCAATCGGAATTGAAAAATGTCAGTTATTATTTAAAAACAAAATTTTCCAGAATCATAATTTTATCAATATTCATTTAAGATTTATCAGTCACCACAATGCTAGAAAGGTTGAACGGCAAATATACTAACAAAAGTGTTGGTTTTTTGGGTATTGTCCTTAAAATTTTGTTAAATTGATCATATTTTATAACATGAACATTTGTTGGAAAATGTGTCTACCGTTCTGTGAAATCTGTTCATGGGGCCTATCAAAGTTGTGACGCAGCAGCTGATTACTTGAAATATTTTATCTCTGTTCCCAAATCTCTGTCGCATGTTGAGTGGTCGCCACTATCAAGGGCCATTTTGAAACGGGATATTGACCCTTTTTAAAGGCCGACACGATTTCAGCCCCTTCGTCCCTCAAAAGATAACCAGACATGAAATTCGGCTACACACTCCCAAACATTAGACCGCTGGATCCATTAACAGTAATTTATGTTAATATGTACGAATTTACTTTGGTTATATTAAACTGATTATCAGTATAGCAAAGAATTGCCTGTGCGCTAAATATATTAAAAATATCAATAACAGTAGATAAAGTTAAGTAAGAAAATCTTAATCAAAATCTAGCAAAAGGCATAACTACGCAATTGTCCAAAATGTCATATTAATAAATAAATATTTGATATAGTACTTGACGCAAAAATCAAAACCAAAAAATTCTATACTGGGCATTATAAGCCAACAAGTCATTGGTTGATTTGATTTGATAAGGTTATAGTTAATTTTAAATATTCGCTTGTTTAATCAATTTAAAAAAAAAATACATACCGATGCAGCCAGTGAATCATTTGATATATGGCTAAGTATTAAAGGTAGTATTTTCTTCTAGAATAATAAACATCAGTACTTGTGAAAGATACAAGAATTAATACCTTTTACACGGTAAGAGTGGGAGGGTCTGAAAACTTTACTCTCACAGAAATATTACGAATTCCAAAAATTTAAGACCCTTACATTATAAGAGATGATGGAAACAACGGCAAACGATCTCCCAATGGTAACCATTTCCCCGCGTTCTCTTTCTGTGTGATGTTATAATTTAATGAAAAGCAAACATTTACGCCTTGGCGCACCGCGGGCTTTCCTAATTTGTTATGACGGGGTATTTGGTACCTTCTGCCGATCGATAAAGCCTCCCACCAAGGCCCGCCGGCCTGACAAAGAATCGGCTCTACGCCCCAAAAGAGTTTTTCACGATGTAAAAGTAATTTTGTGTGGACTGCGGACCCTGCGAGAGACTACAATTCTCTTATTTTAGATAAGTATTTTAAAGTTACTGCCCTGAGATAATCTTAAAGACAGAATTCTGCTTAAAGGATAACAAAATTCAATTCAATTAGATTTGTACTGTGTTAAGCACGATGAAGTATAAAAAAATAGTAATTTTACACATAATTTCATTAATCGCTCATTATTTCGAGATCTAAATATTTTATATTATACTGAATTTCGTAACTATTTCTTAACCTATGCTTTATTAAATCAAAGTTTTAATTTTAAACCATTAAATCTTTATCCATAAATTTTCGGTAGAAAATGTCCTAATGTATTTTTAGATTAAAATTAATTGTTATTTAAATATAAGTTGCTTGTCAATTCTGTTTCTCATACAAAGCAAAAACAACAAATGAAATTGACAACGAATTATAATGTCTGGTATTAATTTAATATTTGGACTCAAATTGTCGAGTGATAAAAATGGTTGTATTAGTTTACTTAACGATTTAAACCAATCAATATGATGCATTTTTATTCACACCAAAACACAAAAGCACTCCTCTAGACCAGGGTTTCCCAAAATTATTCTGGGATGGAACACTCTGCAAGTCCGGAAATTTTAACGGAACACTTAGTAAAATTTTTGTAATGGGTAGTTCATATAAAATAAAAATATACGTATAAAAACATTCCATTTTTTTTTCGGAACGCCTTGTCTGGCTCCGCAGAACACCTTCTTTGGCTCTACGGAACATAGTTTGAGAAACCCTGCGCTAGACAATTATAATAAAATAAACGTTGGTACATTTATTGCCATATTTTTATTATATGCAAAGCGTTTGAATTTCATCAATGTTTCAAAAAATATTTTTTTTGCTTAAAGCCGTGTATAACTTTTAGGTAAATATAATGCTAAATAAACTTTATTAGAAATAACTATATTGCTAATTTAATTCAATTAACGGCCTTCCATATTGATTTAAACGATAAAATAATTGTAAATTACCTAATAAAAAACGTATAATTCAATAATTGTAAGCATAATCAATATTGATATTTTAATGACTTTGTAAATATTTCAATGTGCTAGATGGAAAAGTAATATTTGTTTGATTAGGTCGTGGCGAAGTAATTAACGAGACGACTTTATTTTATTTCTTGGTTGTGCGCTTTATGATTCAAATCTTTGAATGCAGTCTAACGTACATCAACGTACTAGATTTTTTTTTACTGTAAGTTGGTTTGTGTTCATATTTTATTTATCGATTGGCACAAAAATATATATACAAATAGTAAAACGATTTAAAAAATGGAACAAAATCATTAATTTTGACTTAACATTAATTAAGAAGGCCTAATATAAAAATATCAGGCTGAAGAAACAAAGTATTGAATAGAATTTCATTAAATATATAATATTTAAAATTATACAACAACAACCAAAAAAATGAACTCCCTTCATTGAATATGAATTTTTCACAAAATTATGCAAAATCTAAAAACAACATCAATACTAAATTTGAATCGGTTATTTTTTCTACAATCCCAAATGTTATGTCACTAACGAATATGCAGAAAGGCAAGACATGTAGGAATCTACAAAATTTTAAAGATTCAAATTAATAATAGTATTGAAATTCCATCAAACACATTCAGTTGAAATTTTGAATTATATAAAGTGACTATACTGTTCCATTTCAATAATGTCCATCACCACTATTTTCTTATAGCCGCTCATATGTTTTTGTTGTATATTAAGGTTTTTTTTCTTTAATAGATTAATAATCCTAAATAATTCATAACTTTATAATAATATGTTTGTATTAAAGCTCAACTTAATATTTACGAACAAAATTCAACAATTGATGCGGAATTTATAGGAAAACTTGACTCAGCGAAACATATAACGTAATCTACTCCACCATACATAAACTATTGTAAATATACTTACATGTGTGTAGCTTTTACCTTTTTTATAACGATTCATTTATGTAGCGATATATTTATTTTAAACATATTTCACACTTTTTCACAATTCGATGATTATTGACAATTGAAACTGACTTTAAATAAATCTGTAAATAGATTGTCGACTTCTCTTGTTTGAAGAAATTTAAACAACAAAATTCCTTATTCGAATTTTGAAAAAAGCATGACAGTATTTTTGTTTTATTTTGCATAGCATTTATACGATTAAAAAGAAACAACGTCAACAATATTATGAAAAAAAGGAAAAGTACAAATAAGTACACAATGTTAAAAGGGTAACTTTATATTTGTATTATGTTTTATTTTCATATTATAAATACATAATATTTTGATTAAATTTATTAATAAAACAAACATCATTAGTCATTTTCATTTTACACCAACGCGTCTCATTACACGAAATTAATATTACATTATTTAAATATAAATTTGACTGGTAACAAAAATGGTGTTTAATTCACAAATTACTAAATTTCTTTTATTTTAAGGTAGAACATTTAAAGGTCGTTATAATCATTATAAAGAACAAGATATTATACTTACAGATAAACAAGAGAAAAAATGATATGTCGCTTTGAAATGCTTTGAAAGGGGAAGCAATAACTAGAAAATGACCTCATTTTGAAGCGATAAAGCAGAAACACGTAATATCAGTTAAATAGTGGAATGAGCGTGCGTATATAAATACATTGTCATATAACTCCTGTTCTAGTAACTAATGTTCCTGGTCAAATATTGCAAATTTAATTTTTCAATTTGGAGTGATTCTTGTAGTTATAGGTATCCGAATATCATAAAAAAGTTATTTGTTTTAAGAAGAAATTGAAGATTAAAGAAAAGATCTGGCAGTGCCGTGTTACGTAAGCATCCATGAAGATAGTTTTGAATTGGTTCGTGGATTTTCCCAGAGATGTCGGATACTTTTTATACGAATATGGAATATTTTGTCTTTTAATAATCAGTCCAATGAATCTTTGATTGGACAATGCATGTGATGGGTAGACTCTTTTTTTCTATCAATAGCGCTGTGGAAAATAGCCATAAAACGTTGGCTGAATATATAAATGGGTAGTGATGGAAAATCAACTTGTATCTAAGCTCAAAGATGCTGGCATGTAGGAAGAAACATTTTTGATAGCTATAGAGCAAATAAGGTCGTCGTTAGTAAATATATTAACTATTCGTTAGTTTAATGATTTTTTCACAATTAACGGATGGTTACCAGAGTGTGTTGTTATGACCACATTATAGTATTTTTACAAAACTCAGGTAAGTGGACGGTACATTTTTCTACATACATATTAAAATTACTCGATACAAGACTCATTTAGATAATATAGCTCGGTGCAGCAATAGGTACTTTAATCGCCAGAGAAACGTCAAAAGCTTCACCAATCATTTATTTATTGAGACTGAGCGAAAAAATTATTGTAATATTGATTTTATTTTTGTACAATAGCCAAATGTAAATCAAACTTACAATTTTGCTATGTTAACTTAACTGTGAATTTCTATATTGAAAGTTATAAATAAAACACAATTTAAATAAGAAAACAAATATGTGTCACAACCATTGGTGTAGCCATAAATTGAGGCCTCCATGAAAACGTCTGGCAAGGCCCCTCCATTATGTTTAGAAATTTTAGCCCTCATGCATTAAATGACAATACTTTAAGGTGGCTACGCCGCTGATGGTAGTGGGTCAAAGACAATTAATATTTCTAATATGTAACATAATATAACGTTGGTGCATTTCAAAGTATGTTGATATTCCACGTATATGGATACATAAATGAACATATGGCGAGTTATTTTTTTAGATTGAGTATGTAGAAATTTGGGCCCCCCGTTTCACTAGGTCCTCATGCAAAAAAGTTATTTATTTTTATTTTATATTAAAAATGAGTTTCCACAAAATAATCCATCGTAAATAGAATTTATGTATGTTTATATTTAAAATAATTATATTTTTAGAAACAGCAAAATATTATTCACAAGGCAATTTGTTAGCTAGAAAAAATATTTTTGAGAATGGTTGCTTTTGCATATTTTGATAGATTTTTAAATCTATACTTAACATATAGCATTCTTTGTTTGCCTACGACTTGGCTATTTATTATAGATAATAATTTACATTTTTATTTCCAAGTAACTTATTTTTGGAAGAATACTTAGTCAATTCATTATTTATGATAATATTATAAAATAATATGAATTGTTTGTCGTTGTTCAATAAGATCAAATAAATCATTACCAGAATTATAATTAGCGAATCGTGAATACAACAATAAGTAAGAATTTTGTTTATATTTATAATATATAATTAATTTAAAGAGTGCGTTGTGTGATGTCTCACAGTTAATCAACTTTAAATGGCTGTCTTATCGTTTTCATATATCATGGCACCCCTGTAATTGCTTGGCCATTATCAAATAATGAAGCGAATAAAAGGTAATTTATTTAAAATATTGCTATTAGTCTAATATGAAACGTTTTCATAGATTATTATTGTATTTATTTTCATCCTTTTTTATCGTTTCGATGGTTATTTATTATCTCGTACTATCAGCAATAACCTGTATCATGGGACAGGTAATTCGTATTGAAAATTTATAATATCGTTTAGAGCGAATACATCGTGTATAGGTAGATAATGGGTTTTAACACACGTGGTACTTACATTTTACTGCTGGTCATAAAAACATGATAGAAAAACTTATCGTAATAATTGATCGAGATTTTTTAAAGGTAACGGTAAAAATATAACGACATGTTTTGTCAAATGTTTAAGTATTTTTATATTTATTGTTTTAAAGACAGCTTAACTATATATAGGTACTATCAGGAAACGTGGTAAAAATGATCATTTTACTAATAGTTAATATATACACTTCATAGATCGAATGGTTACGATCCATTTCATTACAAATAATTTTGTTCTATTAAATTGAAGAGTGGGTCGAAATGTAAGATATTATTTTATTTGTGTGTGTAAATTTATTGGAATAGTATTTTCAGCTCGATTTGAAGTATTATTTATAAGAAATAATAAAGTATTGATCAAATTAAAACAATGTATTATACTCGACGAAGATAGTTTAAAATTCTCTGAATTTATCTTAAAATGTAATTAATTTAAATTATTTTGATTTAATTAAGAAAAAAAGTAAAAAATTATGATATCTGGTTAAGTTAAAGGGCAGTCATCTGTTAATTATTTTTTTAAATGTGCTTAAATTATAATACACGAAGAGTAAACTATTTATGAATTACATTTTTCAATTGCATTTCAGTGTCTTCTGAAAATAAAAACCAATAGTTCAGATTTATAGTCGTGTTATTAAGTTATTTTTTATTATAAATATATGAAATTTTTAAAGGTATTTTGATTCATCCATACCTTGAAGCCAAGCTGTTACGAGGTGCTGACTTTAGATAAAAAGCAACGGAAAAATATGTGAAAGATTATTTAGGTAAGTACTTTGGCAGCTTTTTGAGGGGAAAAGCATAGAGCGTACCATTTCGGCGCCGTGACGTCATGACGTCGTGACGCCATGTGACGTGACGTTTGAAATGGAATGCAATTTGCGCGATTCGCAGCCATTTTTGTTTTGACAAACGCATTCACGTTTTTTGTTCTCTCGAAGCTCTGCGACGCTCAAAAAAATCAACGTTGTTGTGTAGATTTCAATTTTAGGATGAATGCACCACTTTTTCTCATATTTGTATAGTGGTAGGTAGAATATATGCGCTGAGTCCTGACAATAATTTAATTAAAAATACTAATAAAAAAACTCAATCTTTTTCAGTTTTTACATCATTTTTACATTAACTAGTCAAAGTTGTTTTTTTTTTAATAAGTAAGCTTTAACTAAAAGAACTAGTTTAAATGTGAAACATATGTAAACTTATATATGAGGAAATTTTGACTAAACATGTAAAAAGTGAGATATCGCTATAATATTGGAGTAATTTAGTTTGTAAGGTCGTCAAAAACTTCGTTGTTTACATGCAATTAAGAGTCAAAATATAATCTTATAATTTTCTTGACCTTACGTTGATTTTATAATTCTGGTGATTTGGTAATACCAAGCTCTTTACCAATTTTTTTTTTTAACATATTCCGGTTTTAATGATATATTTTTTGCTTGTTAATATAAAAAAATCAGGTTTAAATAATAAAAATAAAGTGATTAAATGTATTAAAGTGAAATAATACCATTTTATTTAAAGATTAGGTGTTCAGCTTAAAAAAATATAAGATAATGTTATTACAATCCTTTCTTCGACGTTGTGCAATATTTTTGTTGAAATGTTTCTCTAATAAATAAAATACTCTTGATATGCTCCGTTAGGTACAGAAAACATTACTTTAGCCTTCAAATAATAGTAGTGAAAAATGAAGTAAGGAATTGCAAGAGTATCAGAAGGATCTGTGGAGGACATTTTTCAAATAGCTTTGTGGACGGTCGTCGTTTGTCACTATCGGTGTTTTCATTTAACCTTTTGACCTTAGACCATCGATCTGTAGGGGCGGAATTATTTTCAAGCGGGTCTTTTTGCTATTGCGTTCAGGAATTTTCACTTTTCACTACCTAAAGTATCTTAAGCTCACAGTAAATTGTCATTGATATTGTTGTGAAAAATAAATAATAGAGCTTAAGTTAAATTTGTATCTTACATATTCTTTTACTATTATCATCGCTCTTTTCATTTGAAATTGTGTAGATTTTTTTTTTGAAAAATGTCACAAATAAAATTCTTGAATTCCTTCGATATTCACAATGGATATTATTTTCCATTTTGTCGTACTTTTAAATGATAATATTTCGTATTGTTTCTTGGAAAAAAGCAACAAAATGATTTTAGATAATCAATTTTTACTGTGAATATTGCAATTATAAAATGATTTCTAAATACGTAAAATATTTTGCAAAAAATACATTAATAATATGTTTATACGACGGTAACTTTGTGGAAGTTCATTTTAATATAAAATAAAAATAACTTTGATTATTCCACGTATTGTGTATCAAAATGTGACACGTGTTTCGCCTCTTTCGTGGAATAATCAAAGTTATTTTTATTTTATATTAATAATATGTTTGTGTTTATATGTAAATAAACACGTATTTATCGCGTATTGAAAAGCGAAGAGATATTTTTGTATAGCATCCAGTCTACATGCCAGAAATCTTAAGTGTAATGTTGATTTAATATAATCAATTTCTTTTATATTGTCGCCAAATTCAACAGAAAAAGTGTGACTATTGATTTTTTAATGTATACTTGTAAATACAATTGATACTTTGGTATTTCACTTGTTATTTTAATAACCATAAGAAGTGTTTAAAATATTTGAGAAGCATGTTTTCTCCTAAGAATTCTTCATATTTTTATATATGCTTTTTGTAAAGAACTCGGGATCTTTTCATAGTAAGATAATTAATTATTTATAAGCTTTTCGTTATTGAAAGTTTTAAAGTGTATAACATTATATTATTTTATTAATAAATAAGGTGGTGGTATTGATATTATCACATAAAATCGATGAACGATAGTTTGGCGTAGAGTGAAAGACACACTCTTCAATATATTTTTGTGACATAACATTACGTACAGTTAATTATTTATTTTTGTAGAACCTATATCCCCTATATTTGACCAAGACAAGTTATTTGCCGAGAAGCTGACTGCAAAAGATTGTTTTCTAGCCCATGTCTATAGTTTTCTTATTCTGAGGTGTACGCAGACATTTAATGGTGCTTATGTCAATAAAAGGGTACAATCATTGAACTGAGAAATAATACCTAGGTATGTTTTATTCTAAGCACCTATCGACAATCTCTGACCCCTAGTCCGGCAGTAAAACGGTTGAAATGTGAAATTGATCCCCAAAGCTGGTCATTTATTTATATGTGCTGCCCCCACTGAAATGCAATTTTTACGCCTATCCATATTACAAAGGGGGACGAGGCACCTTACCCTCGCATCGAGATCGTATTAGGGATTGATACGGTCGTATTCTTTGGATCATCAACCGGGTTATCCGCTCGGTGAAAAAAATACACCGAAGTACCATCAATGATAAAAAAATAATGCGTTCCACCATTTACGGCTTATAAAATGTAAGGAAAACATATACAACCCATTAGTACGAGAAGGGACGATTTAATTCCAAAATTATTATCTTCGAATTACTTTTCATTATAAGTAAGTTATTATATAAGATTTTTATTTTTTATGTGAGTAGTTATCTTACTTTACTTTTGAAATAAATCATAATAATAATCACTAATATTCTTAACAATAAACTGATAACGAAGCTTGTGAATTGGGTAAATCATATTATATTAATGCGAAGTGTTTTTCAAACCTTAGCTCTTCTCATTGCACAAAAACAAGCAGTTAGTAAATTGTAATAAATAATTATTCAATAAAAATCCCCCTATTATTAAGTACAATTTATTTCAATGCACGTGTTGTTTATGATGCATGATATTTTTTAATAGAATGTATATATTTTTAATAGAATGTTTATTTTTTAATATAATGTATATTTTTTAATCCATGTGTGCTTCTGATGTAGAGCATATGGCCTCCTAATGGAGGTATCTCAAAGAATCAGTCGCTTAACCCCTCTTTTAAGAAGAGATTAGTAGAAATAGAAAGGGTATGACAGAGCAAGACGAAAGGATGACTAATCACTCTCGCTTCACCATGTTAAGAAGTATAAAAATATAAAGTATAAGAATGGTGGAGGGACGAGGAAATTTTCGGACATCATAAAAATCCACGCCTTCGAGCAGGTATCGATTAATCTAAAATGCTGTTCATACTGGGATTCGAGCTCGTGAGGTCCAGCACTGAAACTAACGATGTTAACAACTGTGCTATTGACTCAGCGCAAATATTTTCTATATTATGAATACAGTAAAGCCCCCATTTACACTAAAGTCGGGTGTAATTTGGAGTAGTGTAATTGGGGGTTTAAATCTCTTACAAAATTAGGGATTTGGTTTTTTCCGCAACAAATGCAAAACTAAGATTTCCCTTAGTTTTGCAAAAAAATAAATATTGACGAAATATTAATAAAATGCTAAGGGCGCCAAAATCTCACACAGACTGTCACCCGCTATACGTATATAGCCTGGCACGTGTTGAATACACAGACGCTAGCCAACATTTGACTGTATGCGCGGCACAGATGACCGTCTCGTAGTAACGATAATGGAATGCGACCGTGCAATTGGGGAATTTACGGCGAATATTTCAAACTAGCGCGTAATTCGGGGTAGTGTAATTGGGTGTTTCACTGTACTGTGATTTTTAACACTGTTTAGATAATTGATTTTTAACATTCCTAGGCGAAATTTACCGATTACTTGTGTATACAAGATTCTTGTTTTATCTTTTATACAATAAAATGTCTATTAAAATATGCAAAATTAACAGCATTTTCTTACTTTTGACGTACTTAATATGATGAGAAAAATATTTCAGCTAAAATTATTCATTGGTTTGTTAACAAATATGTAAAAAAAGTTTTTGTGTCTTCCTTTATTATTCAATAATTGGAACGAGCATAATACTCGTAAAGCGTGTATTGCGCAAATTCTCCCATTAAAAGTACGTATAAATTGTTATAACCGTGTATATGCGGTCAAGCCAAATCCATTTCGAAATGGGGATCTTTACAATAAATTCCGCTAAGCTTGAAGTGTTGATACATAATAGACGAGCTTTTTGTCGTGTATTCTCTCATGTACATAAAGACGTACAAGTGTCGAGGGTATTGAACCGTGCCGTGGGTTTTCACAGTTTTCCATAAAAGGTTTTTCCCCGTATAATGGTTCAAGAATTCTCCCATCTTCTCCGCCAATATGGGGTCCTGATAAGTATATACGACCCCATCGAAATTGATGGCACAGAATGGGTTTTGAAGCGAAAAATGTGGACTTTATCCAAAACGATGAATTTTGCGTTTCAGATATGCGTAAGATTCCGCGAAAACGTTTTGACATTTATGGATAAAGAAATGTGGGAATTGATCATAATAAAAATATGTTATGTAAGTTACGTTAGCGACAATTTTTTTATTCAAATATTTATCACAATTGCTAGTATATTTAAGTTCAACTTTATTTTTTTATTATTACGTAAAAAAATATTTAATCACAATTTGCGATAGGAAAATATTTCGTTTTTTAGTCAGTGATTCTCAAACGTTAAATCGTGTAAAATAACCGAAACATGTTCTCTGTCGTGATTAAAGAACGTCACTTTTATTTAAGAAACTTACAATAATATTTAATATTAAAGTCTGTTTTTTTTTATTTAACTCAAGATATTTATATATGTTATTTAAGATTTCGACTGAAGATGCTTGGTGGTATTTCAATATTAAATTTGAATCGTTCAAATTATGTACATTCTCACAGATTTTGTCACTAACGACCCGGGTTTTGCCTTTCGCCATTTTCAGGCGTTCAAGTGCACGGATGAACTTGAACTGTCAGTCAAAGCACCTTCAGTCAAAATCTTAAACTATATCAATATTGCTAGTACAGTAAGATTGGCTGAACTCTCAAGATATTTAGTTGAATGTAGAGTTTAATATATTGGGTATACTGTCTGAAACGTCAAGTAAAAGATTGGTTGATTTGAATTATTAATGCACATCAATAGATTAAAACACGTTCTATCGTCTGAAAAAACGAGGTCATTTATATTTAATTAAATAATCTAAAGAGGTAATAGGAAATAAGTTAATTTTATTGGCAGTTATTACTGGTAGAACCCTATAAACGACTTAACACTGTTGAGCTGTACAGTTTTATTATTTCTACAGCTACTGAAAGACAAATAGAGAACTTTATTTGTTTAGCTGTATCGATTTTTGAGTCGATTATAAAAATTTTCGACTTTACGTTTTCTGGTAGAATACCGATGATATGATTTTTTGGTCAAACTTGACGATAATGAATTTGATGTCAACTATTCATTCTGGGAAGGCATAAATTGTAGTAAATGAAAAATGTATCAAATGATGAAAACATAAGCAAATGATTTTTTTTAAAAATAATATTTCAATATATTTATATATGTATAATAGAGGGAAATATTTTTTTCATATTATTTAGGTAATAGTTTTGAAAATTTTAAGCCAATGATTAAGCCCACGAAAAAATTAGCATTCATTTTTGGTTAATATTCATATTATATTCATTATTATCAATTGTAATTAAGTGACACACATTAAACACAAAACTATTTATTAACTAAGGAGAAGATAATTGCTATCCGAAACAAATTTTAATGCAAATGTTATTTTTATATCCTCTTGTATCTGGCACACAGAGAGATTTTACTATTGAGTACAATACATAACACCTACCCTCCCAGCTCGTTACAGTGAAGGCTGTTGTCCCCTGTCCGAATGCCTCGTTATTTGTGTTGTCGGGGGTTGAATGCTTTGCTGGAGTCGCTTCACTTACTTCCTTCGCCCTTGTTGGACTTGTCGTTTTTGGATGTAATCGCTCTGCAAAATATTCTAAGCACCAATTAATGTAAACCTTGATTTTTTAAAAATGTTTCAAGATAGTTTGATTCAAAATTAGTCAAGTATCAACGACAAAGATTTTTTCAAGATGTTATAAAATATATATGACAAAATAAAATTCGGGATATGTCTTTTTCTACTGGTCGAAGAAAAAGGGAAAGGGCGTATTCAAAAATTGATAGTGCTAATTAAAAACTAGTTATTATACTTTCATTGTGTGCGGTAAATTCAAATGAAAATAAATGTTGATATTCTTGCATAAAACTGATCTAGTAAATACTGGAACTGAAAATAAACTGATTTTATATCCCCTCAAGATTCTTGCATCCTTTATTTCATAAATTCTCGTCATTTCACTAAATGTATTTAAAAAAAATAATTTTGACAGAGTTAAATACAAAATAAAGTTTGTGCCAAGTATCCGATTTTTCTCCATACAGATTTTTTGCACCCGTCAGATTAAAATTATACGAATGTTACAAAGTAAGTAATTTCTTGAAGATTATTATATAATAAAACAATATTTACAAAAAACTCTTACATAATAATATATTTTTTTTGATTTCATTTTAACGATAGAAGGTTTTTCGCCGAAGACGATAATATTGTATGCTCATAATAATGCACCTTCATGCTGTGATTTTATACTATATTTTGTTGAGTGTAAGGATATAAGCGAGAATTTTTGAAAGGAGATTATAGATAAACTGAAATTTTGTATATTTGCGAGAAAATTCTCCACCATATACGAGCTAGTCCACACAGTATACATCGTTGCTAAAAAAATGATAAAAATCTTTACTGTTAATAATATTTGGTGTCAAACTATAAATATTGACTTAATACAATTAAATCATTCTTAATTAAAAACAGTTGAATCACTCTTTTATTTTCATTGCATATTAGTCTTTGAGATATCAAATATATTTTTTTAAACGTAACAGCATGTCCATTTAGTATGGGTCTCTTTTCAGAAAGAAACTATTTTTAAAATTGACGAAAATGAGACGAAAAAAAATATGCAGAATAATTGTAAATTTAGCCAAATTAATTGAATCGCACATTATTTTTCAGTTTGAAAGTGCGATTGTTTTTAATAATAAACTAACTATTTCCTGGAAACAAAAAAATCGTTTTTTTAAATTAAATATAAATAAATTGTATAAGTCCATTTTTTAAAAGACATAATAGCATTCCTTATTCGTTTTAAGTGTACGTAATAGAAAATGGTGTTTCTTAAAAAAGTATAAAAATGAAAATGGTCAATCTCGAAAAAGAGCTCTACAATTATGACATTACCATCAAGCAAAATTGTTTAAGCAGCACATTTTTAACCATCAATAATATCTGAAAAAGATTTTTTATTCATTATTGTAAAAATGTTGTCGTGCAAATATTCAATGACGTTTATTCATATATCAATAGTTCAATATGAAAGCTGGAACTAAAACTGCAACACAAAGAATTCTTAATAATACTAATAGACAATTTTTAACTTAAATGTTTTTGCAGTATACTACAACGTTTTAAAAATGTTTTATAAAAATATAGCAACTCCAATGAACCATGCTGGTGGTGAATTATATTATCCAAAATGTATTGATGAGCAAATACTGTGTGCAAGAGACTGACTCTCCAACTAAAATATCTAGATATTTGGGTTGGTGCAATTTGCGAGTTTCACGTCATATTCATTGCATTTGACTAATTAGCAAATAATAAGTTCACGCATGAATGCATATTCACATTTGAGCTTTGAATGCATATAACTTGCACCAAACACTGGTGTATGCTCATATAATTAATCGATAATAATTACATGTGTGCAATTTGTTGAGATGTAAAAATTGTTTGAAAAAAGAGCCCATTTATCTGCTACTGACGCTTCATTAATTTATTGGCGTAATAAAATTTTGTATTCAATAAAAAAATATCAATTTCACAATTAATTTTTGAACATTTGAAAAAACTTTGTACAAAATTGTTTAAGAAATATATATCTATATCAATACAATAAAATTGGAATTTACGTAAATTTCTATTAAAATACTGTGTTATAAAAATTGATGTATTTATTATACCATACAATATTGTGGGTCCTTAGAAAACAATATACAATTGAATAATCACAATTATAATAATGTTGAAAAGCTAGCAATATTTATTTACAATTATTCCAACACGCAATATTTCATAAAGATTAAAACATTCTTTGTAAAAAAATAAATTTTAACTCAATATATTTAGTTGAAGATAGAATAATGGGTGGGTATTATATTTTGTCATGATAATTGTTGTGTGCAATATTTTAATTAGTAAATAATGAAAGTATATTTTGTGATTCCTGGCCGTGTCCGCGTCGCATAAATTATTTGATTTGTTACTGTCAAATTTTCACCACTGTCAAACAGGGCTGTCGTTTGACAGCAGCGTGATTTCACGAATTTATTATCGCGTAATAATTAATTACCCAGAATTGTTTGTCCTAGACTGACGGACACACTTGTCACAGAATTATTTTCAGATTAATCGGCTCTAATTATTTGATAATTTTGGAATTAGAACTCTAATGAATAGAATAAATTGTGATCTTTATATACATAGATACCGCCACGATTATTTACAATGACATTATTTAAGCTAAATGAGTAATTATCAAATTAATGCTATTAATAAACAAAATATCAAAATAGTTTGTTTTTATAATTCTACTTTTTATATAATTCTCATTAAATCGCTCAACAATACTTAATTGTTAAGTGAGTCAAACGCAATTTTCATCAAAATTGATGTTTTTATTGTGTACTGTAAGAAAAGTGATGTTCTTACCAAAAACGAATTGAAAGTATGAAAACATAGCAATGTTATACCGATTTTTCTTTAAAAAAATCGTGTTTTGTCTCCAAAACCTATTCTGAACGATTTTTTAAGAAAATGCCAAATGAATGGCTTTATTTTTCTTAAGCTTAAATCCTATCTTGTAAGTCAAGAGAAAAATTATTTGCCGTATCTATAGTCCAATGGTCAAAGTTTGTTTGAAGATACGTGCTTGATTCTTAAGATTGACAGTTTTATAAACAAATTAATTTTTCAGTCGTTTTACAGATTTTTTTGTTAAATCATAGACGTCTGTGATGTTTTATTTTTTTTCTACCATGTTGATCTTAAAAAGTAGTGAGGGAAAATATATAACTAGATATTTTTGCTATTCTCACTGTCTTAAAAAATAATAGCACGTGCTCTAAATCAGTCCCGTGCATATGTTTTCATTGAATGCAGACACGATTGATGAAACTTTATAACTCATCCATTTTACTAACTTTATGAGGATAAGATAAGATTTTTTCACCCAATACTAGTTTAAAAAATGTGATACTTAAATCACATATAAAAAGTGATGTTTTTGAAGAGACAACAAAATATCATTTTATTTCTTCCAACATTTAAATTTGCATGAAATATGGAGAAAAGTTTTTCCAACGAACGTTGCATATTCCAACTAATGGGGGTGACAAGTGGTGGTAGATGCCTTTGTCAGTGAACCTAACCCTTGACTCAGCTTCAATCTTGATCGTTACTAACAGAAGTGAGTTGAAATATATATTATTATTTCACAGTTCAGACACGTATTCTATACAGATTTTGTCCATCTTTTGAAATATATCGGAGAGATTTACCAACGTCGTTTTTATTTAATATATTTTTACGCATAATAAGCCCTCTTAAAAATTATACACCAATATATGTCACGATAAAATAACAAGGGTGGCAAATATTTTCATCAAAACAAATCTTATAAATATTATGTCGGTATTTTTTTTTAAATATTCATGTCCGCTCCCAATGTAGGCATATGGCCTTCTAACGGAAATATCTCAATAGAAGTTTTTCCACGAGAAATATTTGCTACTCAGTTGCTCAACTTCAATTTTCCAAAGAGAGTAGATGGAATAGAAGGATAAGGCTATGAAAGTACTAGTGGTTAACTAATCGCTCTCGCTACGCCCAGTTATTAAAGGATTGGAAAAGGTGGGTAGAGGGATTTTTTAAATCCATCTCCGCTCCCAATGTGAAGTATATGGCCGCCTAATTGAGATATCTCAACAGAAGTTTTTCTACGAAAACTGTTTGCTACTTAGTCGCTCAACCTCACTTTTTGAAAGAGATTAGTTGGAATAGAAGGATAAGGTTAGGACAGTACTAGTAGTTAACTAATCGCTCTCGCTACGCCCAGGCATTGAAGGATTGAAAAGGTGGAGAGAAGGAATTTTTAGACATTACAAACGATATATCGATTGAAAAAACTCTGGTCGTATTGAGACTCGAACCAGTGAGATCCGGCACCGAAGCCAACAACGCAAACCGCTGCGCCATATGGTCCGACAATACAAATGAAGAATTATTTCACTTAGTAGACTTTACAATTTTTACTACAACCTGGTAGCTTAAAATATTTAACTTCTTTTCAATTTTTGTAATTTGAAAAATTAGTAGCATCAAATTTAAGTTAAGAATAACTAATGCCGTGTGTTCAGAAAAAAAATATTTTTCAAAAATTATTCAAAACTCAAAAAGAAATTTAAAAACAGTATGTACTTTGAACAAACAACGGTTTTTATTGTAAATATAAAATAACCAATTCTGTCAATTAAAATCGCCTGTCAATTAAAAATAAACGTAAACTCACAAGCCCAAAGAAAATATCTTGATTACGTCATTAATAATTGATAAATGTTAGTTTTTCAACCCGTCAACATCCGAATTAATTTAAAGCTGCAACGCGTGTAAGTAATTTACGATGTATGTGGGCAGGGGTTGCAGTATTGGGCAAAAATACTAATACCGGTATTTCAGTTTTTCATAATCTCGAAATATCGGAAATTTCAATTCAGAAATTACAAAAAATCTATGATTATGAGCAAAAATATCATTGCTATAAAATGGTGATTAAAAAAAAATCTTACCTTTATTTTTTTTCTTTCAATAAAAGCCATTTTATGAAAATATGGCTGACTGCACTAAAAGCCCTGCCTATAATTACACAAAAACCGATAGCAACAGCTGAAATATCGGGATCCCGGCATAGATTATACCGGTATTATAATCCATACAACGACGTTAAGTGCTTAAACTGTGCACAGTGTCACCCAAATACCATTTGAAGTTGCAAAGAGACAACAATTATAGAGATTGAAATTTGTTATTGATATTCAATATTTGAAGCGTTTTTACAACGCTTTTAACAAATAAATTTACCGCATTAATAATTTAAGTGTTTAGTGCCACATGAGCGCAAGTATGTTATACCAGATATTAGAAAAAAACTTGCTTTAATAAATTAATTATTAATTAGTATAGAGTATTTTAGATGACATCAAATACTAATCACACTATCGTATCTCGTAGAACAAAGAAACTGATATAAATGAAGAGAGATAAGAAACAATGTTTATATTAAAGTGGTCATAATAAGAAATTCATCTGAGGTTTGCATAAATCGCAAAAACTGCATATCGGTCTGACAGGTATTGCTAAACGTATTGCTTGTGGCTTCTAAATAGTTATTTTTTTTCATCAGTTAGTATGAATGTTGTTATCAGTGCGAAATCAAAAATTTTCAAAAACTGTACATATAATTAAATATATTATTTTGCAATATGAGTAGAATTGGTTAGATATGATAATTTACCCAAGTGTTGTTTGTTATCTATTTGTTTTAAACCAAAAGATTAATTGTGGGGAGTAGAAAATATTGGTGAATCGTAAACAACAGCATTAATTTATTATCCTGTAGTAATCATACTCTTTGTTTAGTTGTTGTATTGTAGTTGAAAAACAAATTTTATGAGCAAAATGTAAAAGTTAAATTTGGAGATTTTCCCAATTTTTTTCAATTACATACATTTGTTTGGAAGGTTGAAACATAAAAGTCAAACTATGGCATTATTAGCTTAAGATTTTTCAGTTTTTGTTACCATGTGAGGCAGTAGAGTAGTGGATATTTTTTTTATTACATATAAAAAGATCAAGATTATCATATTAACTCCTAATTTTAAGTCAAGATTTATTTATTTATGGATTCAAAATCGAATTGCATCTAGATTTACACGTATGTACTCAGTTATCTAATGTTTTAGGGAGCCAGCAAATTGCTCGCATACAATTGCTTGAATGAAATTGCTCGAATGTAGAATTCGTCGAATTAAAAATTGCTCGAAATGCAAGTTGCTCGACATGCAATTGCTCGAATATCAATTGCTCGAATTGCTTGGTTATTTAAACGGTTTTATTATAGTTTAGTGTTTATTACATAGTAGTTGATCACTTGGCATTTTATTACACCGCATGTACTCTTAGTTTATAAGCCGAACTTTGTATCATATTGTATATTATTGCTGTACTTTTTATCATTGCCTCTAGAATTATTATTTTTTAGATAGACATTTAAGAAATACTTCCTATGTAAGTTAAATCCTAAACTTAAATTTTTTTTTTTTAAAAAATTCGAGGATTTTGTTATTTGAGCATTTGACGTTCGAGCAATTGGTCATTCGAGGATTTTGTTATTCGAGCAATTTACCGGGAATCAATGTTTTAATAGTAGTGTCTAAAGTTATTGGTAGAACGACCGCCGTTCGTTTAGTGTTGACAATATAAGGGTAATATGGGCAAATATCGGTGACATGGCACCCCAGAAGCACGTGTCACGTTATACGGACTGGAAGTAAGTGGTCGCTCCGCAAACGAACCCAGCCGGGATGTTGGCGAGCGGTAAGCGACCGGTCCGGCGCTGTTTGACGACGCAAATGACGTAATTGATTGAGTTTGCTTAGCGTCGTATGGGAAGGGGGCGCCAATAACGCCCGCACTTAGTTGACGCCGCATTGAAAACTCACGTTGCAATGAAGATTGTGATAGATGCAGTGATCTAAATCTGTCAACAGAGAGAATATTGAAAAAGATAATGCAATTATGGGCTATTTGAATTTAAGATTGCTTCTTTTCAAAGTTTCTATTCATTAGAACACTTAAATTTAATTCAGTTTAAAAGGATATTTCATTTAAATAAAAAATATTCATAGTTTGGATTATTAACTATCAATTCACTATCCATAAATTCTCATTAACAACAAGATAACATTTTCTATTATTATCTATAAATTCTTTTTAAATTTTTGCTACCAATTCGTCTTGACATTATTATTAGCTTTTTATGGTCTTGTATAAATATATATGAATCAAGATAAATATTTATCATTGTTATTTTTGAAGTTATCAGACAATAGTCTTTGTTATTAATAAATTCAAAAAACCAGTCAATTATTACAGTATTGCTTAGAAAAATAACAATTGATCTAATACGATTTTTTAGTTTCAGAAAATCGATTTTTATTTCCCCATTGAAATATAAATAAAAGTGTTATTCAAAATTATTTTGTAACACAAAATATTTATTTTAATTATTAAGACATTGAAACTTTAATCTTTATATATGTACTTTTTTCTTGGTTTTAATTTTTTACAAACTCTTTTTTTTCAAACTTAAAAGCTAAATTTAGATACTAATTCGGCATTTGCAGCTTACATCCTTTTTATAGAGCGTGTATCAAGTTGGATACACTGTGATTATCGTAAAAAAGTTGTTCTGAAAAAACTGTGTTATGTCCTTTTTCCTTCAGGCTTTGATGGGTTGATGATTTGTATTTTTAAAATGAAATTTAATTTGACTTAAGAGTAATAGAACTTCATAGTTTACATTTTAAAAATTGCAATTCTCCTATTTTTGGTTGGCTTTTTTATTTTAACTATGTTTTTACAATTATTTGTGATTAAAAAATGAGTTGATTGTAACTGAGGAGTAATAATTGTTTTATAATTATTAAAGAGAAATTATTGTTTTTATCTTAAAAAAATATACATAACGGATATTAAGAGAATACTTTTGTAAATATATAAAAGTTATGTTTTTGGTTAGAGAGCACGAATTATAAAGAATGATGAAGTTTTGTAAAAAACTTTGATCAACCTTAAATGATGTTAATATTAGGAAAACTGTTATAGTCAGTCAAACTACGATTCTACAGAAAGTAAATATAATATTGAAGTGGTGTTAATTAGTCTCTCAATGATATTACGATATATGTATGTATGTAGATTAAAACACTTCATCAATACAATTAAATTACCCAATAGCCGAAGCTATTTGATCGTAGAAGTAATTGTATGAAAACTTTAAGACACCTCGTCACTGTAGTTAAAAAAATACTTTTGCAACGATATAAGCGTAAAATTGCAACAACTAAATATTAAGTAAGCTGTGAATGGAAATAGCCAGTAAAAGCTCAAACGGAGCTTTCTAATGAAAAGGCCATCGTTTGTAATAAAACTTAACTTTTATTGTTATTACAACCTTTTGTTGGAATGTTTCGTTTGTGTTATCTGTAAGCTTTTGAATGGAATGCATCAAAACAGTTATTTATTAATGATAAAAAATGTAAGATTTTGAAGATGTCATTGTCTTAAATGTTAAAGTTTTTCTTTATGTGCAAAGCCCTTAAATGAAACAAGATTACATTGTAAGTGGTTTAAGCAATATTTATGTTTTAATATATAAACACTTTAAAAAGCAAAAACAGTGGTTATTTTGTTTATACTTGAATTTTGACAATTTCATTTAAGTATTGTTTAACAATAGTTTTTTAAATGTTATTGACTGACTTTCACTTGGAACTTTATTTAAATTAACGTTATAAAGACGTTTATTGTTAGCTTTTGGTTTTGAATGCTCGATTAATACTGTAATAAGAGATATTTCAACAGCACTAAATACTATATATATTCTATATATATAAAACTATATGTATTCATATAAATTCTATAAAATTTTTACTTTCAAAGCATAACAAAATGATATTTCTTTTTTTTATATACAATTAAAAAAGATTTTTTTTTTTACTTATTTAATGTAAGAAAATTTAACGAGGAAATATTTAACAATAAATCAAAAATAAATGCCGGGCAGTATTTTTCATGGTAAATTAAAATAATGAGAAGAAAATTTGGTATGGGAATAGAAAAACCCAGTGTTTGACCGTAGGCGTGTCTGTCTAGCCAGATATTGGCGTAGACAACAAACAAAGGAAGTGCACGGGACATTAACTTCGTGAAATACCACTGGGGGATGTTATAGGTGAGATTCGCACAATACAAACATTATTATAGAGATGGGTTAAATTTAAAATTTAAGAATTAGTTACATATTTTTACCATCGAAAATAAGAAACGAAAAATGTATTTCAATGTTACGTCCCAACCGTTTCTTGATGACAATAAGACTGAATGATACCAAGCTTTTAGAGAACATTATTTACTGAACGCTTATGTCATTAAAGTGGTCGCAATATACAAGTGAAAGTCTCTCATTCAACGCTGAAAGAAACTTTCAACAGCAATGACGATTGTGATTTTTATAAAAATGTTATGATTTTCCTAGTTGTATAAACATATCTGAGTGAATTTCGGAAGCTGCACATAAGGTTTTCCATATTAATTTTTTGACCCATCTCAGGCTGGTAAAAAATACTTATTTTTTTATAGCGCTATAGAAAGACATCATGACAAGATAGTCAACAATAGCAATTAGTTATTATCATACATAAAACCTCGATATAATGACTGAATAATAAGTATAAAAGATGTTTGTCACAAATTAAAGTTGTATTATGTAGACGAGTACTTTTTAGCTACGACACTTTTTATTCCGTTAATTTTAAGCTTATAATTACAACAATGTGAACGGAATTAAGTACACATGGACGTACGGTTGATCAGCTCATTAGTTGACACGCGTTAATACTGTCGCAGCTTTGGTGCACGTGTTCATGATGTGAGGAACAACATTTAAAAGCACTAAGTAGTTTTTGACTTCAACCCATATAAAATCAATATGATGTTTATGGGAAATTTTACATTTTAAAATATCTTTTTCTTGTTAAATTTTTGTTTTTCTGTTATCATATAATAATATATTCTCTGTAATTTTATTAAATTTACACTAATCGAGACGAGTAAACTAAATAAAAAAATAGTGTTTTAAGATTGCGTTAAATCAACAATCAGTACTTAACTTTTTCGTTGCCGTAAATAATTAATACTAATTACCTAGCAGGCCGGCTATAATTTGCGACTATTAATTTAATTAGTTATTGACGAGATAACTCGTATTTGGCCTGTTGAGCACGAAAAAATTTACAAGATATGTCGTATGTGGCAACCATCAAGTTAACACGTGATTTTGTAAGACGAAATACTTAAAACTTTATTGTGTTGAAAATTTCAGACCACCTTAAATAAGTGTATGCACATAGAGACAACATAACAGTTGTCAACAAAATATCATATTCTATCTTAACGCAACAATGAAAGAAAAGCAATTGTGAATTAAGACTTTGAGAGGCCTTAGGCGCAGTAAGATTTAAAGGCCCTATTTTTCGGATATCATAAAAGTATTGCAAAATTCCAATTCATGTAAAAATTTATATAAAAAAACTGAATTCAAAATATATGGGTTATTTATCATATGAGATTTTTTGAAGCACCCGCCTCATTTGCTTATAGTGTAATCCGCCACTGATGGCAAGTAAAAAGTAACAACTTTAGTATGAATTACGCATAGGTTTTTTAATTGACGGTTTTTTATATGATAATTCCATGCAAGGAAAATTAGCGGATTTAAAAGAATATTTTTGATTAATCCAAAGCTGCCCATCCCTGCAATCTGGTCTTTAATAACGTACTCACCATTGTGCCGGTATAACAGCTCCACGTGGGGTGTGTTGCTATTTGCAAATAATATGGCCACAAGAACACAAAAAACATTAGGAGGAAATGTTTTGCGTAATTTAACTCGTGTAGCATTTAAATTTCCGGACTGCGATTTTTATGCCGCGTTTGTTTTTTCATTTGTTTCGTCGTGTTTTTTTTTTTTTTGGTACTTGAGTAGTTCTTTCCTGAAGCTGAGATTTATGCTTACAGCAAAATAGCCCTTAAAGGGATTTGTAATTTAAGGATCACTGTATATATTCGCATAATAAAATGGTGGACAATATTTTTTTGTAAACGTAGTTCGAAGTTAATAAATCATTGGAATAAATTCAATGATGGGTTAAATTTGTTTGTATTTGTATAATTATTTAAGAAAGACATAAAACATTTAGAAAATACCTACTTAACAAAAAAGTGCTATATGTGTAATACTAGATTCAGACAGTGGCGGATTATCCTATAAGCAAATGGGGCGAGCGCTTGGGGCCTCCGAATCTAAGGGGCCTCAAAAATAGCTTATATAATATATCCCATACACTTTTTGTTCAGATTAATATTCTGACGTTTTTAAGTTATCCAAAAAACAGGGCCTCCAAATTTTATTGTGCCTAAGGCCTCCCATGTGTTTAATCCGCCACTGGATCCAGGGTATATGATTACAAACAATCTAAGAGAACATAAAAAGTTTAGAAACGAACACGAAAACAAATTTGGTTGTTTTGACATTTGGCAAAAGAAATACATTATTTCACGTTATAACTTTTGTTATAAAAATACTCACATTTTTATATATTTATTATGTACTGTAGTAATCAAATAAAAAAACAGGTAAGATGTTTTCGTTTTTAAATATATATCTCAAATGATATTTTATAAATATATATATTTCTTTGATAGTGGTGCTTTTCTTTATAATTATAATATAAACTCATATTAGAGCTTACTCAGATATACCAATATGCCCCTCGAAATATACGTAAACAATAAAATATTTATAGTAAAAACACAAATTTTATTTGAGTTTTTTTTATGTATGTATTACTTTTCTTACGTTATATCATTTCGGAAAACAATAAACATGCTCTGACTGATTGATCACTGGAGATTACAATGTAACAGAGATAGGATTACCAACAGTTTTTTCTACGAATAAATGAACATAGCTCTGCGTTAATAAAATTGTAATGTGTGGTATGATAATATAATCGTAATGTAATTAAGACAACACTGTTTACGCAGAGAACTGAGAAACTAAACTGAACATGAAAATTAATAAATGCTCTTTCGGTAGAGTTATTATTATAACTCTATGTTAAAAAACAAAACACATATCACAATATTATGCTGTTTGTATACAAGACATATAAAAAAGGATTAGATTAGCTTTTCCGGTTCTAAGCTCAAGAAATGCAACCCCAATACCCACATTTTCTAAAATATCGATTTTAATATGGGTGATCCATGTTTATATTAAGGTTTCTTATATCATAGTTTTTGACCATTTGTAGTTTATAAATACGCGATAACGAGATACGCCTGCTTATCAGCGCTCGTTCGTAGATAACTGGCTGAACGCGTCATTGCAAATTCATATTTGAACTGGAATGACGTATTTTTACGCGCAACTTAAAACTTGATTATTTATTAAAAAAACACGGATTTTTATAAAAAAAATGTATGAGGAATGATGCAGAGAGATATTTTAAAGCTCTTATACTATTATTTTTTTTGAAATTCATAAGAATAAGGCCAATAATGAGGAAACCACTGGGGTCCCTAAACGACCCCCATCGGATGAGAAGTATTTTTCTAGCCTCCGAGCCGCGAGAGTTAGCAAAACAACAGCAGTAATCTAATGAGAGAGGGTTATTAACATAAGGGAGTAACACACACGATAAAAATAGACTGGAATCCCAAAAAAACAAGGATAAGGAGTTGTCATTAATTATCCTAAATAAAATTACTTTTGTTATATATATTATCCAAGCGCACTAAGGGCGTGGAATGAAAATTCATTTATTTTTGTTATCAAATCGTTTATTGATACCAGACGACTCATATGACACTATACTGGCTTGGTGTGTTATTAAATGAGGTTTTTTTTTATACAGGATACTTTTATTAAAATCACAATATAGTACTTACAAAACACAAAAAATCATAGGAAGAAAAATCACATTTAATATTTAAGTAATGAAATATAAAATATATGAGCTAAAAATTTAGTTCTTAAAAAAAAAACAAAATAAAAGCAATACGCCCTAAAAACTGCAATACACGTATGCTTAACTTAGGAGAGAGAGGACCAGTTGAATCAGCTTTGCTGAATTAGTACATTTCTCTTTGAAACACAACATTTTTATATAATAAATGCAAATCTTGTTTTGGCTCTCATAACAAAGACAAAACACCTTTTTCTTTTCGCAACACAAAAATAATAATGAGGAATGCACGTTGATTATTCACTTAGATGTTTTGTAATTTAAAATTAATAATAACAATTTAAATGATATTTACAAGGACTGGATTTTCGTTATACTTTAAAGCATTTTTTTTTATGAATAATTGAACTTTTTGAATTAGCGTAATAGTTCATGAGGTAGCCTTATAACATTATGTCTACATTCGATAAAAGAGTGAAGCAGGTTTTTGACTAAGTGAATATTTTATAAAATTTTGATAAATGTCATATTTCAAATGGAATAGAAAATCTGTTTGCCTTTTAATTTTATAAAAAGATTAACGGGATTAAGTTAGTATCGGTGTTATACGTAAAAATGTTATATTACATTATCGTCTCGCTTATATGCATGTAATCTAAAAATATAATTTCTCTATATTCCAGCAAAGTAAAAGGTTTTGTATGTTTCCACAATACAGTTACTATAGCGACCAATTTTTGAAAACATTAGCGAAGACAGCGACTTTAAAATTTAAAAAAATATCAACTTAATTCCAAATTTTACTTTTATTGTGGTTTTATATTCACAAACATGAATATTGATTACTTGACGTTATACTGTGAAAAAGTTGAGCGTATAAAATTTAAGACTTAGAATTGAACGGTGTTTGTGTAACTTTTCGTTTCATGAATTTGTAAGCAAATAAAAGGTGAAAGTGAGTCAAGTCCGAATAAAAAAAGTAAAAGACCCTGTTTATCACAAAATCTGATGAAATCTTTCCATTCTTCTTGCTGACTTACGTAAATTCTAGGAAAACATATTTTATCAAAAACTTTTTTGAAAGATGTTAAAAAGTAAATTACAAATGTATTTTTTTCTTTAACAAAAGTTCACTTTAAAATGCGCATAAAAGCGGTGAGTTTTAAAAGTATTTTGTGAGTTTTCATTTCTGTCAAGGTTGTATTTAATACTTTAAATATACTTAAGATAACGGTTTGACCATGAACTGAAATTATTACTTTTTTTAATGTTTTTTTTTGTTTGGGAAGAATTATAAAATATATTATAAAATACCTTTAAAAAATGTACATGGTCTTTTAAGTCCATAAGAATAAATAATCCAATGATTGGTTAAAATTTTGAATATTTTTTTTAAATGTATCTCCGCTTCCAATGCAGAGCATATTGGCTCCTGTTGTAGATATCTCAACGGAAGTTTTTCTTTGAGAACTGTTGGTTACTCAGTTGCTCAATATCGTTTTGTCGATAAAAGAATAAGTATATTTCAGAACTAGTGATTAACCAATTGCCCTCATTATGCCTTGTTATTTTAGATTTAAAAATGTTGGAAGGATTTTTTAGAAATCACAAGCATCCTTGTCTAAGATCAAAAATCAATTTGCCGATTAAAAAAATGCTGTTCGTTCTGGAACTCGAGCCCGTGAGATCCGCTACGTAATCCAACGACGTTGACCGCTGTGCCACGGACCCAACGATTTAAAAAGTTACGTCGGGTTAAAAAAATTAAAGTTGGTTAGCGTTGTGGGCTTCCGTGCCGAATCTCACGGACTTGAGTCCTAGTACGAACTGCATTTTTCGATCGATTTTCTTATCGAAGGCATGGGTATTTGTGATGTCTAAAAATTCCTTCCCACATTACCGATGCTTTAATAACTGGGTGTAGAGACAGCAATTGGTTTACCACTAGTCCTGTCCTAACCCTATTCTTTTATCCTTACTCTCTTTTAAAGATGAGAGGCTTAGCGACTGACTGACAAACAGTTCTCGTAGAAAAAAAACTTTTGTTGAGATTCCTCCAATGGGAGGCCATATACTCATTGGGGGTAGAAATGGATAAAAAATGGAAAAAGTAAAAATATTCGTTACCAAAAAACATAAAGTTTACAAAAATAAGTATTATAAAAATGGAGTATATTTAAGTGTGTTTTATAAAGGACATTTGCAACTGAGAAATATCTACCTCCTACTTATGGCACATAATAATATACTTGTTAGAAGCTTACAGCTCTTAGTGTTGGCATATGTAGGTACATTTTATGAAATGTGATTATGATGGATGGACCAAATCTCTCGAGCTGTGAGAACTGAGGGTGGCCTTGATGCAGGCACAAGGGACTGATCATTAACAACCTATCAAACTGATAACGATCTTTCTTTCCAGACTATAAGTTGTGTTTTCATACCATCAAAATGTTATGGTTCAATGAATCACCAATTTATATAACAGGAGTTTATTTATTTTTTTTATCTCGGAGATAACTATTACAATATAGTATAAGATTTTTTATTATTTTTATATCACGACAAATTCAAATTTGAAGACACTTTTATTGTTGATAAATAGATGGAGCAAAATATATCAAAATATTAAACTTAAAAGAGTATGTTTTATTTAAATATGTTCCTTTTTTGGCCGCAAACGTCGTTACTCGTTACGATAAATAATGATGATTGACAAAGCTTTATTTTTGTTTAAATTATGCTATTTCTGTTTCACTAATTTCAACATTTAAAGAGAAGCGTTTTTTCATGTTTATCGTTAAAATCTAAAACTAAAACATTTGTACTAGACTCTTTACAATTGTTTGCATGGTAAAAGATTCCCTTCTTATATGTGAAATTTGTAAAATATGATTTTTTTATTTGACTAATGGCAAGGAATATTTTTTAGACGTTTCATAAAAAGTTTGATTGTTAATTAATGTTTCTGTAGAGTAATAAAAACAAACGATGAAAAAAACTTCATTAAAATAGAGACTTTCTTATTCTAAAAGTAGTATCTTTTTAGATTAGCTGGCAAGCACAACAACTTACGTAGACCGTACCTTTAATAATATTCGCGGTATCAGACAGTGGTATCAGGCGAGTAGACAGATCGCGGGGGTAACACCCTCGGTGTACATTTCACGCTTAAGTGAGTGGCAGGTGGGGAAGGGCGATGGGTGCAGGCAGATACTCACTGGTAAATACCTCTCTTACTAGGTAAGTCTCCTGCCGGCCTGATACTTCCTCGCCGTATCTGGTTCCGCATTGCACCGACTTTCAAACGGAAACACATTTATTTAACCGCGTGCACAGGCTGTCTATGTTTCCGATACTTATTTTTAATACAATTTACACGTGAAGGTGCAGCGATGTGTGCAGGCAACTGTCAATCAAAAATAGCGTGGGAGATTTTGGAAAGTACAAGACAAGCACGGAAATGAGATTTTTTAATCCAAAAATGTCACAACAAACAAACCGTTTGTTATTTTGACACGACGCTTCAAAACGGCATCAGAATGAAACATAATGTATTAAAATAAAACAGTGTAGTAAAACACAACATATGTATTACATCATCGATATGATTCTTTACATATTGTTAGTGTCATCATAATGCTTTCAGAAAAGTCTAACAAAAAACATAACTCCTTGCTGATCGGTAGAAACATTTATTTTAGTAGTGTTCTTTTATGTACACATTTCTAACATAAAATTGAGATAGACATAATTTATTTTATTTTATTGAAAACATTTAATTTCAAGTAAAAATTTTAGCTTCAGTTTGCTATCAAAGTCTGTCTTTAAAAAAACCTATAACATTAATATTATTCAATGATTTAAAATGCATTATGTAAACATATCATTAAATATACTATCAACATTATTTTAAGCGTTTAAATTAAATGCCTGTTGCATTTTTTTGTTGTGGTGCACTATCTAAAGGGCATGTTTTAAAAATTGATCAATAATTATTTTCTAATTATTTCACAGTACAGTCAACTAACTACCTTATAGCGCATCTTTAAGAATATTACGATTTAAGGGACTAGACACCCATACAAAAATTGAGGTTAGTGTTTTTCAATTGTATTTTGTGAATCGAACGATATCAGCTTAATTAACAAACATGTTTCCTGTCACATTCACATTTTCGTTTCGCCTGTCACAGAACACATCTAGCAAAGTCAAGGGACAAACAGCTAAAATATTTTTTAATGCACGTATATAAAATATATTTTTGAAAAATCTGATAAAAAAAAACTACGCTACAAGGAGGACCGCTATACGGAGAACTGCCACACTACAGAAAACTTCTCTAAAGGGTAAATTGATATAAGGAGTTTAATGTAAATATTTTGGGATAATTGCTTAAGTAGTGCAAGTAAATATGTATAAAAATACATTTACACACTAATGTTTTCTACAACGGCTAATCTAAAATATTTACGATTGATTTTGAATCCAATGAATGTTCTTTACTTAACAACATTTGATTACTCTTTGACTACTCTCCGACATGAGCTATGTATCTATAAAATACACAGGTGCCGTTAAAGGCCAGTATAATTGATGAATATATGATATAATCAATACTTAAGAAATTGTATTTTATTTTATGACTTTTGCAATAGAAGCCATTAAATATTTTTATGACTGAAAAACTAAAACAATAATATTGCCAATCAGATTTAAAAATAATCATAAACGTTCACTTGCATTTGATATTGATAAATATATTTTTACAATTATAAAATAGTTCATAAAAAACACTTAAACTTCCCACGCATAAAAATGTTGTAGTAAATAATTGCAATCGCATTTTATTGACAAAAAGTCCTTTGGAATTTTTCTTTAATTACAAATAATTTTTCAACTTCCATAACTTCTATAGTTTATTAAGTTAAAAATATTAAAGTATTTAGTTCTACAATTTTTTTATAAAGTTTATTTATAGCTATTTTGGCGTATGCCATCGCAACAACTATGTGTAAGCTTGCATTAACTTGGCTATCTATTTTTCTATTCTATCGTTTAGTTTGCTCGCTATCTTACAAGGGGTGTGTGCAGCCCTAAGGGATATTGCAATACAGCAACGCCTTTGCGATAAGTCCCGAGTACTCAGTGTGAAGATTTTACAATTTAGCGTGAGTCTTGAGTAACATTTTCAGCCATTAAGTTTAATCATTCAAAATGATGGGAAAAGAGACAGCGGAATTAGCAGAGGGGTCAGCCGTTTCAATCCATCAAGCCGGCCATCCGTCTTGCTATCGCTGACTGTCAGCTTTTGCGTGGGGGTTATTATCCCATCACTGACTAAGCCGAGTTGCTTACTTGCGAGTACTTGTACTGCTAAATAATTACATTAATTAGAGGTGCGCGCTAAAACTCTAATAGTAAGGGACTTTATCGACAAGCTTATCAGCTTTACTTACGATATTAAAAAAGGTGACCCATTTCATAGTACATAAAATATTTTATTTACATTTAAAAACAGTGGTCAGCAAACATTAAATTAAGGGCAGTAAGTGATTATTAAAAATACCCGCCACAAATATTTTTATATGTCGGAATCGCGAGATATTTTTTTTCCAAAAAATCTCTTGTAAACAGCTATATATGAATTTTAAAAAAGAATGGTGATGCTAATACTTGTTGAGACTTGTTGTCCAGAATGTTTGATAATTTATTGTGAAAAAAAAAAGTTATGTTGCTAGAAAAGAAGCCTAAGCATTTTTTTTAATATAAATTTTGATTGATTGTTTTCGTTTGTGATAATTAATTGCTTTTACAAATCAACACAATATAATATACTTAGAAATGTATGATAAAAACATTTTAATTATAATTGCTCAGAAAAAGAGAGTTTTTAAAAAGTTGTGTTTTTATATCCGACGGAAAAATATATGTGTGATATAATTTCATTTAGTACTTAAAAATAATTATTTTTTTAAAATTAACTGTTAAATATAACGCTTTGTTTATGAAATGATATTGTAAATAATATATAATATTGTTAATATTAGGATAGTTTATTTGGAGCCAATATAGTTGAAAGAGGTTTCTCGTCGTTTCACTTGGCTACGAAAAAAGTGTAAGCAATTTCTTTTCTAAGTATGGTTGTTTTTAAAAAATACTTAAGTTTAAATGTCAATGAAAAAAACTACCTAACTCAGAAAAAAACAAAATTCGATTACATAATTTTATGTCTGCAACTCATTGCTTACTTTTCTTTTAAGTCTTATGCTTAATATACTTTTTGTTTTGTATTATAATTTCAGAAACACGTTTGGTAAATTAACGATAATTAAAATGGCCTCTTGTGTCAGCACGAATATATTTTTTATTTAGTCTACTTAACTTACGCGATATGAAAATCTAATTATCCATTTTGAGTGCGCGAAGGTTTCTTTCTGTCACGAAAGTAAAATCTGTTTTGCTTCAAGTCGCGTGACTCGCTAGATATAAATTTAAAATTATATTTTTGTGTCATATTACGAAAATAATTTCGGTTAGCGGAATATTGTTACTGTACATTATAATATTAACATTCATAATGATGGTAATGACGTAGAAGCTATTATTCATAACGATGGCTTAATCAATATAAAAACATAAGCCATGATTATTGATCAAAATAAAATTTTATAATTAAAAACAAATAGATAAAACAACAATAAATATTTTCGATTAGTTTATCGTGTTATATATTTTTTAGTCAGGGCAAAGGTAAGAAACCTGTGAATTTTACAGTTCTGAAGTGCGGTTTTTTGACTGAATTAAAATCATTCCTTTTATTACTAATAATATATTTTTTAAAGAATTATGACCATACATTTTCAGGCATCATATTCTTAAATGCGGCCTTATTTGATAATAAATACATAAATATGGCATTACAACCGCAAAAATAAATCTTGCCCTAGTAAATACAGTTCAATAATTAAATATCTTGATGTGTGTTTTCTTATCAATCTGATTTTTTTTGTTGAAATATGTATCTTATTTTTTTTTTTTTTTTATATATCCATTTTACTCAACATATAATATTTTTTTAAATTCAAATCAGCTCTCATATTTTTTTATATTATATTATGAGTTTTCTTGATTCACGTAAAACAAACTATTCATTTTGAAAAAATCTACAATGTTTTGGTTAGATTTTGCAGCTAGCTTGCAAAAAATAGTTTTCATTATCATTTTGTTTAAATAAAACTTTTGATGATAAAGCAAATTGAAAAATAAAGTAGTTTATTTATTTTTCATTAGTTGAAAATGCTTGCGATGAGAAAAAATGTTTATTTTATTCATCGCATACAAATTGGGGTATAATTATTTATAACAAAATCATTTGTTAATATAAATAGTACACAAATTTACATAAAATATACACGATCGAAAAACGCGATTATTTACGATGTTTCTTCCTCTCCATATTCCTTAACATAAAAGCGGATTTTGTCAACAAAAAATAAAAACGAAGAGGAATCAAAATTAAATGGTGGAATTGAAAAATAAAAAAAAACGAAAGCCTAGAAACAAAACGACAAAGACAAAATCATGAGTTTTAAAGATAACCGTAAAATTTTATTCGACAGCTTTATTGTAAGTAATTGAGTTTTGCATTTTATGATTGAGAAAATATTGTGATTCAAAATTTCAATATTCTTCAGCGTATTCGAAATGCTTGGCATTGGAATTTTATAATAAAATATATGAAGTAAAAATTAAAAGAGTGTTCTACATAGTTGTAGTGAATAACAATTTTATCATTGCCATTAAAAATGTGAAACGTTATTAAGCCGTCTTGACTAGGTTGTAAAGTTGAGTTGTTACTCTGATACTGATTTGAATGAGTATTTTAATTTTTAACACGTTCACACTATATTAATTGTCAGGATCATTAGTGAAAAAAACCTCGTTTTGAAATAATATTTATTTTCGATTATAATGAAATATTAAGATCTATATTAATGCATTATAACTGTTATTATCTATCTAATCATTTCATGAAATTTATAATAATTTACTAATGTGCTAAAATATATATATATATATATATATATGTTTATATATAGTTTTTTTGTCACAAAAACCTTGGAACGGGGTTAATTTGATTTACAAAAACTAATACATAAAAATATGATTAAGCATATAAGAGCGATAGAACGAGTTGAACACTATATATGAGTCGTTTGGTATCAAAAGCAGAACTGTTCCACACATGATGTATACAACAGTTCTGCTTTTGATATGCACTTCCAATGTGGAGCATAATGGCTTCCTGGTATTTTAACAGAATTTCTACGAGAACTGCTTGATAGCATGGCCGCTCTCGCTATACCATGTTATGATATGATTGTAATGGTGTGAGGGTTTTTGAGACATCACAAACATTCATACGTTCTAACGAAAAATTGATTGAAAAATTTGAAGATTGAAAAAATGCTGTTTGGACTAGGATTTGAACCAATGACGTCGACCACTATGCCGTACACCCGACCAGTATACTGAAATTTTATACAAAACGATTTGTCATTTGTGTGTGTTAGTTGTTTTTTTTTATTACAAACTCGGAAAAAATAATACGCCAGTAATTAAATTTATAAAAAGATAAATTTATCGGAATATTTATTTTTAAACTAGTAAAATCGAAAAAGAAATTCATATTTTATCACGATAACTGTCAATTCTCAATAAAAAAAAAATCAGTAAAAACGCTTACTTAATAAGCTAACAGTATCATTAGTTGAAAATGCCAAAATTTCACAATAAAATTGTTTTTTTCCAGTGTGGGAGTTTTTTAAAAAAATACCAATTTGCTGTTACAAAATACTATTTTTTATCAGTTTGTTTTTATGTGATTATGCAATATTTTTTATTATCAATCATAAAAATACAAAGTAGCAGCTAATTATAAACATAAAAACAATTATTAAGAAAGTTATAATCATTCAAAAATAAAATCCCATATGAATGAAAACCGCATCGCTGTCAAAGTATTTTGATCCGGTGGGCTTCTATAGAAAACACTTCTACCCCGAGAAAATTATTCCCTTTGAAAACGTTCGCAGTCATCATTTTAAGTTTTAATCTCGTAATTTGTAGCAGAGGATCTACTTTAATCTCGCTTAATCCAAACTCATGTAATTAAAAAGAATTATTGGATTACTTCAACCAAATGCTTTTAAATCGTCTTTATTTCTAATATTTTACTAATTGGGCGCCGACTTGCTTTAACCGAATTTCAACGAATACCTTAATTAGACTCGTCAAACGAATCCAAATAATATGTATCGTTATTTTTTTTTGAAAATTTCAGAAACAAATAATTATCAGAATCAAATACAGAATATTAATTACAGGTTTTTCTGTATTTATTAAGTGTTTTATTTTTGATAATATTTATAATATGAAGCCATGTTTTAAATTTAAAATATGCGATGTAAAAATTTTCACATGAATCAACAGTAAAAACATTTATTGAAAAAACTTTCTTTATTTCTATCGACAAGCCGTATTAAATTTTTAAATGTGATATTGTTATTTTTTTCAAGCAACCGTTATACCATAATGTATTTTAATAAAGCCTAATAATAATTTAAAAATAATATGTAATAAGGTTTATGATAACATTTTATTTACAGACATGACTATTATTTTATTTGGTATGTTTTATTTTATTTCTTTATTTGAATTAAAGATCACGATATTAAAACAATTCGGTGGTATTTTATGTAAAAGTTATATATTTGTTATAGATTGTTTTTAGCTACGAACTCAATTATTTGAGAGTAAAACGTGTTGGTTATTATTATTATTTCAATGACTTAATACTGTACTTATACTCATATTATACAAGATGTCAACGGCTTTAAAGAAAATCCTTAATATCATTGTTTTTCTTTTGACATATTCCAAAAAACGTTTATTAATAAAGTTGATTGTGTACTTAAATAGACTTGGTCATGATATTAGCTCGATACGCTTTAGTTAATTTCAAATAGTTTCTTTTGAAATAATACTAAGAAGAGTCAAATCAACTTACAAAATATTTGTCAACATGATGTATATATTTTTTTGACGATTGTATTTTTAATAACTGATGCAAGACAGCGGATGCCAACTGATTGAACGACAATGAAAAAAATGATGTTTCGGTATTTGAGCGAATAATACATAATCATACTTAAAACATATGGCACCAAATAATATCACTCTTATTTATTTACTATAGGTGAATAAATATGATATATAGATATCAGTGGGGTGTAGAACATACATACGATGTATGTAGCGCATGTCTTGAAATTGTAAAACCTATTTATTTGTAATTTCTGTTCATTAACAATTGTTGGTTACAGCCCAATAATTTTATTTTGTTTTGTTCAAATAACAGTGTATTTTTTTATTCTTTTATCAATTGATAATGCTTGTCATGAGTGAAACCAGTCCTGATCACATTAACATGGCATCCTAAAAAACCACGTTCCCTGCCATGATGGCATATCGGTTTCACTGTTTATTGACAGTATTTATAATTTAATTCAAAACATAATTTAAAAAATGTAAATATGCTAGAATACCTAAAATGATAAATACTTATTGACAATGTTAAGAGAAATATTGAATGATTTAAAGGCTTAACTATTTACGATTCCATCATGGGCATGGAGGTGTTAAATAAGAGTACAATAAGTACAAATGAGAAATTTGAATTATTTTTATTCTGTACACTTCCATAAATATTGTCGATAATGAATCGGGTTTCGCCTTTCGGCATCTTCTGGTTTTATCCAGTGCACGAATGTGAGTAATTTATTTTTTTGAAGAGAAAATATTTTTTTTAGAAAATCATTTTCTTCTTCTTCTTCATTTTCTTCTTCTTTTTGTAATGTTGAATATTTATACTAAATTTGGTGTTTTTATAATTTTTTTAACATCATTATATATATATGTATATATATATATATATATATATATATAGTATGTACATATATACATGTGTCTTTTTAAGAATAAACCATAAAAGTAGTAGGTACGCAAAATTTAAAATTGTGAGTTGAGTGGTTGATGACCGAAAAAATTACGACTGTTGTCTTAAAAATAAAATTATATATGTCCCCCTATTTTGTTAGTCTAGAGATGATTTTTAAATGAGTTAAATCTAATTCACGTACTGCACACTAAGTGTGGGGCTAAAATATGTATAATATGTTACCTTTACAATATTAAGTCAATGTAATTTTAAAAATTCATATGTTCCAAGGTAATATTCAAGTACAATAGTAGTACCATCATACAATAAAGTTTTTATGTATTGTTTAAGCTTGTATTTTTTTATGTGTAGAATTGCAATGATGGAAGCACTCTGCAATTTATTACTTTAGTCAAAAGCCTATTTGAATACCTCTCTCTTGTTAAACGCCCGCCGCACCACCTCGACGTGAGTGTTTACTTAACGCGTTAAATTGTGTGTAAGCTTTAATCCTCTTATGCCTCCTGGCTTTTAAGGTCGCGATCTGACAGTGCGCGGCTCTTCAGCGATCGTCAGCGTATGCAAAAGCTCCCAAAGCTCATATCCATCAGGATTGTTTGAATAAAGCACATTTGAGCGATGCGGTCGGGTAAACAAAGCGGAAGACAGCGCGTTAAAACAACACTCTTCGCTCCCCATCGATTGAGCAATGTTTCGCTTTGTCTCGCTCACTTGAAAATAAATATGTTGTATTTGCACTCTCTGACTTCATTTTAAAATGGTCCGCTTGCCACATAATGTTGCTAATTTTCTACATCTGTCAGTTTTTATCAGTTTTGATATTCTGGTGTGATTAATTTTAGAATTTCAATACACACATATTCCTTTTGTCGCCTGCTGTAGCCCAGTTGGTTAGAGCTTGCTTTACCGATCACACAACTCTGGGTTCAATTCCCGGTCAGATCACAGTGAATTTGAGAATTATTCAATTCAATGTTGTGATCGAAGACTAGGTGTTTGTGATGTCAATTCACATCATTTTCTCTCCTCCCACCCATTCTTCTGATCCTTTAATATTTGGGTGCAGCAATAGCGATTAGTCAACCACTAGTACCGTTCTAGCCTTATCCTTCTTTCCCTACTACTCACTTTGAAAAAAAGTGAGGTTGAGCGACTGAGTAACAAACAGTTCTCGTTGAAAAAAAATACTGCTAAGCAACGTTCCCTCTAAGCTGCGCGCGTGCGCGGCCATGCAGCAGTTGGAAAGCCCCCGCGCGCTCATTCCGGGTTGGCGCGCACTGCAAAGCAGTTGTTCAATTAATATTTGATCGGTCCGCGCAGTCTCCGACCAGCATTTGAAATTTCCACGCAGCTAACCCTTCGGCTTAGAGGGAACGTTGCTGTTAAGATACCTCCATTAGGAGGCCATATGCTTCACATTGGGACAAAAAAAAATGCACACCATATTCCTTTACCTCGTACCCCAAACTATATTTAATTTAATCTAGCACAGAAACGTTGTCAAACAAATAATTTGGAAAATAATAAATGGTCATGTACTACGTTTGGTATGAAATGGAGAGTGATATGGATAGAATCGTCTTTGTTTTCTTGCTCACAAATATTGAGAGCAAAAATATTTCAGTGGTGTTTTATTAATATAGAAAGCGATAGCGACGGCAGTAGAATAAAGTACATTTATTTGTCTCCTGAAAACTTGTACTTTTTGAGATACCAGGTTGTAGAAAATAACTGGCGCATTAAGGGATCATTGTAAGAATCTAAACTTATTTGAAAATAACATCAGTTTGGCTTGAAAAAAGAAGAAGATTTTTTTTACACACAGTTACTGACAGTTTTTCTGTTATATAAAACATTTATACAAAATCTAGTCCATAAATATGCTTTACCAGTAGTCTCTTAATATTTTTAGCCCTACCAAACATTGATATTTGGGTCTGTCTTTCCATAATTATGACTGATATTTTTTGTCGTATTACTTGTAAAAGCAATATTAAAAATATACTGTTACAAGAAAAATATACGTAAATAGCTTCTAAAAAAAATCAGCTTATTTTGTATGACTTCACCTATCCCACCCTGACGAATGCACTTTTTACCTTTATTGATAGTGCAAAACATGCCCTTGTAGTTTAAGGCAGTACACCTCTTCTCCGAATCGGGAGGTAGGTAAACATCACTCAATGTCTCAGAGGATAAGTGCCGCAGAGCGAGGCTTAGCCGTTACGACCGCTCCTGACTCTCAACCAGGAGGGTTGGTATTTGTTTTAGTGAATTAATTGCATCCTGAGTGGTTGGGAAGAAGCTAAAGTCTCTGTATCAGAATAAACTATCTATATTATTGTCTAAAATACAATGGAAGTGTTCGAATCAATATATTTATAGAAGATAATTACTGTATATGTTGCCAATATTTTGATGATTTTTTCAAGGCTCTGGAGTCGGAGTCGCAGTCGTAAAAAATGAGCGTCTCGATTTTTGTTTGAAAATTACATTTAATGATGTTTATTCAAAAAAAATAGTCGGAAGTGTTGACATTTCATGCTTGGCTGACTAAAGATGATCTGATGGTATACATATTATGTAAGTAAAATGAAATTTTTGAAAAAAATTCTCGGAGTCGGAGTCGTCTTTTTTTACATGACTGATTTTTTTGCGTATTATATGCATAATAATATAAAAGTTCGCAATGTTACAAAATTTTCGTCTATTTGGATAACATATTAAAATACCAATGAACTCAGCTTTTAATTATGTATTATATATGCACGAAAAAGGAACCTATGAATTTTGATACATTTCGATGCAAACTGAATGTTATTAAAAATAATTGAAACAAGAATAAGAATTGTTCAAATAATGTACATTCACCCAATTTTTTTCACTAGCGATCTGGGTATCGCCTTCTGGCATATTCAAGCGTCAAGTGCACGGATAGACTTGAACTGACGTTTAGTAAATAGGTTTATCATATTTATATGAGAAATACATGTATGTATGTATCACTAAATTAAAAGCTATTGATGGCGACATGGATTAACTTTACTGATGATTTTATTTTAATCACGTTCGATTAGCTGCTATGAAATGCCATAATACGGGAATCTATGGATTTAAATGGTAGGTAATTTTATTATGGCATGATTATTATAGAAATTAGTACAAATATATATTTTAATTTTTGAATACGATTATTTCTGGTATTGCTTTTAATCTTTCAATAATAAAAAAGGTATCAGTGCCTATATTAAAAAAAATGTCTATAACATTCAGAAAAAAGTATATAAAAAATAAAAAAAAATGGCACATATTTAATATAATGTATTTTCTTTCATTTTTTCAACGACGTGTTTTTATTTTGACTACTTATGAAAAATGTCTTTTTCAGAATCTTCATTGCTGCTGACTTTGTTGAAGTGCACAGACTCATTACTTGGAAGCGGGAAAAACACAAAATCATCATTAAGTTATTTACTTTAGTAATGTAGAGTTTCACTTTGTTTAAAAAATTCCCAAATTTTAATTGGGTTTATAATTGACATCATTTGCCACTTATATTTATTAGTCTTTGATGATTTTTTAATTGTATGTTATAGGTGTTAAGCATTTAAATTTTGTGTAATTACAATGTTATTTGTAAATCCTTTTCATTGTTAATAGTTGCTTACACGTTTTATTTCAATTTAAATTTGTATACATAGCACTGTTTATATATTTTTCTTATCAGTTGATAGTGCTCGTGATGAGCGAAACCGGTTCTAATCCAATAAATTTTATGTGTAAAAAGTACTAAAAATGTTTTATTATTTTTATTTGACTACTTATTTGAGTATCTATTTAAAAACCATTTTTTTTCAATAAATAGGTTTCACTATAAAAATAAAATTTTCCCAATTTAAATAAAAATCCAGGTATTATTCTAATGTTCGTATTACATAGGAGCAATTCCAAAAAAATGTCATCAAAATACAATTTTTATCGATGCAATGTGGGTATTGCAGGAATTTAATTTTGTTATAAAACCCACACACTGGTTATTATACGTTTTTCGAAGTGATTTCATTAACCTATCGAATTTTATTTTATATTTTCGTTTTGAAACATTAACATAAAGATATTTTTAGTGCAATACCTTCATTCCTATTTAATAAAGATTATCTTGGCGTTATCGCCACGTTTTATTCTAACTGCCTACAATTTTACGTGATTTTAAATAAGACGTTAACTAACCAAAGTTGATACCTGAATTTTTGATCATTATATAAAATTAAATGATTTAAGGTCGATTAAAATAGCTACTAACGATTTTTTCTAAGTAAAATAATCCTCAGTTTATGTATTATATTTCGACAGGTTAACATAAAACAGTAAAATTCATAAAAATAAATAAATGAATAATAATCACAAACGAAAATTTCATATAAAATTCTTACTATCGTGCAATATCAATTTGTTTTTATATCCGGTCACTATAGCTAAATTTTAATTCTTCTAAGCTGTTTTGCAATTTTGGCAACAAAAAGATTTTTTTGTTTACTAATTTTGACACTATTTCAATCGTGACTTTTTGCCAATAAGATATTGGTGCCTGCAATTTAAAAAAACCTTAAAAGGGGTCTATGACGTCATGTATAATTCATCTTTTAACCGAACGTTTATGTCATGTCAGCATATGAAGCGTAACTATTAAAAGTTCCGTTGAGTGACTAGAAGGTTTCGGGTTCAATACAGCTTTATTATATTTTTTAAAATATGTTGAAACTACTCGTAACTCGACATATGTCATGAAATGATTCAATATTTAGTGAAAGTTTTTCATGCAATTATTGACTTTTCTATTGATAAAATATAAATAATCTCAAGCTTGTAAAAAATAAAAAACAAAAAAATCAACGAAATATGCAAGACCTACTCAGAATTTTCCCTGAACAATTTCGTTTCACGAAATAGCCTCGCGGGTGCATCAATTTTAATTATCATAAAAACTGACACGCGATTCCCTGGAATACAGTAAAACTGTAGCCAAAGTTTTGGCCTTTCGTTTAATACAATAGATACATCAGATAACATTAATTTGAACAATACAGCGTATCTCCTTTTTGTGATGTATGCTTTGTATACATGTTGGAATTTGGATAACTTAGTTTCAATAGTTTGCACTGAGAAACACATAATTCATTTTTATAATAGTATCACAATTCAATTTAGTTACTGTTTTTCATAAAACAGTTTGTCGTACTCTTGATTGGTATAATTAAACTTTAGAAATAAGTCATTTAAAAATTAATTTTGATAGCGTATTTGGTATCAAAAGCGGAACTATTCCATACAATGGAACTTATATGATATTCCATACAATGGAACATCATATATGTGACAGTTCTACTTTTGATACTATACGACTTAAATCTAAATCAAATATATTTAATCTTGTTTTGTCATTTGATATCTTCAAGAGTCATGCTAACTCATGACTTTACTCCCAGTTGCCCCACTAGCAACGGCTGGGTACATTATATTAAAAATCACCATGCTTATAAGTTTATTACCAACTGATTGATGATCTATTTAAAAGTAATGATTAAATTTGTATTTTATAATCAAATACTATTCCATTTTTGTAGCATAATGGCCAACATTGATCGATTTAAAAGCATAATACATGTAAATACTTACAGTATAATCCTAGTGCAAATATTTTCGTAAATTTATTTTTAATGAATTCAAGGATTTTGCATGAATACATGGGTTTCTGCGATTCTGGATATCCTATAACCCATATGGTTTTGTAAGAACGACAAGTTAACCATTATCTTTGTCCAATAGCTATTGTTCTATGTTTATTATCTCTTGAAGAAAGAGAGTTGTTAAATAAAAAAACTGATTAAAAAGCAGTTATCGGAGATAGGCTTTGGTTGAGGTATTTTTGCTCTACATTTGAAGGAGTAATTAAAGATAAAATAACCAAAAATTGACCAAGAATCATCATTAGTTTTTTTCAGTGAGTGCGAAAAAAACTTTTAAGCTCTGACCGTTTGTATATAATAAAAATAAAATTCACAAGATGAAAGGGAAATTGAAACTCGGCTCCACCAGCCCCATAATGTGATGTATAGATATCAATCTACAATTGTATTGAATAAATATTGTTAAATTTTATTAGAGATTATTGTTTGACAATCATGAATTTAATTTAAAAATATGTATCACCATATATTGAACGAATCGTATTATATAAAAAAAGAAATATCAAACTACGTTGAAAATCAGGTGGTCATACGTAAATAATTAAATTTGTTCACGTGGACGCAAACAAACATCACGCAACCAATAAGCCCTATCGTGTCTGCTATACGAAAAAATAATAGAATAATTGATCTACCGTTTATACACACGACTATTCATTACTGCTTGTTGCTAGTTGATGGGTACTTTATTGTAACACAAAATTCTAAGCGATGTTTTTATTGCGTATGATTTATGCTGACAGTATAAGCTTTGTTATTCAATAAAAAAACTTTTTAAGGCTTATGACAGCATGCACGTTTGTTACGTCAGGTACTAAAACTATCCGAATTGATGTTATTAAATAAATTTTATGAACTACATTTTGACAGTATGAAAACAAGGTATAAATTTCTATTAAAGCTTTCAAATCAGGATCAGATCTGAAAGGTTTTTAATTATAATAGCGTCTGTGAAGTTTATTCATTAGTTTTCAATTGATATTAAATAAGCACACGAAAGCAACTCGACGAAGGATTTTACAGTATTTTATTTCTTTCGCTTATAAAAAGAAAATTATCAATTATTGTTATATTTTAATATAAAATTCTAATAAATATTCCACTGCAGCTGGTCGGTCAGCTGCTTGACGTTTTTTTTCAAAAAAGGTAATGTTGGAAGGGTGAGAATTAAAAAGGACCAGTAGTCCCTCTTTCTTCCATTTTTAAGGTCAGATAAGAGGTGTGTGCTAATCAATGTTTAACATAAAATGCATCCATATATAAAAGATAGATCTACAAACTGCTGGTCCCAATACCACTCGTTGTGTGTATGCAATAGCTATTTCACGGCCGCCTTCCGTAACGAAATAGCGATAAAAATTAGAAACGAATTCTTTCAGCATGTTCTTGGCCCGATACAGAGCATCGCGCGTTATATATTTTTAATCATAAACAATTGAAAATAAAAACGAGAGATGTGAAAATTACTTTCTTAGCTACTTCAAGAGAATCAAGAATATCCTGTTCCCTATATAATGTTGCAAATTATCGAATATACAAATACTGATCTTGGTTTTGATCAAGTCAGTGTGTAAAAACGCACCACAAACAACAGTTCTTCTCGTTCGGTTTGCATTTCGAGTCACACTAACAGTACGTCGTGAGCTTTCCGATGGTTGTAGCAACGATATTAGTCTATAAATCGATTGTAAAATCTATGAATGCCGATTTACGTTTAAAGATTTGAATCATGACCATGTAAACGAATTGCCAAATACTCGATTGATTCCAATGCACCAAATAAATCAAACTAATTATTACTCATATAATTCTTCATCTGTTAAATCATTGGTAAGTATACTTCCAAAAAATTGGGTGTTTTGAACAATGAATATTGATAAATTTAAACACTCTCTATCACCTGAAAAAACAAGCTCACGCATATTAAATTTATCTATGTAAAGAAATAATTCGAATAATGTCAATGTTGGCGGCAATTATAACTGGCAGAAATCGATAAATAACGTAATGCTTTTAGCTGTACAGATTACTTATTTCTACAGCTACCATAAAGTTCTAAGCACTTTGGTCAAAAATTGTTTATTAATTTTTCGTATTGTCTACGGCTATGCTACATTGACAGTTTGCATCATGGTAGTGGAAAATATCGATTAAATCAAATCAAAGTACTTTGACTTCACGTTTCCTGGTACTATACCAACGATTAATATTACAACTAAATAGAATCAATTATGTTTCACGTGAGATTGAATCAATAGAAACTATACATTTCTCATAACAACTGCTTGCGTAAACCTTGAAGAGGCGCAATTTGTCAATACGGTAATAAATTGATCGCTTCAATCGCAATTCTCATCGGAAAATTTGACGGGGGAAAGCCGATCGAAGTAATTTGATTACAAATAATCCTTTAACAAGTTCTGTAGTATCGCACGTCGTCATTTACTTTGTTGCAAATTTTGCAGACTATTTCGATAGTTTTCACTATAATACTGAATGTATAGACTGCGGATACTCTCAATTTGCAAACCATATAAAAAAGAATCTTTGATCCTTAATTTTAATCTAGCACCCATTTTTTTACATCTTTGTTTTTAAGGCCCTTAGCTTAATGATAACCAAATAAAATATCAACTAATAACCATTACTTAAACCCTAACAAGCGACTTATTTAGATCATAGTAAATAATAATTTAAATTTAAACTAATATGCTTTGAATAATCCAACATATATCGTTTAAATATAAATTAGGATGTTAAAATATTGTAAATATCTAATATTGTGTATCTTTCTTAAGAAAGTATATATAGCTAACTCGATGTAGGTTTAAACATAATTCCACTGAAGACATTAGCCGAAATAGCTATTAACTATTTATAAAATAATGTATGAGGCTATTATTGGCAAACCGGAATCGTTCCAAAATGGATAAATAAACCCTGAATTTTATTTTGTATAGCAATACACATTTTAAAAATATTTTCTGTTTTACATTACTTTGGACAGATATTTTGAAATTTTATTGAACCAGTTTTAAGAATGAGTTCTAGAAATAAATACTTTTAAATGTGTTTTTATATACTTAATTACATTCATGGTTCATGTTTCAACAATTTCGGAACGAGACGGGCTTGATAATAGTAGTCTCATATCCATGTCTGCTTCCAATGTGGAGCATATCTCAACATAAGTTTTTCTACCAGAACTGTTTGTTACTCAGTCGCTCAGCCAATCTTTTTCAAAGATAGTAGTAGAGATAGAAGGATAAGGCTAGGGCAGGACTAGTGGTTAACTAATCGCTCTCGCTATGTATAGTTATTCAAGGATTTGAAAGGGTGGGAGAGAATTTTTGGACATCACAAGCACCCACAGAAATCGATAAATCAATTTAAAAAAAATGCTTTTCGTGCTGGGACTCGAACCCGTGAGATTCGGCACGCAAGCCCACAACGCTAACCGCTGTACCATATGACCCGACATTTTTATTTGTAGAACTAAAATATTTTAGTATTTTACCACCTTAATACAACGGAGTTCTACGAAGTGAATGACAAGTAAATCAATAATATTAAAAAAAAAAAAAAGCAATGCAGTTCAACTAGATTGCTAGGATCGAATCATTCTTATTGATTCGTATATTTGAGTCGTATCACTGTGTTACCAAATTAAAAGACGAATGGACATAACAAGATAGTCATACAAACATAATCGTGATGATTCGCACCAAATAAATACACCGCTCATGAAGATCATCATATTTTTATTTCACGCTGATTCTTTTTTTTATCGTACTGCTTAATTTGTTAAAAATGAATGAGAGTGACAAAAAAGAGTGAATGCTACATTTTTTTCTTCTTGATTCGGAAAACTATGCATTTTGTAATGATTCACTTACGTTTCAGACTTCTAAATCATACATTTTTTATACAAAAACAAATGATGATTTAGTTCCGTAATTATAGCCATGCGCACCTCACGTGACTTCATGAAGACATAAGAATGACAAAAGATATTTTACAACGTTTATAATAAGAATGAAGTACCCACTAAAAAGTGCTCATTTTATTTCGAATATATGAATCAATATTTTACGTTATGATTATTGAATAATAAATAACGATTCACGGAAATGCTGACAAAACTGTAGAATATTAATATATTAAATGACTTTTGTTGCAGCCTACAGCTAAACTTTGGTTTAAAGCAAATATCCGGATTTGTCTACAAAACCATCGATGCGTACTACGTACAAGGGCATATTGCTCTCTATTGCCATTAGTATAAAGCAGTTTACAGCCTGCTTAACTATTGAGATTCTATTGTGAGAATAGTGTAGTATTAAATCTGTTTCCGCAATTAACAATGTCATAAGGGGAAATCTCATAACAGATATACATTTAATAATGTATTATGCCTGAAGGATATTAAATTTAAATGTTTCTGACGAAATTGGATGCTCTTATTCAAAATTGAAAAGGTACCCCAAAGTGAATTGATGATGTATTGTTCTTCAAAGGAATCGTCAATGGCAAAAAATGAATAACGTTTTATGCTAGAACAAAACAATATGTTAGAAATTGTATGTATTGCATATTATGCATACCTTCACTTTTATATAATATTCCGGACAAGTTTCACGTTCAAGTACAAACATTACTTAAATACGTAAGTTTCTACAAAATGTTGCCATTTATATAATAAAGACTATATACTCTATATGGAATTGTTTAAATGTCATGTTTCCTGAAAATTACTGATTATTTTTTAAGCCGCTTTAAACTGTATATTTGTTTTAATTGAGGTGGAAAATAGGCATCAAATAATTTAAATTGTATTTTTGTTTTAATTATCCCAATGAAAATATAATAAATGTTTCCATGATACATCAAACAATGATTTATTAGTTAAATAAAATTTTGGTATTGCTGACGGCTTACGCAACATAAATATGCTATTGATAAAAAAAATCAAAAGTTCGCTGCTTCAGTTCAGAGCTGAAGAAGGAACCAACTTACAATATTAATAAATCTTTGTTATGGTGCTTAGGATAGTAATAAAAATGCATAATTCATTTTGCAACCGTGTCGTAAAAACCCGCCTGTTATTCTAACTGTGTTTGCTTTGTAAATTAGAAAAAAGCCCTTTGAAAATCTAGTCTTGCTAAAACAAATTAGCCTTAGTACTAGACAGGAAGGACGTGCCCACTGCTCACTACCTTAACAGACTCGCCTTTCAAAAAGGGTTAAAACATCGCTTTGAGAAGGGTTAAGTACTTTCTATTAGGGCATGAGATTTTTATTACACAAAAACTCAGAATTAATTAGACATTATTTTGATGAATATATCCCTGAACCCACCCGTTTTTTCCTTGTACATACACTCTGAAGGGTATGCAAAGAGATTCTCTTTCACACTCCCTTTGGACTTTTTTAAATAAATATTTTTCTCATTTATCTTTCAAAAAATCACAGTATTATTGTATCCTTATATTTATACAACGCACATTATTGTGTTGCTTGAAGCATTAAGTTACAAGCTCCTTTTCGCATTTTTTTTATAAATACACAATAATTTGTTGAAACCAAATTGAAATTGTGATTTATTTTTTGATATTAACTATTTTGAAATGATAGTATTTTTTTATTAATCTTAGTAAACTTTAATTCTATACACTCACACGTAAGTGTTATAAATAATATTTTCTGTTTAAGGGGTTACTTAAAATTGTACTTCATATTAACTTTTATTGCGATACCAAAATAACGATAAAAAAATAAATTAGGAATATACTTCTAGGTGTGTTTTTTTTACATTTTCTTTCAATTAGAATAAAGATAAGTGTTGATGGTAATAGGAGAGTATTTGAAAGACTCTTAAATTTGCTCTATCTACAGCTCGATTTCAAAAAACATTTGTGAAAAGTATAGAATTTTGAACCAGATATTTTCAATACTTTAACGTGGAAAAGATCAGGACAGATTATGTAGAACGTTAAGGATCCGCATGTTATTTTAGATAGCATGATAAATCTTTGTCGCTTTTTTTGGTATTAGATACTTTCAATTCCCGATTGAAAAGCATAACAATAATATACTCAAAAATTTGTACTGGTTTTGCATTTCTAAATAAAGATCAGGTTGAAGTTTGCTCATCTCGAGTAAGTTGACTAAAATGTTAAAGTTTTAGATACAATATATGTTAAAGTTTTTGAATTATTTTCAAATTCATTGAGCTTTATAGCTGTTTATGATTAACATGTTTTTTTGAGATAACATAATGTTGATCTGTTAAAAGTAATACAAAATGAACATAATAAAAACGGTGAACTCTTAGAAAGTTTGCTGCTATAATGTATTTATTATTCAACGTTTCATGTATTCCAGAGAATGCATTTCTATAATAAATATGGCTTCCGATATTTGTCGTAATGTTCTTTGCCTTTTGGATAATTGCTTCATAAATTAAATACGTATTTAGCCAACGGCAAAAAGGGTAAATAAAATAAATAATTTTATTTGAAAAGATGCATAAATTAAGTACGCGGTCGGATTGCAAATCTATAAGTTGCAAGGGAGCCTATTTAAGCACGTTGCTGCCTAATTTTACCCTTTATCTTGGTAAATAAGGGTAACTTTTGTCAGAAGAGGTATAACTGTATATGTAAAGAAAAGGATTGGGCATGCAGAGATAAGCTTTTACGTGCAGTACTTTGCCTGAGAGGGAAAATTACTGCAACTGGAATGTATGTGCATTGCTGGGATTAAAAGATCGTATTACGAAACATATTAAAGGCGGGAAAACGAGCGCTTCCGCAGCAGAAGGGTTTGCATAAAAATCAGTGATTGTTAAATGATTTGTAAAAAATTGATGGTTTGCATTGATTTCTCTTATTACAGGATTGTTAAGGCTCAAAAGTACATGGCATGAGAAAATAAATTGAATTGCGCAAATGGTGGTTTTTGTTTGTTTATTTTCAGATAGAGACAAAAAGAAATCAAAACATTACTGAAATTAAAAGCCATATACGTATATATATAATATAAATTAATTAAATTTTACTTTAATGCATTGTATTTACAAATATGTTTTTATCAAAAAAGTATACTTTAAAACTTTATCAGATTTTTCAAATTAATGGAAAATTATACAATATAAAATATAAAGGATAACTTTTATTTATAAATGTAATTAGTGTTATTTCAATATTCATTAGTTCTCTATTAAATCCAGTTTCCATTCCAATAAAAAAGCTATAAATTGATAAATGCTCAAAGATAAGAATGTCAACAATTTTTAATCAATAAAACTCTTGAAATTATTTTATTCGTGACTTAATCGTACGATTTTTATCTTTTAAATTATGTTGAATGAATTCTTGAACAAAGTTGTTTATTAGATAAAAGATAAAGTCTGAGAATATTTTTTGAAGAGCAGAACAAACATCAAAGCTATCAATTTCAATATTTTATTTTAAATGGATATCAGCCGAATTTACAGTAATAAATCGATTTTCATGTATACGAACAAAATAAGGCAAAGTGTGTATTGAATTGCAAAACATGAATTATGTCATTTATTTTGTAATTAATTTAGCCCCTAGTCAAAAACAAGGTGTTCTGAGCGATTTTGACTAGTCCTGACACTGGATTAATATTATGTTATCTTTATTAAACTACACATCGTATTTAAAAAAAAATCTATTGATTTGTGTTGTGTCACGTTTATGTTAATTAATTAAAAATTAAGAGATTTTTCTATGTGATATTACTGTTTTTAAATAGTCAAATAGTTATAATATCAACATCAATTTTACCGTCTGCTGTGGTCTAATTTGTTAAAGCTTGCTTTATCGGGTCTGGGCTTAACTCCCGGTAAATTCAATGTCGAAATTGATGTTTTTATGTTTAAATTCGAGACCTACGACGTGAGTGTTAGTGATGTAAATTATTCTCCTCGTAGACCTTAAGTGACAAACTATTCTCTTGATTTATCTCGTATGATCTTTCTACTTTTAAAATATTTGGCGCATTGGAATTAACTGTAAAGTCAAATATTTTTTAAACCAAGGATACTTATAATACTGTTTACCTCTTAATTAATATCTAATGTTTGAGAGTCTGAGAAACTTAACGAGTGAGGTGCGGATGTGTGCACATGAGCGTCTGCGCAAACCCGAATTAATCACGGCATATTGCTACAAAATAACGAAAACCAAGACTGCGGTGTGAATGATTGCAAGTAGGAAACTTTAATTCCACACAAACATTGTTTGTATAAGTAACAAGAATGCTTTTTCATTTCAAGCACAAATGTTAATCAATGATTTTTAATTATTTGAGTTTTTTATTTTGTTAAAATTACAGGTTTTGGTTAGCATTTTGAATTATTTATTATATTCCTGTATGAAACTTTAGTTACAAATCTTAAATTTGTAAGAAAAAATAACTTTATATCACATATTAACGGCAAAACTGTTAAGTATCCAAAAAAATGGTTAGTTGGTTGGGTAAGATTACCATTGAAAATTTCACTGTGCAGATTAACAAAAATATAATTCTATCTTCGGGTAGCACAGTTGTATTCATTAAATATTTTTTTTCACAGAAAATATTGAGTTTATGAATGAATGTGCATGCCCAGTGGCGGATTAAGCACTTTAGAGGCCCCAGGCGCAATAAAATTTGGAGGCCCTGGTTTTAGAATATTATAAAAGTGCTGCAAAACTCTTTGTATAATAATAATTAATATTGAAAATTAAAATCAAAATTTAATGGTTTATATCAGGGTTTCTCAACGGTGGGCCATGTAGCCCCCCAGGGGGCCACAGCATGTTCTAAGGGGGCCACAGAGATTTATTTTTGTTTTGGGGAGCCACAACACAGTTCAGTGGAGCCACGGGTAATTTTGAGCGAATTGAGGATTTCAAATTCCAAAGTGAGCTAAAAAAAAAAGGTATGGGGGCCACAGAAAAATAAAGACACTCAAAAGAGGCCACGCTCCCAAAAAGGTTGAGAAACACTGGTTTATATAATATATGCTATTTTTGAGGTCCCTGAGATTTGGAGGCCCCAAGCGCGCGCCTCTTGCGCTTATGGGATAATCCGCCACCGTGCATGCCATATTTATTTAAAGATATATATAAAATGTTAAGACAATCGTCAAAACTTTGATTAAATTGTTTTAAAAAATCTTCCTAAAATCAAGGTTCCTGCAATTAACATAAGCGTTTACCTTAAAAAAGAAACTTTTCCTGAGAGCAATATCACACGTACAAAGTTCACGTGGCTCTAATAGTAGGATCTGGTACTTTAATTAAAATATAATTATCAAGCTGAGCTTCCTACCGAGCCTTTAGCGAGCAGGTTTATGCGAAATACTAAAGTGGATTTTACTAATTCTGCGGTGTTTTGCTTCAGTTTATTGCAAAATGCAACTACAGGTTGCGCGATACTCGTTAAATTTTCCTTTGAATTAAAACATTAAGTTTCTAGATGCAGAAAATATCAACCAAGCATTTTCATTTACAACTTTATTATAGAACTGTTTATTACATTTTTTTCAATATATTTTTTAACTTAATGATATTTTATTACTGTCTGCACGTAGTTATTATTGTTGTTCATCATTGTTTCCATTTATTTTTGTTGAAAAACTAAAATTTTAGTAGAGTTTTTTATATTCATGTTTCAACTCATAATCGGAACCATGGTAAGTGTCGAAGTGTTTGTTGAATATCAATTACATTCTCTATTATAATTGCGTAAACAAATGCTTCTTCTAAACACACAAAATAACATTCTTAATAATACAACCTAAGCGTGGAAATTTACATATGTATGTATTATATGTTATATTTAAAACAAACCACATTTTGAAAATGTAAGCTGCATAATAAATAGTGAGAGTAGAAAGTTTGCAAATAAATATCATTTCTTATTTACAAAAAAGATATTGATATATTTAATGTTACTACTTTAAAACAACAAATGAAATTAGTTGACAGATGAACAACGATTCTCAGCGGGTAGTGCCATTCTATTTTGAGATATAATTGTACTTTGGTATGTCCATATTGATACAACTGTCTATTTAAATGGTAAGTATAGATTTGCTTATTTACAAAAACGTCAGCTGACAGCTTTAAGTAAGTTCAAGTGCTGTAGAATATTTGTTTGAAATATCGATTCTTAACTAAATTAAAGAAAACTTTCAATTATATGTCTTAAAGAAGAAACACGATTATCTATAAAGATATTTAACTGTTCATCAAGTGAATACGCATTTTACTTGTGAAATATATAGTAAAAAGCTACACATTATTAAAAAACCATGTATGTTAAAACAATCAAAACAATGTAAATATACTAAAAATTAGCACACAAAAAAAGACAGCCACTAAGTTAATTATTTATTGAAGCACAAAAGATTTTCTTTCAAAAAACAATCATCGAAAATATCAGAAACCGTCCATTTTACATAGATTTTTGGTTTTAAAATTTGCGTATTGTATCAAAACCGGTTATTTGATTTTAGAAAAATGGTGCTTTCTGTAAAATTTTGTAGATTATGTTTAACAACATTGATACTATGTTAGTAACTGTTTATTTCATAAAATATATACAGTATAAAAAACGATTAAAAAAATAAAAAGTCCAGCCTAAGATTCTTTGTTAAAATATTGTGTAGGTCTTTATTCAACAGTAGAGTAACATGAAAATATTGGTATTAACATTATTTATACGAAATTAATAATAACATACCAGCATACAAATTGATGAAATACTGTGGCAGAAAATAAGCTATAAAAATCTAAGGAGCAAATTTTCGAAATCACTGAAGCTCGACATAAAAGCTTGACAAAGAAACAAGGCAAGGGAAGTGAGTTGCAAACAAACGGCCTCCTGGTAAACTAAAGGCTGCATACCGCCGTGATAGATGGACTTGGATTTTCCAAAAGTATTTTCCAATGCAGACAGCGCCGCACTGAAGAATTTTTAACGCTCAAAGCTTACTGCATAGCGTATAAATGGAGGATTTTCAAAAACACGTACGAGCTTTGGTACTTATTGAAATGTATTGGATCAATAAATAATCATGGAGCGATTTTAAGATTACTTCTACATTTTTGTTTCTATCATACACAAGAAATTACCTTTTATTACACCGAACATTGAAATTATGTAATTAATGCCACTTTTTATTTACGTAGAAAAATATTTCGTTAATTATAAATTTGAAGTTTTATAAGATGTTTTCTAAATTTAAGAAACTTGTAGTCAGAACGTTAACTGTAATTATTGTATTATTAATTTACAACCATTTAAAACTTCAATTGATTTGTTGGTAAATTCACTTAAAACAAAAAGCGTAATCAATTTGGAATAATTATTTTTTTTGTTGCATTTAACTTTTTCACAAACAATCATTTCTTTAAATATTATTGTTTTTCTCATATTTTTAAAAATAAATGTCATGAATGAACGGTTGTATGGGTTAAAACTACTATCTTGATTTTGTGAGAATAAACGAAAGAAAAGCTTTATTTATTCCTAATAATCGTCATTGCTAAGTTAAAAAGACTTTAAATTTGTAATTTTTAAGAGAAACTTCAAAAAAATACTGTAAATAAAACTCACTGCAAAGTGCAGTTTAAACAGTGCGACTATTATAAAGACGAGCTCGACAAGATATTATACAGTCTCCAAGAGAAACCACTTTCAAAATCTGTTACAAAGTTTAATACAATCATTAAACAGCGCTTAGAAGCTTAAAAGAAAGCTCTCAAATGTATGAGCAATTGTGACAAAAGTTTTGCGATTTTACGTCTTCTCAGCTGGCTAGGCGGATGCCTCAACCGGAGGTCGCCAGAAAATTTCTTTGAAAAGTTAAATCTGTTTTAGGTGACGAAACGTTTAGAGGGATTTAAGCCACGTTTTCACCTCCATAAGGGAAGGAATTTTAATATAATTTGTCCGTCGACAGAGAAAGCTTTTGGGGAGATGAGCATTGTTTGACGTCACTTACTCATTCAATGTATTTGAAGTTGCCTGATAAATAATTCAAAATATTTACTTTGAAGTAGACATAAATATTTTTCGCCTAAAATACTATCTAAATTACCTTTATCAAATTGTTACATTTTACTTTTTTTGAATAAAAACGCTTAACTTAAAAAAAAATACATATACGAACGGTTGAAAATTATGAATATGCCTAATATTTAAAATAAAAAAAAGCCGTTAATATAAATTCTATATGAATGTTTATTCAACGAAAAATGACCAACTATCAAATACACACATGCCCAAAATTTTGTGTAAACCGAAAAATCTCTATTTTGATACAAGTTTTGCCACCAAGAGTGACCTAATCTTATCAAAACGTAAGGGAAAAAATCTCTTAAGGTCGATTTTGCAATCTTTGTTTTAAAAATATTAATTCAAAGCATTACAAATAATTTTACAATACATACAAATAAAGTACAGATTTTGCAATTATCAACACTGGTTTTGCTAATCGCAGACATTTTCAATTATCAATCCTGGTAAATCACACAAAATCGTGAAATTAGAACAAAACAATTGTTTTTTTTTTATAAAAAATATGTTTTTCTACTAAAAATGAATAGTTCACACCCAAAAGTGATAAATTATTTCGATATGTTTAATAAATGCTTAGATAATAAATAATGTTTAGAAAAGTCAATATAACAATCTTAAACAATGTTTAAACCAATGAGAAATTTCTATGTTTACAAAATACTTTATTTAATATTATTTTAATAAAAACACAAAACTCATTTGTACTTTATTCCACTTTATTTAAAAGGTCAGGACCGGTTTCGCTCATTGCGAGAATTGTAAACTGATGCTAGTGAAAAAAAATTGAACTAAAAGTGAACTTGTATATTATATTGATACCTTAGGTAAAAAAGATGAAAAACATGTATTTTTATTTAACATCCGGTACACGTTTGATAAAAATTAACAATTTTTTCAGGTTGTTTTGCTTACAAATCAAGATAAACATTTCAAAGCTTAATTTTGAAAATGACTTTTCGTTTGAATCAAAATAATTCCATACGTGAATTTCCGGAACGGAAATAGACATCAATGAAACGGTACCCTTTGTACGCAAAGAAAAAAATAAACAAAACATAAGAAAAACAAGCTCATGCCAAAATAAAATACTGAATTTATAAACAATACATCTGCTAATGTGTTTCAAAAACAGAAATAAATCTTTCAGAAAATAATACATCAAAGAAAATTTAAAAGTATGCCAAAATACAAAGTCCTCACTCAAATTAATTACTATGCTAATTATACTAAAATAATATTTTACATTTTCACCTTCTACTGAAGACAAATTATGCCATTCTTCTGCTGACCTAGCATTCTATGCCGTACTTATGTAATTTAATTAGATATATCAAAATGGTTTGTGTAAATAATAATTTATAATTTCACTCAAAAAATAGTCAAACATCTAGTGATTCTAAAAAATACAAAGAAAAATTAACAAACAGTTTTAGTTAAAAACAATACAATCGAATATTTTCAATAAATTAAACAAACGAAATGTAGCAAAGTTTTAAAAACACAAATAAGAAAACAATGATTACTTTATAGTCAATAAAACTAGATTTTGTCGTTTGAAATTATAAATAATATACTATTTCAACTCGGGGGCTTAGGGTGACAAGAGCAAAACTACACAACAATGTTTTTGAGAACAACGCAGTAGCAGTTTTTGTCTAAGTAATTTTGTATTACATGGCAAAAATACAATTCATAGATCAAAGGATAGTCTTCACAGTATAGATGTTTTGAAAAAATACTGTATTTTTATTATAATACTAAATTAAATATATAGTAAATGATAACACGGACAATAAATACATATTTTTTTGTAACTTCACTATTGTCACTCTAAGCCCCCGAATTAATATGTATGCTATGCCATACGACATAATTTCATTAATAAAACATTTTTTTACTTGAAATTTTCGCAAGTACTGAGAGAGAATATTATAATTAATTTAAAATGTACAAGTTGAAGTGCTTACATATAAAATAAAACTAAATGGTGCTAAAAACTAGAGTCACCTGTTTATCTGGAGGTACATCCAGTCTCCATTACCAAGATTACATTACAAGAAACAGCAGTTACCGTTTCTATCAATTGAATAATAAAAGTAAAACAAGGTTAGAGAAGGCCGAAGCGAGGCTGGGGGTTGATTGTTATTTGAACCATTAAGCGGCAACTATCCCATACAAAGGTCGCCAGTCGCTGTAGACCAACTGAGCTGAAATTCTATTTCCCGAGAAGCCACTGGAGCACAGTGATCATCTGAAAAATTTGCGAAACCAAAAACACGACATAATTTATTTTAATTACGTTGCTTAAAACGATTACTGATCGGGGGTTATGTATTATATATAACCCTCTTTTTACACGATTGTGAAATAACACGGTCCACTAAAAAAACAAATACTGTATTTTACGCGAAGTATTTGTTCTAACACAACTCCAAGAAACAATAAGCATAGAAGCGGATAACGAATTTCTTAATAATAAAAAATTCAGCAACACATGATAGTAATAAAACACAAAAGATTTCATTATATCGATAGAAAGTATTTCTTAACTTTTCTTATTTAAAATACATATTTTGAATAACATTTTGTGTAATTTACTTATTGTGTCTTCATTATAAAAATCTGTTAAACAAATTTCCAGAACCGCAATGTTGTCGGTTCTTAAATTCAATCTGTGTTCTGAAGAGTCTTTACTATCTGTTTTTTTCTATCCTTATATACTATATTTGATCAGAGAAAAAATTCTGATTAAATGTAAATAAGGATGTTTAAAAAGTTACGAAAGTGAGACAAAATATTAATGATTGGTAAGATATACTTGCTTTTTGTTGTTATTACAATTATATTAAATAAACGTGACTTATTTAACACGAATAATGTTATCTTTACCGATTAAACGTTGCAAAATATTGATGAAGTTTTTAATTAAATGTAAAGATATTAAAAACATCTAAGGAACTCTATTGAAAAAGGTCCCAACCATTTTTTGTTTCATTTATCTTTTAATAATTGTTCAGAATAATATTTTCCCTCTTCCAAGTTAGTTTTATTCAAATTCGAATTGTTAATTTCAAATAATATGAATATATCTTATTTTAATTTTTTTTTATGTAAAATTTAAATTCTCCCCCCTAGAACTCATAAATCCCTCATTCTTGAGAGCGATCATTGACTGGTTAAGAGTCCCTGCTATTTCTCTAAGGTTTCCTTTGGTAATATTAAGTAAAACAAAGTCTAAAATTTATTTAATCCTTGTGTTTACTTACCTATTGATACATAAATAATTTAATGCATTTATACGAAGTTTTCTTAAAATTTAAAATTTCAAAAAAAGTTTATGCAAGTGTAAGTACGTACAAAATTATTAATCTAAAATCTATTCCAATATAACAATATTATGTCTAAATTTTGGTGTAACGACTGTGTTTTGTTAACTTAAACTATCACTTCAATCGACACCAAGCTTAATCGTTTTATTGCCAAACGTTAGGTAACCTGTTTTCATATCAGTCAAAATACTGAACGTTGTTTTATACCAGAAGATATTTATTTTATAAAAATCGGTTGTCATTATAAAGAAGCGAAGGAGAATGCAATGAAGTCAAAAGAAACAAGAGAAAACAAAAAAAATTAACTGTATTATAATTGGCTTTATTTCAGTAAAATAAAATAGCAATTACGTGTCTTATTTAGCTAGTCCATTTTGCTAGTCTATTGTGGTTTCACTATTTTCGCGCTCTTCGTTCCGTTAATTGCAAGTTAATTACACAACCATTTTCCACTGTTCGAAAATTCTCAAAGCGGTTCCTTTAACGGCGCAAGAAGCAAACAGTCTACATTGTGTACTTTGTATTTTGTCAAGAACTTTGAAAGGATTTCTATAAGAGGTACACGGCAAAAAGTTTTTATGAAAAATATCATAAATAAACTCATCATAGTGAAAGTAAAATAAATTTTGAAATATTCATAGTAAAAGTAATTTTATAAAAGGAATATTTAATTAAATAATTCTAATCTGAAGTAATGGCTTCTCTTTTAAGAATAAGCTTTTCATCAAATGATTAACTTAATCCAAGATTTTTTCTGTATGCGATCAAGTATCATTTCCATTTCTTTAATAAGACTTGTGCTAGTTTTAATTATTTAAATTACGCACATGTTTTAACTACAAAATTAGTATTAACAGAATTTTCTTTTGCCAAAATAATATGTTTTTTATCGACAATACTTGGTCAAAAGACACTACATCAAAAAATATACAACGCTTTAAATTTTGTTCACTTTTAGGGTGTTTAATGTCAATACTTGGTGGAGTGGCATTATAATAAAAATAATGAAACATGTTTAGTACTTTTTCCACATAAAATTTACAATTTTCTTACTTGACTTTTGTATAAATATCACTGTTTCATTGTATTTCTTATCGGTTGAGAATGCTCACCATGAGCAAAACCGATCCTGATCCAATAAATTTTATGGGCTGTTGATATTGGATATAGCAGCTCAGCAGGGCACCTCAATTATGATTTTTTTGAATATATTTTATTATATCCGCTATTTGCATATTTTGCTTTGCAGTCCCGGTGTATTTTAGTTCTTTAAGAGAATTGGGTGTATTCTTAAAAAAAAATCCATTTAGAGAATTAATTACGTTTAGATTTTCTGGCTTATTCATTCAATAGATAGGTTTGTAATTTATTTTTCACGCCAGTAAATTTTCTGACTACTTAAAAATGCAACAAAATTCCCCCCGTTGGGGTCAACGGGCTTACAGCTAGTAGTGTTTAATAGTCGCTTAAAATTTATTTTCTTTAGATGCAATGGGGATAAAATTTTCAGAACCCTTGCCAAGTGAGTTGAGATAAGCCATGCTGCAGCATAACGGAAACTTCACCACAACGACGCCGTTTGGATAAGGCGTCTGCGAGATCCAATTGAAGCGCGGTTTGTGGCAAAGAACGCTGATCAAGACCATACAGATAAACAGTAACAGAAACTGTAGAAACTTTTACGGAAAATGACAAGTAAAATACACTAGAATCACTGCATTCAGCATTGTTGCCAAAAGAAGTAATATTTTGAACTTGGCATTATCATAATCAAATTATATTGTAACATTTAGTTGATTCATTTCTATTTTAATCTATGCCTACTGCCAATGTTGAGCATATGGCCTTCTAATGGAGATATGTCAACAGATTTTTTTACGAATACTGTTTGCTACTCAGTCGTTTAAAATATCCTATCCAAAGAAAGAAGTAGGGATAGAAAGATAAAGCTTAGACAGGATTGGTGGTTCACTAATCACACAACGCTAACCGCTGTGACATAAGAACCGATTTAATTATTATTTTTTTTGGAATTTTCAAAGCTTGACACATTTGAAATTCTCAGACTAAAGACTTTATTGTGAGAGCTGTAAAATATATTGAATGATAGAGTTTCTTGTTTTTTTTTTAATTAGTTTGTCGCCTTTTTTGAGTTTGTGTGTGAGTGAAATTGTCAATGTTGTAATATATTTTTTAAAAGAGTATTTATTAATATATATATAATAAACATTATATTAGTGAAAAGCTAAATGAATTTAAAAAAATATATGTATGCAGTCGCCTGCTGTGGCTCAGTTGGTAAGAGCTTGCTCTTCCGATCACGCAGGTCTGGGTTCGATTCCCGGTCAGATCACAGTGAATTTGAGAATTATTCAATTCAAAGTTGTGATCGAAGACTGGGTGTTTGTGATGTCAATTCACACCATTTCCTCTCCTCCAATCCTTCTGATCCTTTAATAACTGGGCGTAGAATAACGATTAGCCAACCACTAGTCCTGTTCTAGCCTTATCCTTCTTTCCCTACTCACTTTGAAAGAAGTGAGGTTGAGCGACTGAGTAACAAACAGTTCTCGTAGAAAAAATTCTGTTAAGATACCTCCATTAGGAGGCCATATGCTCCACATTGGGAGCGGACATGGATTAAAAAAAAAATGCAGAAACCTCGCTTATTATGCGCTGCTAGTTCCTCAGAATAGCAAGATGTACACCGAGGCGCAGTCACACGCGATTAAGTTTACACTGCCTAATCGCGCATAATTGCGTCCCGGAGTAAAGCCTGCTTGTTGTTGTAAAAAAACGTATATATATATATTTTTTTTTAAATAAGAAACAAAAGCATCATTTGTCTTATTTCTATAAAAATGAACTTCTACCATATAAGAGCGTAATTTTAAAAATATCATCTTATTTTATTATTATTTCTGTCATATTATCCAAGTAGTTTTGCGGTTTTAGAATTGATAAGAAAATTATATTGTTGTGTTAAGTTTATAAAATAAATTAAAACGAGTTTACGTTGTGTTAACAATGAAATTAAATTCTTTACTGAGATAACCTACTTTAATGTGTCGTGGAATTGCATTTCAGAAATCTCCAACAATTCAAAGTACTGCGCTGACAAATTACTGCTACGTCACGAAAAGGAACAAAAACCATGTTACGTTACGTTAAAACAAACACGAAGAGAAACTCTGTCTATATTTGAAGACACCGTCTACCGGAATTCTTGAAAGCGGTCTCAGAAAATTGTACTCGGACATGAAGTCCAAAGAGTTCGACTTCGGATAAATAAAAAAACACTTGATTAAAATATATTTTGTTTTTTTAGCTAAGTTAGCTCCTAATGCTGAGCATTTGGTATTCTAATGTTTTTATTTTATTTTATTAATACTTTTAAAGGATTTTTTTTGTTTTTTTAAAGTGGGTATATGCGGATAAATTAAGCACAAAACTAGTAGTAAGCTAATTGGTCCTCTTTTGTTCATTTTTAGGATTAAATAAGTAGGAGAAAACCATTAAATAGGATATTATAAGTACATAAAAAAAAAATTATAAAGTTGTCCGTACTGGAAATTGAGTCCGTAAGCAAAACGGCCTAAGCTAACAACATTGACCAATCGACCACTGACGCCAATTGTGTACTGAATTAGGCAGCTAGAAAACCATTAGTGTTTTTATAGTGAATAAAGTTTAGACATTTGAGAGTACGTCCGCAAAAGGATTTTTCAAAATTGTAATTATTTACCGAGTTACAGCGATTTTGGTAACGCGGCAACTAAGCTAGTCCAACCGGAACAAATCGAAAATCAAAACTTTTTTCAAGCTGGCGTGCATAATATCTCAAGTTCAACCAAACCGATTCATTTCAAATTTTATGTGAACTTTTTCTTTACATTTTTCTATGACCCGTAGCAGATTTAAATCGAAATTTTAATTTTTACTATTTTTAAAAAAATTGAAACTGTAAAAATTTTAATTTTTACTATATAAAAAAAAAAATGTAAAAATTGATTTGTTTTCAAACGGCTGCCATTTTGTGAAAAAAAATTGTTTTGATTTCTCCAAGGTACAGACGATAGCGACATTTTTATTTATTAAGAATCCGAATAAGAATAAGTTAGATTTTTTTTCAACATAAATAAACGAATTTTAAAAAAATGGATGCTTAAAATTTTCTTTGTTTATTTTTTACAGAGCTCGAAAAAACACCCGAAATTCGTGCCTCTTCACTAGAATACGCCATTAAAAACGGGATGTAGCGAGAGCGATTAACTATTCACTTGTCCTGTCGTAGATCAATTCTTAATATTGATAGGCAGAGTTTTATTAACTGATTAACAAACAGTTTTTTAAGAATCACTAATGTTAAGATAAGCTTTATTAGGCGTCCATATGATCCACATTGAGAGCAGACATATAACTTCTAGGGACCATAAATTTTGAATGATTAAAACAATAACGAAACGAGTTAGATAAAATTTAAATTATATTTATTTGAGAGCTCATTTATTAATTTTGAAGTGACAAAGCTAGAACTGATAAATTTAAAACAATGAGAAAAAAGAAGTCATGAATGGTAATGTAAAAAATGGTAATTTGTCACACAGCAATCAATAATATAGTATTTTGATAACTAATTCAATGCTTTGTGTCCTAAATTTATTTAATGGTTAAAAAACGCTCTAAAGTCTATCAATGATAAGGAAGAATTTAGAGTGAAATTGTAAATCGTTTAAAAAAAATACCTAGTGCGTTTTGGTAAAGACAAATTTATTTATTGTAAAAAATAAGAAATCATAACTAAATACCACTGACTTTTTACTCACTTTTTACAACTTACTGATACCGGAAAAGAATAATAAGGAATGCCTAACCCAACTGGGATATTTTAAAAATTCAATAAAGCTAAATTTGATCAATTACACGAATTTTTATTAAAAGGTTACTTAGCAATTTGTATTAATTATAAATATCACTGTATACCGTTTCACTTGCCTTTTACTGATAATACGTGTACATCATATGACCAGATTACGCAACAATGAGCTTAAGACAACATTTACGTACAAAAAGATGCCGAAAATGTTTCTAGTTTCCTGGAAATGTACAAAAAAGAATCTTACGTCAGAAATCTTCCTTTTAAATAAATTACGTTCAAAAGCAACTTGTTCGCGTCCGTGATAAAAAATGGCTCGGTGGGTAGGAAAACGAGTCGACACGGAGCACTTAGTCGCCCCGGAATAGAGCTACCATCAATATTTTATTTGGCCCAGGTTCGAGGCAGTGCGCTGGCGCCGCCGACTGGCCTCTGTTATTTTACCCTTAGGAGTTTTACTCTCTTGGGCCGGGGCTATTTTCTCACCGCGACGCAAAAAATACCGCCGCATAAATCCACAGCTGCTACATATTTAATGTGAGATATTGGCTAGAATTTGCGTCGCTCTCTAATTGGAAAGGCCGACTGCAAGAAAAGCAGACAAACAAAAACATCTTTAATAAGTTCGACTTAATGCCGGTTGCTTTCAGTTATTTATGACAAATACGGTTTTGTTTTACTTCTAGATTACGTTGCACTAAAAAAAATACTATTCATTTAATTGCATCTCTCAAGTATTGGAATGGGTTATTGGGACTGTTTCAATAATTTTCAAGCCGATTAATAATAAATTTAAAAAATATATATATTTAATATCATCAGCACTTTTCACTCATGACGAGCATTTTCAACAATCTTATTCTCCATTTTACCAGTTAAAAATGCTCGTCATGAGCGAAACTTTTCTGATCATCTATATATATAAAACAACCTCGGGTTATTTACACCACTTATACCCCAACAACGGCTGAACCATTTTTTATGATTTTTGATTTGTTGAATTTGTAGCTGTCCAAAATAGCAGAATAAGCATTAAAGCATCGGAAAAATATCACGGGAAAAAATTATGAAGATAATTAATATAAAAACTCATTAGATCTGCCTGGCACAATTTACAACTGAAGGTTGGCTCGGTAGTCATCATGGTTCAAGTTATCAATTTAACACAACATTTATTGATTCTGAGGCGGTACGAGTTCGTAGGGTCAGCTTAATGCGTATAAAAATACAAAAAAGTATTTTATTTTTTGAATATAAGGCCTTTCCACTAAGATTGAAACTGAACACCATAAGAGTAATAAGTAAGAAGCAGGATTAGAAAATTATAAAGTGCTTTGATGTAATCTTGCAAATTAAAACCATTTTATTTATAATACCGATAGTGATATTTTCAATCGGTTTTCAGTAAATTGTTAAATCTTGACAAAATTCGGTACATTTAGATTTGAAAGAATTATTTAATTTTACCAATAAAGGTATTTGGCGTCATGCTATTGATAGTATACGAAAATTATACACGATTAATAGTAGAATTAGTGACTCTAAGCTGACATAGATGAAATACTTAGAGGCTTAAATACTACTTGTACTTATTCATAATTTCTACTGTAATTTGTAAATTCTTTTCAATGCCATTAATTTACTACACCTATATATTTAAATTTGTTTTTGTATAAATAGCACTGTTAAATCTTTTTCTTATCTTATTGACAATACTTATCACGAGCGAAACCGGTCTTGATGTTGGTAAATAAAAGTGGAAATAAGTACAAAAAAATATTGTTTTTTTCTTAATATAATACCTTCCCGCCAAGTATTGACAGTGAATACCCTAAAAGTGATCAATAAAATATGCATAACATTTTATTGTGTTGAAAGTTATCATGTTCAATGTTCAACAAAATAACGCATTAAAATGCTTGGTATAAAGTTAATACCTCAATTTTGAAACGAGGTTATATGTTAAAGCTTAGAATTGCAAAGTGCATTCAGAAATGAGGTTTAATTCCCTGTAAGCGTCTCCAAAGTAGAGTTGATGTCAACAATCGCGTGACCGAGTGCAATGAGTCTTCGAAACGAATGGCGAACCAGAGACCTTCCGTCCCATAAGTTTTGTTTTATCGCTTGAGCCAACCTTGTCCATCTGTGTCCAGACCACAATTCCATTATTTGACCGTTCACATTTCGATCTTGCGATGGCTTTACTCTGTACGATTCAACAAAAGGGTTGAAAGTTTTATTATGTGTTTTATTAGGAACGCTTTTTGGCAGTAAATGTGCTTTTTAGAAAACCGTCTCAAAGTAGAATGATTCAATAAAAATAAGCTTTATGTTTGCCCTGAGAAAAGCTTTTAATCCAACAAAATAAAACCAATGATTTTTTCCAATCACATTTGAGCACAGTCAATCCAAGTTTTCGATTATTTGAATAGGTATTTGAAAAACTACTACATATATGATACTCGTGTGTACATTCTTATTGTCGATTCATTATAGTTTTAATATTTTTTATTGAAATAAAAAAGGTATTGCAATTCCGGTATTACTTAAAACGGTATTCTAGTATATTTTAAATATCAAAATAAATGTTTTTAACTAGACAAAATACCGGTATTTTAGTATTGAAAATAAAACAAGCCTAATTTTGAAAGTAAGGCAAACGTTACATATTTCTATTTTTTTTTTTGGAATGAATTAAAATATTTTAAATCTGCTAAGAGTTGTATAAATTAAAGTTGACTAGTTTTAGAATCGATGTAGCTTTTTAATGATGTATTATTATTTTGAAAAACCGTTAGTTATCTAAGAAAAATCACCCACTTATGATTATGTACATTTTTTTAATAATAGTATTTTATAATAAATATGTAAATAATCTGTAATGAGATCAGAATTATTCGATTTTCCATTATATTGATTGACATATTGGTCCAGTATTGCAATCCCTTAAACATAACCACGGTCGCTGATAAATGTGAAAATTTCTAATGACCTTACTTTTTGGTTTCAATATTTATATTGTATAATATTTAATAAGTTTAAACGACTTAAATGCAAATCAGTCAGTACCTTACTGTTATCAGGCTATAATCTTAAAAGACAACGACTTTAAAAGTATTTTAATTGATACAATTATCAATGGTTATATCGTATAATTTAATTGTAAGCTATTGAAGTTTACATGAAAATTTAATTAGCATCGAACATACCAAGGTGTATTTTTATGGCCTTATAGACTACGTGAACGTATTTTCTGTTTAAACGTAATCACCTTAACCTTTGGGAATTTTCAAATCCAATGTAACAATTTAAATCGGGGGCAAACACATAAGTACAAAAGCTTTGTAGGGGAGATGTGCAATAAAACCTAAATAAACGGTTCAATTATTGTAAAAGTTCGGAGATAAGGACGAAGAGAGAGGAGCTGTACGATAAAGAAAAAATTCGACTCTCTTATGTTGAACTTTCTTTAATATACTGTAGCGAGGAATTTGCAGAGATGCAGCTTTGGAAAGACGTATTCAACCAAAACGATATTTTTTATTGTTTTGGTTTAATTGTAACTATGCTAAATTATTTTAATTTAAGTTTACGTAAATTTACTTCAATTCACCTTACTAACCATTCATTACAACAAACCGGTCTTACCATTTATTAAAAATACTATTATCGGTCATATTTCAATTACTTGAAATAATTGATAAATAAAATTTAGCATTTTTTTTTGATTACAAAGAATAAAGCAAAAAAAAATCTTACAATAATAATCATCACAAATGACGTTATGTAATTTGTATCAATTACAAATGTTCACTAACTACGTAAAAATCCTCATTTTTCAAATATAATAAAATTTAAAATACATGTTTGTTTCTAATGTTTCATTATTTCTTATAGTTTTTGACATTGCCAATTCAAATTCATGCTTTTGTTGCAACCTTTGATATATGAAAACGTTAGTGGAGACAAAGCAGTTACGGAGAAGTTTGAAATGATTATTGTATTGTGTTTCAGTAAATTAAAATCAAATATATAATCATTTTATACGTAGAGTTCATCAATTATTTCTAGCATCAAGTTATTGTATCATAAAGTATTGTAAAGCCCATCATTTTTTTCCAGATAATACGAATACACAGAATAAAGAACGACAAAAAAAGATAAGGTGCCTTTATAAACTGTAGATATTTTTCATTCCTTAAAATAAACTCTATAATTTATGTATACACATTTTCATAGGTTGCACATGATTGTTTTATTTTATTTCAATTTAATAAGCATTTAAAATATTTGTATTTATCCAGTGTTCTATCTGTATCATATCTATCTAGAATAACGATAATTTCATTTGTTTTTTTGTTTACGTTGTAATGAATAAATGATTTTTTCTATAAATATGTACTTACTCATACATATGCCTCATAGAGTTTTTAGTTTTTTTTTAAATGTGTGTTCAAGGAAAAAAAACAATGTATTTTTTTCTCTTTTTGAACAGTGTTATTTCGAAACCTTGCAAAATGAGGAGTGTATTATAAGGTTCATTTTTAAACATCTATAAAAAAATATGATAACGGAATTAAAATGATTCAAGCTTGGTTGAGATTCTCTGTATGACAAAGCAAGTTTCCTAGTAGATAGAACTCGTGCACCGTTAGGACTAGCTGTGGGGGATCAATTCAATTACATGGAAAAGAAACATGATTGCCAATTGGCTGGAGGAGATTTAATAAAAGCAATTGCAGTCGCCGAACTAGGTGCATTTTCCTACATTTGCATTATTTCCAGCGGAGGCTGACAGAGAAAAAAGACTTTTTTAATTTGTCGATGACAACGAGGCTGCTCCCTTTGCAAGTTTCCCCCATATTAAGTTTCAGCTTAGTTATTTATGTGGCCTTTATGCTGAATCGGATGTTTTTTCTTTGAATCGTAAATTTATTTTTCTGCTTAAATGCATTTGGTTTAATACATTCTAAGCTATTTCAGTGTTTAACTTAGTATTGGTAAATTGTAAGCGCTTTTTTTTCTTTTTATAATATCGTGCATTTTTATACTCGAGTATAAAAAGTATTATTGAAACAAGGAAACATTTTAAACTGTATAAATTTGAAAATAGAAAAAACAAATACAGTATTTTGACTTAACTTAAAAATATTGTCAAAATTAAGATATTAATCTTTTATTTTAAAAAATAAAAACATTTTTTACGTTTAAATATGGATGGTAAATCATGTACGACAATAAATTAGTACTAAATAGTAAAGAATACAAATTTTACCGGTATCATACGAGGTATCCAACTTTATTGTTGATGTTTCGTGATCCGTGGGTCCTACAGCTGGTTAAGCCGACATCGGCTTCTCTTTCCGTTATTGTAAAATCGAAATGAAATCTCAAAAGATTATGTCACTTGTTGGTTTACTTACTATCTCGCTAAGCCCAATTAACTTGGCATCGAAATCACTGTGCCCAGAAATAAAATAGATAGTCCAGTGATTTTGTGCAAGTCTCTTCGTAATTTTCATTCGTCATTTAAACTACGAAAATAAGAAAAAAAATGGTCTGATGTCCAAAATTTAAGTATGAATCTTTATAAATCAAACTAATGCATGTAAAGAGGTGTCTGTTGAAACCGAATGTCAGTTATATACAAGTAAACAATTAATACACTTTATCGTTATAATTGTTCTAACATCTCAGGAAGAAAAAATACACCTTATCAATTAAATCCAATAATTACAATACATCCTGATGATATTGACCTTATGTCAGTATTTTCATACCAAGTTCAGCTGACAGTTTTATAGGTAACTATAAAAAACAATTTTAACGATAAGTATCAACAATATTTATGAGCTTTAAATACTGTATTTAATCAAAAAAACTGTTACATCCAAAATATTGAGTGAGTAACAAAGATAGAGATTTTTTAAAGTAAAGTCACATTTCGCTTGTGGAATCAAAAGAAAATTCATCTATTTGGCTAGTGTTATTTAAAACAAATTATAATTATCAAGTAAATGTAAACAAACATTTTCCTTTTGTGACAGAACAGTGTCGGCTATCTCAGCTATGTATTAATGAATTAACATTTCTCTTAGGGTCTAAACACCACCAACCCCTGCAAAAATAGGTTGACAAACATTCGTATCTATCTTTGAATTAAACTTTAATAAAAATATACATTTATCACTTACATGGTTAACACCAATATCAATTATGTATTATAGTATTTAAAAAAAAAAAAACAGTTTTGGGCTTGTAGCCGTGTTTACAGCTTCGTTAAATTCTGATTATTGACCGGTTTATGGATTCTCTTTCTTACATACAGTCCTTAAATAAATAATAGTTCAGCGAGAAAAGCCAATAATACAGTCTTAGTCTTATCAATTTTTTCTCAAAAAAAAGGTGTCGAGTGTCTGATTAACAAGCAGTTATTGTGAAATATCTGCAAATGAGATAAGTTTAATACGAGGCAACCATATGACTAAAAACTCAGACGTAAATTATATGCTTCTAGTCAAAATTATAAAGGTTTATATCACAACTAAATATAAAAGCGACTCTTTACACTAATTTCACATTCTGTATCAAAGATTAAGACCGTTTTTGCTCACACGAACATTATCATCTGACACCATTCAGCTATTTTTTATATAATGCCCTTACAACGAAAATTGATAGTGAAAACCTTGATAAAAGTGATATAACCCTTCAATGCTTCATATCGTCTTACCCTCCTTATCCGTTTCTGAAAACAATGTGTATACTGAGAGATTGGCTTACTTCTAGTGTATAGTATATCTAACGTATTTTTTTCGTTACCAAAAACTCCTCAACCAATGGCTTACAATTTTTTTTTGTTTAGGAACATTTTAATATACTTTTTACAGAAATCAATATGATCAGCATAGAAGTGACATTACATTAATTAATTACCACACAAAAAATTTAGAGTACCCAATCAAAAACGAATGTATGCATACAATTTCCAATAGGTTTTTTGTAAGTGAAACCAATAATTTAAGATTTCGACTGAAGGTGCTTGGTGGAATTTCAATATTAAATTTGAACTGACAGTTCAAGTTCATCCGTGCACTTGAACGCCTGAAGATGCCGAAAGGCGAAACCCGGGTCGTTAGTGACAAAATCTGTGGGAGTGTACATAATTTGAATGATTCAAATTTAAAACCAATAAATTTTAGACTGAATTTATTGTATTGACTCAGAATCATTGAATCGAAGAAAAAACGCAGTTTTTTTCACAAAGATTGACAATGATCTGTTGTAAGAGCACGCAAAAATGGGATTTCATACATGGAATACAGCAACACCACCAACATGTCAAAAATATAAAAACTTTGTTAAAAAGTTTTTATATATTTTCAGTTCTCTTCATTCAGTTGAAAAAAAACTGAGGTTTTTTAACGGTAGAATCGACACAGTAGTTGAATAACACTGTTCTGGTTGTCCAAAGGGATGACACGAGATCGAGTAGAATTAACATGAGATAAAAAAGGTAGGCGGACTGTGGCAAACACTTTGTGGAATTGAAACACTGACATTTCCTTCCTAATCTGAACGAGTGGTGTCACTTTGGTGGAGTGTCTTATTCATTGCAAGATTTTATCAAACGGCCTTTGGGCACTGTCTAATAATATATTTTACATTAACAAATTGTGATTTGATTGAAATAATCTTTTTTAATAAGCCACGCTAAGCTCTATAATAATTTCGATTTTTACACAATAAAACCATGTCAGATGATAGTTTTATACAACAAATCTTTTTGAAGTACAACCAAATTGATCTAAAAAATAGATGAAATAAAGTATAATATCATCAAAAAAATTATAAAGGTCATATTGTCATCAAACTGGCGTATCAACATTTTTGCAGTTACGAGATGTCGCCGATACTCAACTTCAGGCACAAGGATTAATAAAAATAGTAAACAAAATTTCAATATTAAAACATACGACATATGAAACGCTAAACATAATATTATCTTCAACATCAATCTCAACATCAATATCTTATCATCAATAAATGCATTTTATTCAACTTAAATAAATTAAAAACGACATCCATGAAGGGTTCTTCAATGCATAACAAATTCGACTGATTCATTTCTATAAAAACAGAAAATGTACAAGATATTTGTTAAATCCAAAGAAAAAATATTTTAACTCGTTATTAAAAAATAAATTAAAAGATGCTAAGTTACTGTATCGGTAAATATCCTTAGATTTTTTATAACAAACTGAATTGTTTTTGATGAGTGATTAAAAGATTTTTTTTCAATAATTACATGACATCAATACAATTTTGTTGAATATTCAAAATTGAGAAAAATATTTATTATACGAAAATAAAAATAAGCACATTAACATTTACTACAATTAGAAAAGTTCTTACAAAAAATATTTTATTACCACGATGATGGTACCATTCATTCTCTAAAACTACACAATTATCTAAAGTATTTGGAGTATATTTGTATGGAAGTCTATTTTTATCATTTGCAAATGCTCGAAAATAATCATAAAAACGGATTGCTTTGGGTAAGGTCCCTAGAGTTGCTATCATTTTGAAAGGTCGGCCTTATAATATCGTCGTTAATAACTAAAGGGTTATAGAGGTCCTTGTATAAGTATTCAGGACTCAAATAAGGCCAGCAAAAGTTTTATTGTACAATTTTATTATCAATAAAAAGACAGTTTTCTTGTTAGTGCGAGCTTACAACAAACAAAAAACCGTATTCTAACATTAAATGATATTATATCATTGTACAAGAACAAACTTTCAATGGATAATATATAAAAAAACTAAAAGTAAATAACAATTAAAAAATATTTAATTTTTTTTAAACGTATATTTCGAATGCTTTATTTTTTTGATCGATGTAAATTGATTATTTAAATCATCTAGGTATCGTACATTTTACATTATATTGGTAAATATTTTATAAAATTGGCTGAATTATTCTGTAAAAAATATGTGGAAGTATTAAATCGTTAGTCACGACAACAAAAAAAAACTTTATTCCAATAGAATTGAGACACAAAAGCTTGTAAATTATTCTGAACATGCATGGTTCATAACTTTTTAAATATTTTCTAGACACGAAAATTAAGAAAACAAATACAAACATTCATTCTTTTATGCTAATTATATTCTGGTTTATAATTTGATACCGCCAGAAAATACTCGCGAAGTTTGAAACCACTATAACGTGAAGGTCAAAAATGAGTCCAGAACACACGCACATTCGATTTAATTTCATTACAATCTCATATAGACCTTTTAATAAAAAAAACTCCAATAAAAGTTTAACCGTAGAAAGGCGTTGTTGTGAGGGCCATAATGAAATTCTATTTTTACGGTATGCTATACAGAGCCAAACCTTTCTCGCTAATAAAAAGGAAACAAATCTCAAACATTATATCAACGCGCTCTCACAAAGGATTACGGCATTAACATTTCAAATTAACCCTTGGACGTACGCGCCAAACAAATGCAAGAATGCCCTCTCACGCAACACAATAGTCATTGCCATGGAAATTCCTTTAATTTTCAAATAAAAATGCAATAACGTATTTGTATCATATAGAAAAATTGAGTTTCCAAATGGACATTCAAAATTTAAATTTGTAATTTTATTACATAAATAAGTAGAAAATAATTTGAAATTATATTATACAATTCCCTCAAAAGATTGTCATTTTTATAAATAAACACTTCAAAGGTAAAAAAACTATTTATCATTGAGAGCGATTGGCTTACCACTAATAATGTCCTAGCCTTATCTTTTCTATCTCTACTCTCTTTAAAAAAAAGAATGGTTGAGTAATGAAGTGAAAAGTAGATCTTGTAGAAAAACTTTTATTGACTACCTCCATTAGGAGTCCACATGCTTCATGTAAAAAACGGAAATGGAAAAAAATACTAAAGAATACAGATCCGATATTGTTAAATAAACGTAGATGAGAATATATGAGAATTCTCACTGCTATATGTATATTTTCATTTGGTATTTATGAAATGGTCTTTCTTATGATACAACTTCATAATCATCTTCTATTTTTTTTTGTCATTATGAAATATTGTTTTATAAATAATAATATTCCTTGAATTGGAAATCGCCAAGAAAAAACAATTAATTATGAAAATAAAATACTTTTTGATTCTCTTCATCGAAATGGCTGAATGACATTTTTTATTTATCAGTCAATTACGGTGTTTACGGAAAATATGTTTTTTAAACAAGCTCCGTCACTCAGAATATAACATTATAAAATACTAATATAAAATGCATACAAAAGTAAATGTGTGGAGGAAAACTGCATGCAGGTGTCTCAAAACGAGCATCGTATTCGTTCACATTTGCCCCTAGTGGTTGGGTTAACTCCGGAGGCGCGGTTGGTAATGGTTCCGCTATCCGCCGCCAGGTGACAACGGAAGTCAAGCCGCCGGAAGTGCCACAAGCGCATTTATTATATTATTATTTTACTTGCACATAGCGGCTTCTGCTGAGAGCATATCAATTGAAAGTATCGCAAGAGTAACTTCATGTTACAAATGTTTACTAAATTGCAATAATTTTTAATTTATCAGTTATTTGCAATACGCAGATTTTCCAGTAACTTTTTTAGTTTATTTTCTGATTGAGGGTTATTATTATTTGAGCTTATTATTAATTTTTAATAATAACAGGTGTTTGTTTATTAACGACTTTTGATGAAAATGCATTGTATTTATAAAATAGAACACATTCTTTTGTACTAATTTTACAATTTGACCGATTTCACATATAACGATCAGCTTAAGCTGTTTGTGATACCCGCAAGCAATCTTAACTATTATGAAAATGTAGAATAATTGCAATACTGCGTGTTTATTTTTATATGTTATTAAAGTAAGAAAGTGTAATAAAATATATAAGTAATACTAGTTCTACTACTTATTATGTATAAGTAATGTGATATTTTATGAATATTTGTAAATTTTTGTGAATATCGTGTCATATCAATTAACGGATTCAGTATTAAACTTTGTCGTTTATAAAAATTTAAAGCAAAGTAGAAGACAACACAATCGACTTTATGATTAAAAACTTATTGAAAAGAATCGGTTTTACTAAGAAATAATATATATTTTTTAAACAAAGCATTGTCATTTTTTTTATCAAATAACTTTTGCAGAGAAAAGCGTGTAATTTATTTTATTGATCCGGTTTTTTTTATCGATGTCCGCTCCCAATGTGGAACATATAGCCTCCTAATAGAGGTGTCTCAACCGATTTTTTCTACGAGAACTGTTCTCTCTGAACTGAACTCCGTAGCTCTCGCTACACCCAATTATTTAAGGATCGGAAAGAGTAGAAAAGAATTTTTAGACATCACATTGATACTGTAATCCAACAATAAATTAAAAACGCTTATTTTTCAGAAATATTGTTAATTATTGATAAATTACTAATTGCTATATAAATTTATTTAATTTCCGACAGTGATTTAATTGTAACTTTGCTATTTTTCCGACATTTTCTTTTTCGAATTGAAAACCGTAATCGAGTTCTATAAATTTGCACTGTCAATGCAATGCTTTCGAGCGGCCGTAATGGAGTTGCCCGTTTTAGCTTTTGTGACGTCATCATCAACTTTTGTGTGACAATAGAATGCGCACGTTACATTTTTGCTCGCACACATTATACCTGTGGACATTGTACAGCAAAACCGCAGTTTTAGACTATCCTTTGTAAACTGTTGTTTTGTTCCAGAACGGCCGGTTGAATTTGCCACAGGCGGAAAACTATACGTGAATTGCCGAGATTCATAAACCCTCTGCAAAACCGTTATTTCTAGATATTAACAAAATTGCTTAATCTCAGAAATAAACGTTTATATGAAATGAAACTAAATTGTTTATGAAGGAAAATGAAACATTGGTATGTTTTCAGTTTTAACATAAAATTTGCCTTGAAAATTTATCTTACCCTATTACTATATTCTTTAAAACCCAACCAAATCATTCGATTAAAAAAACTTAACAACAGCTTTAGAACAGCTTAACAACTGCATTTAAAATTAAATATAGTTTTTTGTCTCCAGAATTTCTAAAAAACTAACACTTCATTTGGTAAACATTGTTGTATTAGAAATCTCAAATGAAAAACATTCAGAAATACAAACATATTTTATATTCCTTTATTTGTTAAAAAACATTGCTTCGACAAAATTTTTATTGATTAATTATTGTGTGACTTACCATATTTTCTTACAAACCATCATTTATTTTAGGAAACCGTTTTATTTGAAAGCGATAAGCTTAATATGATTTTTAACCGCTTATAAAAACTCTTTGACAACCCAAGTTTGTGTAATATTATATATTATTATTTTATTGTTCGTATTAAACGTGTGTGATTCGTCAAGTAGATGTTACAAATAATGTTTGTTTTGAAATTAAAAACTCGAGCTTTTCTTAATTAATTAGTATATAGCGCCTGAGTTTAACTAAGTTGTTAATTTAATAAACCTAGTACGTCGGAGCTTTTTTTGTGAAAGCACAAGAAGGGTCTGTTCGCTTTTGTCGTTACTCGTTACGTGCCAGTGAGTAGAACATTAGGCGACCAGCAACGGGAGCTTTAGCACGCCTCGTTTCCTTCGCTGGAACATTTGTTCAACCACACCTGACTATAAAACCTTTACCTTTGCGCGATGTTACTTAGCTAAAATAACAAAAAACAATTTTGGTAAAAATTTTGAATTTTTATTGATAATTTAAATAATACAGTATATTTTTAAAAGAAAAAACAACATTTTTTAATCAGATTTGTATAACTGCTATTTTTAATTCAAATTAATTTAAGTCATAAATTAAAATAAAAAAAAATCTTTTTAATGGCAGCTTAAACTAATTATTTTGGAAAATTATGTCAGCCTAAGAAAAATAAAGACTCACAATTTGATCACATTAATATTTTATACTAAAAAAAATCTGATCTATAAAATATAATTGGCTTTTTTTTATTTTTAATCGAAAGATTTTTTTTCATTTTGTAAATAATTATTTTCAAAATGATTATTTGTTAAGTTTTAAAAATCATTTACATATTTTAAATCAGCATCTACCAATTAGTTGTGGAACAGTATTTATCTTTAATTTTCGTGAGTTTGTCATTTCCGCTCTTATATTATATTACGGTTCTCTGATGATATGCAATATGGCTTAAGTTATAGCGTAAACATACGTTTTATCAAACACTTAAAATGTTGATTAAAGTAAAACTTTATGCTTTATAACAACATAACTATATACATATTAAATCAAGTAACTATATTTATATTATAACCCCTTAAAGTTTATAAAACTTTAATTATTTCAACATAGTAACGTCAAGTGGTAAAGCCATTCTATACACATATTAAAATTGCTTCAAATTACTTTTTGAGAAAATTAATAACTTAACCCTTAAACGGCCAAAATATGTTCAACGGACACCGGTGCCAGCTGCCAAAATCGGTACACAATGAAATATTTTAACTATAATACGAATAAGTTTCTTAATATTTGAATAAACAGATTTTTGTTCGAAGTTTTTAACAGTGGTTTTAGTATAAGTCTTAAAAAACATATACTTATTTATTGAACTGGCATTTATGACGTAGAACCTATTCTTACTTATATGGAAATATATAAAAGTATTTGGTAAATATTAACAAATTTTAATCCACCTATATACTATACACTTGTTATGTTACTAAATGTTATTATTGATTTTTAGATAACAATTCCTTATTTTTTATCTTTCCGAGAAACACATAAAGTCAATTTATTATATTTAATATTAAATTTTTCAATATAAGTTAGAATCTCTATTCTTCTATGTCAGTATACATATATACATCTATGGTAATATATGATTAAATATAATTCTGACGAAGGCGTAAGACGAAATAGCTATTAAATATATAAATAAAATCATTATAATATCTGTAGAACTAAAATAACTATATTTTCATCTTAACTAATACATTTTTTTTTTATAAAATTCAATCATAATTATTTATATGATGAAACGAAACGTGTAACATATAAAATCACAAAATTCTCGTTTGCTAAATAAATCATAAACATTGAAAGCATTGAAGACATACAACCGTAAAAAGCTTATATACTTACTTAAAAGCTAATAAATTATTTAGTTCCGAGTTTTAAGATGGTTCATTTTATTTTTATTTTACTTAATGTAAGATTTATTTCTTTTATTATTTTTTGCCGACTGCATTTAAATTACTCGAATGAAACTAGCTTTCAGTGATACTCATTTCAACTCTTAACTAAAAATATTAAATAAAATATTACGAGCTTTCTTGGCGACTTAGAATTCACCATTTCCAAAAGAAATATCATCTTTTTGGCTGACGCTAATACTCACCATGACATAAAAGTATTTTCGCAAAATAACTTACAGAGTGTTTAATAATTGTTTTTAACTGTCCATGCAAGACACATATTAAACTTAAATAATTGTAAACGATGAAATGAACTTAACAAATAATTCAAATATTTAACGAGAAATGTATTTTTTTTCAAAAAGCTTCAAATTATTACTTTAAATGTACAATTATTTGTTCGGAATCAACATAAGATTTTAAAAAAATATTATTAGCAATAATTTATGAATACAGTGACTAACTTATTTCAGAAATTGAGTACATACTTAAGCGAAAATAAGTTAAAGAATTTAATTTACAGTTAGAGCTTTCACTGATTACTTTTGAATAAGATTTTACCGCCTAATTAAAATATGTGAATCGTATAAGCGATCGAATAAAATGCGATATTTATCTACAATAAACCATTTTTTTTTAGTTATTTCATTACCATATATATATTTGTGCGTCTTTTCTCTTGATATGTGTTTTATTTTATATTTAAAATTCAGACATTAATGAAACATTCGCTATTTATATTAAATATATAATATATATTTTAATTTTGTAAAGTTAAATTTTCGCCTTTAAGCATGCAATGATGTTGCTTTTCCTCTATTTTAAATTATATGATATAAAAATCAAGCCCTCTATACTATTATATTATAATATTCATTGAAACAAACTACAGCAAAGTCACCCTGTTCTTTGGCTTGAAATGTGACGAGCGCTGCCGACCCATAAACATTAAAGGGCATTTGGTATTAACCAAGGAAGCTATCTTCTGCCAAAGATCTTTTTGCTTCCTCATCTCATTTCGGCTTAAGAAGCAGAATCGTAGATAACACAAAGACGTTATTCAGCAAAAGCTATGATTAAATTCAATTCAATTTGATAAATAAAACTGAAGAATGCGATTACAGATATGCCTCGTAGTAATTATAATTAAAACAACAAGTGAATCTTCACAGATTTTGTAAAATAAACGATACGCATTAAAAGGAATGGCGACAAAAATTATATGAATGGTTATTTAAGAGTTCGGTTTTGAGATTTATATTGACTCATTTACAATAATTACGTAACATTTGTTTTGACAGGCTATATTTATTATTTTACCATATATAGAGCATATTACATTTGAATAAAGATTATCTTAATTATTGTCACAGTCACTCTGCCATTCTTTTTTGAAGAAATTAAGGATATAAAACTAGCTCATGGTAATTGGTAAACTAATAACTCTTTTTACGCTCCGTTTTTTACGATTTTTTGAGCGAGATAGAATTTAGATATTACTGACGTTGAACAAAAATCCATTTATCGTTTGATGAATCAATCATTTAAAAAACTGTTGTCACTAAGTGGTCTCCGCAATTAAAACCAATAACTTCGACCAATTAGCTTAACTCTTTGAGTGGTGAGTTAACTTTTACTAAATTAGGTTTTTTCTTATATTTTGATTATTTGTAGTACTGCCACACACAAAAATATAAAAAACCTTTTTTTGGATACAGACCAATCTGGGAAGAATATTAGTTATTATTTCAAGAAGTAAATGTTTTTTTAAAATTATAAAACTCATAGTTAAAAATGTAAAGTAAACTTGTTCATTATTATTTTAGAATATTTTTCTAAAAGCTGTTCGCTTTTGTGTCAAGATATTTTTTGTTCTAATCTGTCTACATGTGCCGTTCTACAAATGTCGATTCCAGAAAGGAATCGATCCCAAATAGAATTTTACGCTCAATATTATATCGCTACCGGTTTGATAAGAAATGTTATTAAATTATGTGGTAATAAAATTTTCTTCATTTATATAAAAAATAAAAATAATGTGGTGGCCAAAAGTCACAAGTGGATGTGTCTTATATCCATATCTGAAGAAATAACAAAAAATCAATAAAAAATATGAGAATGGTAATAGATAATAGATGACAAGCTACTCCAACGCACGGGTACGATAATACTCATCAAAGGGTTAAGTTCTAATAAAGTTATTCTTCAATATTCATTAATATGGCGTAAACACTTGAAAATAAAAGTAGGTCATATAAATACTAAAAATTAAATGAAGTATCATCTTTTTGTTAGTGGAGTGAATGATTTTCAGTTATCACACTGTAACTTTTTCTGTTAAAGTTGAAAATATTCTTTTGAAAAATAAGTAATTATGTAAATGTATTTTTATGGTGAAAGTCAACATAATTGTGACTCCAATACTTTTAATAAAATACATTTTTTAACTGATTTAGTTCTTTGTAAATTTAGTGTACGACTTGATATATTTTTTTCATCAACTGTAATGTGTTAAATTAGTTTTTCAAAATAATAAAAATACGAAGTATTTCATATATTAATTCTAAATCAACAAAAAAACAGTTGGAAACAATGTTTTAAGGATTTTTAAATTACGTCTTAGATTTTTTATTATTAATACGGAAATAAGCATACAATTTTTGCATAAGCATAAAAAATGTTATCTTTTTAATAGAAAATAATTTGAAAATTCGTTTCTTTATAAAATTTGGTGTAGTAATAATATTTAGTTATAATGAAAAAAAAGTTCTGCATAAAATTTATCCTTTAAACTACGAAATAATTATGTAACTTTGTAACAAATTATTATTTTAATCAGTACAGAAACAAGTGAGCCCTAGAATGCAAAGCACATACATAGTTCTCTTTAAATACACTCTAAATGAAATGAGTTCCAAAATTCTTCCGGGCTTAAGACTCATTGTCATGTCTCAGTTTAATTCTATGGTTTGGTTCTAATATCTTTCTCTTCAGAGACATGTGCCAAGTGTTTCTCATTTAGGTAGATTAAATGGAAGGCTTAACTGAAATTACACTATCTCTCTTATCCTGTAAATGGTATTCTAAATAATTTTCAACTACAAATTCTCTACAATTAATATTGAGCACGAGAAAGAAAATTAAAGTTCACTGTTATTATCTTGGAATATCAACTGTATAGTCAAAATGGTTGAATGAAATGAGGATCACACATCAAAACATATTTTATTTTATTTGCACAAGAATTTGCAAATTAGATGGCTGTTGGTCGACAAGGATAAACACAATTTATAAGCGTTTATTCAGTTTATTGGAACACTAAAATTTTATTATTACAAACAGTTTTTTATTATTGTGAAAGCAACTATCGTAAGCTGGTTTAAAATTTTCTTTACGTACCTCACTAAAATTCAAAGCTATTTATGTTGTCTTTGATGGTATAAAAACAGTATATTATTAAATTTGATAAAATGAAAAAATATATGTTTTTGTATTACAATTTTAATATAAATAAGGTTGTTTTTGAAACAATAAGTGAATTGTATACTAATACATTCAATAAACAATCATTTACGTGCTAAAATTGATGAAAATTCAAATCATTCTTTTGATAGATATAACAATTTATCCTCACTTTAAAAATGTATGATTTGTTTTCATATATTGATTGTAATATTCTTATACAAAAATAAAAATACATAAATAGTAGAAACATTTAAATATGTAATCAATATAGTTTTTTTAAGCCTAAGAAACTTTGGTTTTCATTTTTCATATGATATTATATGACTTTGAGAATTATTTGATGTAAATATTGTACGATAAGAGTCTTACTTAAATATGTATGATATTTTTTTTACTAACAATCAATTTATTCTTATACTTCAAATATGATTTTATCTTTTGTATTAAATAAAATTACGATCGTTTCATTGTGTTAGTACATATACAAATACAAATTAAGAAGTAAACTAATTGTTAAAAAGGAAATCACTTGGTGGAAAGGTATTATCCACCGCCGTTTCACCGTAAATAATATAGTAAGTCATCTCAGCGTCAGGTTCATGCAGCCAGATCACACGATCTGAAATAATTTGATAGACATTTAACAAGCTCCGCAGACACGCATTGTTCCTCCGCTGGCGTCGGCAAAGATGAGTCTGAGCGTCGCGGCGCCACTGCCACGGTGCACTACGCCAATGATAATATATTTCAGGCACTAGTGATGTCATCGTCATTGTCATATTACCACGTATTGGGCGGAGTCAGCGGCTAAGTACATACTTGCATCACTTATAAGAGAACACACGGTATAACTTTTTATATTATACGTTTAACAGTTTTTACTAAAAAGATAGATCACTATTGATATCAGAAACTCATAAATACATTTCTCTATTAGCTATAAAACAAGGCATTTAAAAAAAATCTGAAAAGGTGACCCGTTATATATTATATATCGCTTTATGAGACCCAACGGTAAGACTTCACGAATGTCTGGACTATTTTCATTGAACTTATCGGTTGACCATATGCTATAACTAAAACTGAAAATAAACAGGACGAAACGTTATGTATTACGACCCGGTTTCGCCTCTCGGCATCTTCCGGTGCTATCCAGAAAGCCGATGCCGAAAGGAAGATGCCGAGAGGCGAAACCCGGGTCGTGTTCGGCCAGAATAAAAGTTATAATGGAAGTGTACATTGTGAAAATAGTTCTAACGTAAACATAAATTTCCATCAAGCACCTTCAGTCGAAATTCTAAATTATAAAGTGTTTATAGTGTATTTTTTTCATATGTCAATATATGTCAATATACATTTTTATTATCCTGTTTTCAGGCATATATATATATGACGATGTAAAACACATATAAAACGTATTAACACACATAGTAGATCAACAAAGCTAGAATTTGTAATGTATTTAATAATAATTAAATTATATTTGTAAATAAATATCGAGTTTATTTTTAATAAGAATTTTCTATCACTAAAATAACCTATATAAAGCATCATTTTGATCCCGTTACACGTGAACTGCTCTGATATCATCAAGTGACACAAGTGTAAGTCAGGGTTGCATTTGGCAGTGAGCCTGCCACGAGTAAGGGGCGGTTGCCGCCCCAGTAAGCCCTTCACCTGAAATCTCCATCCTCGCCTTGCAGCCTACAAACGTCATTATTCATGCATAGCTAATTATAATGTAGCCTTAAAGTACCTCGCGGTTATGTTGCAACAAGAGACTCTTATGATTCTGCGTTGCATAGCAAATAATGCAAAACTCAAGCTTGTTATTATTTCTACTTCTTTGTTTTGTTTTCGAGTTTTCAAAAAAGCCACTTAAATGAAGCTTAACAAATCTTTTTTTATATGGCAAAATTTAAAAGAAATTTTATGAATGCTTTGTAAATATATTCCAATGCCAATGGGATAATGATATGTTTTAATTTCAACAAGAGAAATAATAGCAATACATTTAAACATCTTCCAATTCAATAAAATTATTTTTATAGGTCAGTTTTACTCACATATATATTTTATTATTGATCACCAATGACAAGAAACTGCTTTGCAATTTTAAAATGAAGATTCAATTTTGAAAACAGTATTAAAAAAATTAACTAATTGACAATGAGACAAATATTTAAGTATTTAAATTGTATTGATTGTCTCTAGAACAAATTTGAATTCTTTTTTTATATAAACAACTCACTCTCAATTTAAGGTAACTTGAAATTACATAAAAAAACACACATAATTGATATTCAAGACAGTAAATATATAGTTCTCAAAACTCAAATATGACAAAGACCGTGTTTAAGTATTAACTTTCTTTGGTAAGTGAAACGCAACCCTCTAGCCCAGGGTTTCCCAAGCTACGTTCCGCGGAACACTGGTGTTCCGTAGGGCCTATATAGGTATTCCGCGAAATTTTGGAATGGTTATCTACGCTGCAAGACACTTAAGCATATTCTACTTCATATTCAAAATCGAATGATGTTTTAAAGTCAAATATCCAGGTGCAGGCGAAGATTTTGAATCATTAAGAGCTTTATTTATTCATGTTTATGTAACATGTTTTAAATTAATAAATAAATAATAAGTCATTTAATAAAATTTATTTTACCCACCTAAAAAATAAGCTGTGTTCCGGTAACATTTCCAGATATGAGAAGTGTTCCATTGCACAATAATTTTGGAAAACCCTGCTCTAGCCTACGATTGGATACATAAGTAACTTTTTCTCGGTAGCTCAAATTAAATTTCATCGTCTTAAAAACTGCATATTTTTCATAGAACACATTATATTTAGTAGCTGAATATTGATTTCACTAATAATATTTCAGAGTAGAACAACTATACTGATTTGATCTTGTTATAATTATGATATAAATGTACAAAAAAGTTATTCTTTGAGACTATAGCGTGTCAAATTTCACGTGACACACGTTCGTCACGTTTGATGGTTTCGTGATAAAAGTAATAAGAACTCTGAGTAATGTATTAAAGAAAAAAATTAAGCCTCAACAACAAAACGCGAATGAAACACAATTTTCCTTTTTAAAAAATTCTCCAAAATTGAATTCTAAAATCACCTAAAAATATAATTACGTTCATCTCCTCTCGAGGATCTTAAATAACGCTCGTCCGAAACAGATGGCCAGGATTAACTCGAAATTGCACGTTGCGATGTATTACGCGTAAAAAAGCGGAAGCCATTATTTATTCAGCCGCTCTGTAGAGGCTTAAGCCAGAAACGTTTCCTTCCTGTAACCGTTGCTCCAGTAACTACTACATTTTCGAAAATCCGAACCTCTTTAAAAAAAAACTATGTAACAATTATATAACGGTGAGATATGATGTTAATCACCATCTAAATCTTGAAGATAAAAAAGTATGCGTATAAAAAAGAATAAAAAACACTCTTTTGTTGTAGTCCCATATTTATTTAATACGATCAGTACCGGTTTCGCTCAAGCATTTTCAACTAAATGTCGAGTCATTAAAATAGAGTGATTTATATTTTGTACTGATTTTACACCAAGTATTTATTGACAGTGAACACCTTTAAAGTGATTTTAATGGTTCATATATACTACTAATATTTACATTTATTAAACGAAAAATTTCATGGTATAATTTTTATCTGCAAACAATTAATCTATGGCCAAAAAATACTATTTTTACCTCGATACGATAGACACATTTTTCTCGGTAATGTTTCATGAATAATGTCAATATCAAAGATGAAAAAAAGCAACATTAAATGATAGAATTTTAAACAATGAAAGAATTATTTAACACTATACATATCAATCAAATAAACATCATTGTTTCGTTTTTGGTCCATATGCCAAAGTGATATAACCCAATTATTTAAATGTCTTTTTATTTCCATTATATGATATAATATCGAGTCAATAATATATTACCGTATTAAATAAAGATCGTACTTTATTAGTAAAACATAAATATAAGCCAATATAAATAATTTCCAACCACGAATCTACAAAATGCAAAGTAAAATTAATGTCGATAGCACGCAAAAAATATATATATAAAATAATGTATAATTAATATAAATTTGAAAAAATGGTCAATTAAGACAAAAAAATCTATAGTGAGGTCGTCATGAGTCTAATAATTTACGAATTTTATAACATGGAAATTGGTTTTATCAAAAAATGAAACTTTATTACTAGTTCGTTATGTTTAACAAAAAAAATAAAATGTCTAATATGATTTTCAGCACAATAAATTACATATTACAGATAAAGGTGAGATTTACTCTAAAAAATATTGTTATGTAGTCAATATACAAAATATATCTAGGTATACACAAGAGTACCAACATAGTAATTTCTAAATCGTTTTAATCCATGAAAGTATTCCGTATATTTTAGAAGCGCATTATCACTCGCAGAAATATTGTGTCTATGATATATACAGCTTCTATTACTTTTTTTAATCTAAAGAAAAAATTGTTCCAAATCTTTAACAGCATAAGTTTATTTTGTTTATATTGCCTGAATAATAAATAAAATGTTATCAAAATTCATATACTTACTCAAACTAACTTAGGTCCTAATCTAACTGACGTAATGAAGTTTTGAAAGTTGGACCGCTTTGTCATCAGAACGAACGTGAAATGAGTTGAGGCTGCCTCAAAGACCCGTTCGCCCAGCCGGCTGTAATTGTCTAATTTGTATTATACTTTGCGAAGCGTGAGATGTAGATGTTGCTTTTCCGGAAAAAGTTAGCTGCTTGAAGCTTTTAGGTTGAGCTAAAAAGAGCTTTCCGCTGTGAGTCCATGGTCAAACAACTACTTATTTTTAATATAAATTAGTTTGAAATTAAAAATCTTAAGTTGTTGAATGAACAATCAAACAAATTCTATTTTCTATAAAATAAAAGAAAATAAATTTTGATTATTAATTCAGAATAATTTCAATGATTTATATTTCTTTATGTTTGCGTAATAGCTCCATTGTACATTAAGAAACACTATTTGCGAAAATAGCTCATTCAGAGCAAACACTTTAAAATTGTCAGCGTCCATTTTTAAGTTTTGAGTTTCATTACATATTTCTTGTTCGGAATGCTTCTAAGCGTAAAGTTATTAACTTTAATTTTAAAGTTCATTGTATTTTGTAAATTCAGTTGGCTATTGTATGTATTAGAAGTGAACACATCGGCAAGAGAAATACAGACCGACGACGACGTCTAGCGAGTGAGTACTTAACGACGCCCCCGTACGAGTTTCAGCGCTGTACGTGCCGAGAAGCCTCCGCGGCCCGCTGTGAAGCCTGCTTGGTTGCCTGCAATGCCTTCCCGGCGCCGTTTGAGACGATGCAAACTTTTGTGACGTGAATACCAAAGCAGTTTCAGATGGGTGCAGGTTTGAGGTTAACTTCATAATATGGTTACAGTCCCGACTGTTTTGTTTCATACGCACAGTAGAGCATGCTGCTATACGTTGCGTTTGAATTTCACGCTCTGTGATTCTTTTGACAGAATTCATGAAGAGCTTTACGTGAAATTGTACGTATGTTATTTATGTCCGTAACAGATGTACACAACTAACTAACGTTTTTACAGCTTTGCAATATTATAAACGAACAATATCTGAAATCATCGTTATACCCACTATCAGCAATCTTTATGGCTTCACACTTACTAAAAAGTTTGTTCTGCAGTAAAGCAACGTTATTCACGTTTGAAAAAATTGCCAAAAATATTTGAGTTCTATAAGACTTGTTTGCATCGACTGTAATGTGCAGGAAGTTAAAGTAGATAATATGATTTGAAAGCCACTCATACTTTTTAGGACGCGGTGACAAAGATGACATGTACGATGGGATCCACAAATCCGACTGATTGATGAACTTAAGTTGTTTTAATGCTTTAAATAACTTAAGCCACTTGGATCCCAAGCGGACACATGTGTCTGGAACATATGCAAGCGAACACGGATGTCCAAGACCTTAAAAAATCAAATACATTGTATTCTGATAGAATATAAGCAATATTTTGATAAATATGTGTAGTGCCATCTATACTGAGTCAATATATGCTTTTAAAATATCGAATACGTGTGTATATTAGGCAAATATTTATTTTTTTGAAATCACGCAGTATCTCTGGAATATATTAATGATTTATTTGCGTGGTATTAAAACGGTTAATTAACATTTTTTATCACTTGATTTTAAAAACAAAACAAGCGTGTGACTCACCATCATAAAAATTGGGGCCTACTTAAAATGATTGAAATATAGAATGCAGAAGCATTTCTTTTTATTATTTAATAAAAAAAATCAGAATTATAACATACAATTCGAAATGTAAATCTCACTTTTGTACTAATTCTTCATTTATTTCATATAATCAGGAGAGGTTTCAGTCATCATGATCATTACAGATTGATAAAAATAAACATTATTACTGATTTATTTATACTAAAAACATTGGACATCAATTTCGAATACATGACAAATGAAGAGTAAATAGTTAAGCGATATATTTTTTCAGAAAAATACATGAGAACAGTATTGCATGAATATTGAAATTAATTGTTGATATCTTGATATACCATACTACACTTGCAATGTTTTTTTTAAAGATAATTTCCGTCGTAATTAATGAAACTCGTTTAGTCATCTTTTTTGTGTTTATGTTTATCTGATTGATATTTTATTTTATCTACCAAAAAAGAATATAACATAATATGAGCCCATAAGAGGTGAAGTCGTGTTCTATGGCGCAGCGGTTAGCGTTGTGAGCTACCGTGCCGGATCTCAAGGGTTCGAATAGTACCCAGTACGAATAGCATTTTTCGATTGATTTATCGATTTAATAACTGGGCGTAGTGAGAGCGATTAGTTAACCACTGGTCCTGTCCTCCTATCATCCTTATTTATCTATTTCTCTCATTGAAAAATAAAAGTTGAGCGACTGAGTAACAAACAGTCCTCGTAACAAAAAAAATGTTGAGCTATCTCCATAAGGAAGCCATGTCAGCGAACATGGATAGCGAAAGAGTTAAAGTGAGCCAAGTGGTATTTTAGAAAAAAAGTTAGTGGCATAGTAATATTCTTCACGCCCTAAAGTATCGTAAAAGCGAAGTAACCTCAGTTAATTCACATTGCAATAGTGTTATCTCCGTAAAATAAAAAACGCAACCCACCAAAACAAGATGCGAAATAAAGATGTGATTGTCCACAAAAAAAGTTTTACCATTTTACTAGTTGGCTCACTTCACCTCTTAAGGACCCAATTCTATTTCATCTAATTTTAAATAAAGCCGTTTTTTTTAAATAAATCAATACTAAAATAACACGTGTAACAAATAAAAAAATACAGTTTCTATACAATATTAAAAAAAAATTAAAAAACACAATATGTCAAATTTCAATTTGAACACATAATTACCAATCAAAAGCTTGTAACATATAAATGACAAATTTGTCTTCTGAGCTCAAAATCTTCTTCAAATCTCATGTGGTGTAAGGCGCACTGAAATTATTTAGAAAAACTGACGTAAAAATGTTATGTCTTTTTTATTATGTGCAATCAATCAATTTATTGCGTTTTCAGTAAAAAAAACATAGCACGTGCCGCGCATGAAAATCTTTCGAGATGTTTCATAGTGCATGCATATTGCTTTTAAATGTCCAAAATAAACAAAAACGATATTTTTTTAAGACGAAACCGGGCATTAAAGTGAGCTTTTACTCGACAGTACCACTTATTTTTATACTTAGACTCGTAAAATTATATTTGTTGCAGATGTGACCAATATGGGATCACTAGAAGAGAGAAAGTATCTGTTTGCGAGACGAGAAAAGAAACGGAAAGGATATTTCTTTTATGTGAATATTAAAAGAAATTGCTTTTATTTGGATACGTTTTTGAAAATTAATGTCAATTTTATTTAAAGAATGGTTGTATTCGCTTACAAAAAAATATTCTTTAATGTTGGTAAGCTACATTTGTTTTTTTGTTTCGTATTAAATTCAGAGATAAAAGTTGCTTTATCACAACTAAAATTTTATGTTTTTTTTTTGCTAAATGTTTGTATTGCGCAACTAACAATATTCTATGTTTCATTCTGTTATTTTTTAAAAATTAAATTGAATTCTGTGTACATACATAATCGTCATGGAAATCTCGAGATCGTAGAAAAATTCCACTTTTTCATGAACAAAGAAAAACACACTTTTACTTTAATAACTGAGGCAGTTTTGATCATAAGGTCATATTTAGACCTTTAATAGCATGAAACTACAAGGTTTTTAGCGACGTTAATTTTTTTAATTCTGTTCTTTTGAATCAATACTGTAATATTATAGCGATATCTAATTTTTTTCAAAATTGGATTTGGGCGTGTTTGATTCCAAGCTTCTCATATGAAGTATAAACAGCCGTTTAGAATTATTACGACACCAATCAATTGCTTTATTCATTCAATGTGGTAAGTTCAATTTCACTTAAAAAATATATTTTGCTTTGTTAGATGTTTTTAATTGATAAAATATTATTTTTTGTCTGCTCCTAATGTAGAGTATATAAAATCCAAGTAAAGTTGATTTAAAAAGAAAATTTTCTATGAGAACTGATTGTTACTTAGTCGCTCAAACCTTATTTTTTATCAAATAAATTAGGGATAGAAAAATAGAGGTAGGGAATTACTTGTGGTTAAGCTACGCCTTGTTTTTTTAGGGTGGGATAAGTTGGAGGAGGAAATCAAGATATCATTAAAAATACGACATACTTAAAGAAAAAATATTCATGAAAACACACATTTAGTTGTGAGTAAATTTTTTATTAATCAGGAATAGTAGACTAACGCCCATTTGCAGTAAATGCGATTAAATTGAAATAATAAAGCTTAATTTAAGAAAAAACTGATGGCTTAGGTGGTAAATTTGTGAAATACCATTATTAATATAAACTAGAAAATGATAACCATTTATTTTATGAAAAAAGTGATATAATACAAGTTTTTCACGAGTTATATTTAAGAAAAAATCAATTGTAAATTATTAATTTCTAAAAATAAAGGTACCAGTAGTAAGAGCTTATTACAAGTTCCCGGGATCAAGCGCTGTCAAATAAAATTATAATTGTTGATTGATTTGGCATTAACCTTTTCAAGTTTTCATAATGAAGGAAGAAGTTCATCAAATTATCTTAAATTACATTATAATAAATAAATGGCTCCATACAGGTCATTAATAAGAAATATTAATTCACAAGCAGTGACAATATTTGCCATTTATTTTTATGACGTTGTCAGTATAAAAATAAAAAATCTAAAAAGTACTTATATCAGCACGAGTGTCATAATTTCATGAGAAATTTTATATAAAGGGCAGCTTTAGTATATCCAGTAAGCCCAGTTCAGAACGGACAGACACCTGTTAATCCTTAACGAGGACAAGTTTGATATTACTAACAGTTAAAAAGCTCGAGTAACGGCGTTAAGGCGCTGTAACGGTCCTTCGACGACTTGTTCTCAATTGCCGTTATCATAGTAATTTGTGAGAGACATCCAATTAATTAAACGACATACACTTATAAAACAAATTAACTTTTTGCAAATAAGAGACAGTTTCTCTGTACAATTTTCACGCCGCTCTAGTGAGAATACTGCTGATAGAAATTCACAGATGTTTACAAACTGTGAGAATTGAATGAAACCATTAGCAAATATATCATTTAAATTTATTGTGCAGTAAAATTAGACAATATTTCATGGGAATAATATAATATTATTTACTATTCATAATAATGCTTAACACTTTTTGTAAAACGTGATTGACATTAAACAGTTTAATAATCAATTTATAGCAAACATAAATCATTGGTGTAAATTTTTAATACGAAAATCTGCGCATTAAAACTATATGTGTAATACGTTTAATTGGCTACGTGACACGGATGTTTCAACGTTTTACTAATTTATTAGTTGAAGCCATCTTCGCGTAGGTGACAAATCCATTTTTTTTTTAATGGATTTATAATATTTGAATTGATGGAAATAGAGATATTAATGTATCGGATAAAACCATTTTTTTTTGCTTCCATCAAAGTCATACCAGACACACCTGGATCCTTAAAATAATTCATATCAGTTAAATATTCAGTCATTCTTCTTCACCAAAACAATCACTGCTTTTTGAAGCTATAATAATAATAAAAAATACTCTTGTATGATGTTGTATGACATAAAACAAAATGATTTGTGTTATTAAGCTTTTAGTGGATTAGTCAAACATACTACAAAAAAATAGTAGAATTGTGTTAATATACAAAGTATTCAAAGTTATTGAAATTAAAAAAAAGCAATTACGGTGTCAACAAAATATTTACTATTTTAAAATTTTGTTTTAGAAAATTTTGAAGACAACTGAGCAAAATGTTGGTTTTAATTGCAACTCTTGCGGTGTGGTGTAGCTCGCTTTATTTTTTGCATTGTCGCGTTTTAATTTATTATCAGAGCCAGGAAAGAGTGCAAACTTTGCAATTTGTTAAAGCGCACCACTCTTAATCTGATATTTTATTATTTATGACCAACTAAGTATGTATAATACAAAGTTGGCAGATAGCACTTTTTACATCACTTCGTCCTTTTTTTCGTCATACTTACGAAAACACAAAGCTCATCATGTACTGGCATTATATTTATTTAATATTCTTAGTAAGATGTGCTAAAAAACTTGATCGATAAATATGAATATTTTTTACGGCAAATTTAGCATGCAGGTATGAAAGATATGGTAAACAAGTACAAAAATAAACATATTAGAAATGATATTTGATACTGCAGAGTAAACAAAATATTTTTGAGAAATCCGAAAATACTTTATTTACGACACAATACTTGTAAATTTATTAATACATGTACGTTAAGACAAGAATAATTTTATTATTTACAGATAATTTTTAATAACCAGTAATAAAACAACATAATATGTCAGAACAAAACAATTTTACAAGAGTACAAAAAATCTTCATTGAATATCCTCTTTTTTTGATACTACACAATATGTGCGTATTTTCCATTTAAGAAATAATAATTATTACAACTTTTGAAGTAGTAAAAGAAGAATGACAATGCAGTCACCTCATTTTTATGTGACGTATTGCATATGTTTTTTTTTTGTAATCAACCTGTCAATTATGACAAAAAAAGTATTTAAACAAAACAAAGAATATTAAATAAAAGTATTTTATTTTTATAATCACTTTCAAAAATGATTCGTTTGCGTCAAATATGTATATTTTAATAGGTGCAATGGGTTCATAATGTTATTTGTATTATTTTAGTAAAGCTAATACTAAACTCTTTTCAAAATATTTTTAAAAGTAAGAACTAGGAATATTTTTGAAAATTTATGGGTTATAGTAATTTATAACAACACGTTAAGAACACGATTAACATATATAATACTATACTATTCGATTTTTTAAACTGTATATAAATTTTAGAATCGGTATTTACGAACAAAGTTGAACATTTATCGCTAAAAATAAACGGATTTTTAATGTATTGTACTAAATAACCACAACAAAAAGGTTTCATCTATTCATGTTTTGTCAATTTTACTTCACCGATTCAACTTAAATTGGAAATACTCTTACAAATGAAACCGATCGAGGTCATTAAAAAAAATAGGACAAACAAAGTTAAATCTCGTTGTTGATTGAATTGGCATTTACTTTGTAGAACTCTATTGCAATAGGGTAAAAAATCAACGTATTTGGTTAAACAGTTTTTTTATTAAATAAGTTTAAACTTAATACCTTATTAACATGTTTTTTTTTTAATATTAAATCTTTACATCAAAAACTTTTTTAAGAGCATTATTTGAACTAAAAGTATATGCGGATACATGTAAAATGCTAAAGATTGTGTAGTGCTTTTTATCAAGAGTACAATTTCTACAGATACGTTTTATATATCCTTCTCCGTGGCTTTGTTCGGAATTAATCTCCATTATTCGTAAGGCAAATCGCAAGAAAATAACCATTGTAGCTTAGTACGAGCAAAGTCATCCCACCGCAGTATAAATATCAGGCTTAGCAAAGAACATAAAGTTCCAAATTTTAAGCTCGGATCGAAGCTTTCCGCTGGAGGATACACCAACGCCGTCCTCAGATAATGCGTCCCCGCTCGGAACTAAGTTTAGTGCGACATCTGTGTTTGTTCCCAGCTGCCTTGGAAAGCTCTTTACAACATTTCCCTAGTACAAAGTCTATCGCTTAGTCGACTCACGAGACGTCTTCTTAGATTCTCCGACTTTATATTATTCACTTGAGCTGACTGCGATAAGAAAGATCCAGCGAGCAAAGTGACCGTTTATCAAGCGATACGATTTAATGGAATATACGACGAAGGCAGTTTTTCAAAACATGACAAATACTATGCAATAAATGTGTTCGGTAAGTATAAATTTATTACGATTTACCACACTACTAAAAAATATACTTTTGTTAACAGTTCATTTATTTGCACACGCTATAAATTTTAAATTAATAAATGACATGGTCGAGTAAATAATCCAAGCACAAAAAAATAAATTAAAAAAGAAGCTACGTATTCATCATACTATTTGCAAAAATAATGTAAAATGGCAGTCGGTAGGTTTTTATTAGGGCTTATACAAAAATCAACTTTTGAAAAAAACCGGTTTTCAAATGTCAATATTGTTCAAAAACCGGTTTTATTCGATTTTCGAAGTTTTTCAAAAAATGGATAATTCAATTAAAATAGCGAGAAAAAGTTCATTTTTTTAATGTTTTTTGTTTACATGTATACATAATAATACACAACAAAAAATATTTGGTGTTACTCTTCAGATAATATGATTTAATTAAGAAAACACAAAGCCTCCACTGATTTTTTTTTAACAAAATTTCCTGATATCGAAAATACCCTTTCGCTGGGTAATGATGTGGGGCATATGGTCTTTAAGCCATCAAATAAAAGATCCAAATTTTCTGTCCTTTTGTTTATAGACTCGTTTAAGGAAAATTCGGCACAACCGGTTACGAAGTTGAAAAACCGGTTTTCGAATGTCACAAATTTAGCAAAAAAAAAACGGTTTTTAAAACCGATTTTTGAAAACTGATAAGCCGTTGTTTTTGTATCAGTTGCTTCGAAGTGTATCATCAACCAAAATCATACATTGATATTAGGAAAACCATACTATTTAATGTTTATATTAATGCTACTTTTTTACAAAAATCAACTAGAGTTGTATGCAGCTTTGTGTATTTTTTGTACTCTGCAGTTACAAGTTGATGTTACTTTTAATAAATACAGACTTCGTAATAAAGTGCTAGCTCATCTATAGCTGATTATCCTTTATGGTGTTTTGTATCAGTTGTGCAGTTACGGGGAGCAGAAACAAGGAAACCCAATTTGTAAAGTTACTCTTGGCGCAATGTGAAACGACCGTCTGTGTTGCGTGCATACTGCCCAGGGATATTCAGAATATCAAATATTTCCCCCAATAAGCAGATAAAGAGAACAGTTATTTGATAAGTAATAAAGATAAACAGATTAAACTGCTTCAAGGGTTCTTGGTCTTGATTTATGCTGTACCAGAATTTTTTTATATAACATTGCATTTTTTCTGGAAAACTTTAATTGATATTTGATATATAATTTTTATTTGAATTGATGTTTGGGCCTTCAAGAGTTGAAGTGAGCCAACTAGTAAAATGATAATCTTTTTTCATAGACTTTTACGTACAATCAAGTTTTTTCAATTTATTTGGTGTTGTTTTTTACGGAGATAACACTGCAATGTGTATTCAGTGAAGTAACTTCATTTTTACGATACTTTAAGACGTGTAGAAATATTACAACGTATCTTACTTTTTTCTAAAATACCACTTGGATCACTTCACTTCTAACTTACTAAATGATTTAAGCCATATTTTTAAGACGTCATAAAAGAGGAAATAATGCATTTTCTGTTATTATCTTAATTCAGATGCATGTATGTCGGTGATGTATGTTTCTCCAGCTTATCCAATCATAAAGACAGGGCATTGAAAAAGCCAATAATTGCTATCCAATCCATCACTAACCCATTATTACGATTATCAACATAATATGGTAAGAATGGCAAGAATAGGAGAATAGCAACTAACAATAAATAAGATCTTGCTTATCACTTTTATTAATGCTCCATCAGCAGTCTGTTTTCCATATTGAGAGAAAACATAAATCAAAACAGAGATGAAAAAATTCACATGTCGTGAACATATAAGTTTGAAAAATTTCTGAATGTTGTGTAGCTTATTTTAGACCTATAATAATAAAAATAAAGATTGCTTATAGTCCCAATACATTTGAAAGGATATTTAATATCCGTTGAAATTATAAAGCTTGATTTATAAAAAGAAATTTGAAAACCATTTAATTTTTATTGAAATAACAAAGTAACTAATTAGCTTAATTTACACTTTGAACTATGCGTTTTAAAATTTAATAAATTTCTTCACGAAATAACAAATAATATTCTTTCCAGATAGATTAAGTAAAGACGTCAAACGAAATTTCTTCATTAAGTACAGATTAACTCACCGCTCAAAAGGCTAAACATAGTTCTGACGAGAGCGTACATTCGAAAAAGTTCATCGAAATCAAGGATTATCTAACAAAAATTGATATTTGTTGGTCTTATTAAATTTTTAACATTAATTTAAAAATATTTATTTAACTGTTATATTTTAATTACCCTATTCTATATCTTTGTGTTTCCCGAAACAGTGGCAGCAGTCTCCGTCTGACTTTTAAGCAAATCACGGTCTCTTCTAGTTCACGTTATCTTCCTCAAAGTTATTTGGCAAAGCTTTGTAGATTTAAAGCATTCCGAAGACAACTTGGAGAACTTAACTCATTTTGGCATGGACCAAATGAAATCCTGTAAATATCCTGAGTGCGGACCGCTTAGCTCAGATGAAATACTTTGCTTGGAGAAGGCGATAAAACTCCTTCATACATTTTCCATTAAAGTCGTCCTTTAATCAAGAATGTTTTATGATCTATTTTTTGAAACAAAGATACTGTCACAGTATTTATTCATATCATCAATAAGTTCAAATTTGCAATCTATAAGCGTAACAATAAAATCAAGCAATTTTAAATTAGCAGTCAAAAATGTTTAGTCATTCCGCAACTTAAAGAAGTGTATAAATAAGTTCTTCTATCCACGTATGAATAAATAAATGTATTACATAAAAAAATCCCAAAATTTTTTTTGGGAAATTTCCCAAATTTTAATTATGTTTGTAATTACTTTCAATCGCCATTCTAAATTTATTAATCTCGGATGACTTTTTAATTAAATGTTAGATGTGTTAAACATTTTAATTTTGTGTTATTTTAGAATCACTTTTAATGTAATCGGTAATTTCTTTTCACTGCCAATTTTTGTTTATAACTGTTCATTTTTGCATAAATAGCATTGTCAAATTATATTTCTTATCAGTTGACGATGCTCGTAATGAGCGAAACCGGTCCTGACAAATTAAATAAAGCGGAATGAAGTACAAAGGAATATTGTGTTTTTACTAATATTCATTTACTAAGCGCCAGTTCAAGTTCATCCGTGCACTTGAACGCCTGAAGATGCCGAAAGGCGAAACCCGGGTCGTTAGTGAAAAAATCTGTGTGAATGTAAATAATTTGAACGATTCAAATTTAATATTGAAATTCCACCAAGCACCTGCAGTCGAAATCTTAAATCATTTATCTATGTTGAATGAGTTTGAATACAAAATGCGCAATCATTATATTTAGGATGCCCGTGGCCCCCCTTAAATTTTCTTTGGGTACCCCAGTTGAGAAACCCTGATCTCCTAAATGATATATCTATGTAAATCATTTTCTACATGTAGTAGTATTTTTTTAAAATATGTCTTTTGCATATAAAATTTTGGAGAAATAAAACCAAGTTTATAATAAAAGCGGCGGTTTACATAGTTCTATAGTCAAACATGACAGTAATCAAACGGTTTTTATGACACATTGTAATTTTTATTAAAATATAAAGAAATATAAATAAGAATTTTCAACATAACTTATTCCCGAAGTTTATACATCAAAGAAAAAATACGTTTTAATCTATTTGTCAAAGTTTGAGGATAATAAAAACTGCTAACTTTGTTCCCCGAGTCCTCAAGTGTTATTTAACTATATTAAAGTTGTCAATTGTGAATCACAGTTAAAATATTTGCTGTTTTTTAATATATTGAAACAATTCCTATGTGGTAAATAAATATGAAAAAAAAAAAATATTAATTATAATTACATATATTATGTACATAGGATACATGAAGGAAATTTTTCAACTTGATATTAAGCACTCACTTCAATGGTGGCTTAAATAAATATTATGAATAATTTATAGCTAAGGCATGTCAATTTGAGCTATAAATTTTATTTTTTATTTTTCATTACGTTCTGTATTTGTTGAATTCTAAACGAAACAAGCTACCTTTGCCGTGCGTATTTACAATGGGAATCAAATTGGTATTTTATTGAATTAAACGATTAAATTCATAAGAGCCGTAAAATTGTGGAAACCGTTATTCATAGCGCTAACGGCACCCACGTATATTTGCCTTCGCAGAATCATAATGTCGTATGATTTTTCATTATTATACGGCGATACAAAGCTACGCGTTATTTTATGCCGTTTGTAATGGAAAGTAATTGCCGATTACTTTATAAATATGGATGAAATATGATACCAGCGAAGTCATATTAGGTATATGAAAAACGTTTTGAGTATTGATTCGAAATTCCAACTCAACGATTTATTACAATATAGTCTTATCCAGAAAATAAATATAAAAAATAATGATCAATATTAAGAATATATATTTATTACATCTATAATTTACCGTAAGGAACGGCCCATGGTTATAGGCAAATAGGCAGTAAGTTGTTTGAGAGCGGCGTGTCCTAGGAAGCGGCAAATTACAACAGAATATTTTTATGGGTAGTATTTTTCTGGTCAGAATTTAAATAACGTTGGTAAGAATTTATTTTAAATAGTCACAATTCAAATGAAATTAAAAAAAAAAACCTAACCTAACCTAACCTACTACCCAAAATTGTTATTGAATATTCTGACCTTACAATATTTTTATTCTGAACTTTCATATTTTTATTCTGACCAAAAATTGATTTAAATTCTGACCATTTAATTTGTTTCCTATTTTTTATAAATGATTCAATACTTTTGCTACGTGAATTTGGCTAACAACAAATATGATGCCTCAGTGCTTTTTTCTGTTATGTATTATAGATATGTTTTCATATTTTGGATCATATTTATTTGTGAGGATTGTTGTCAAAGAGAAACAAATATTATATTATGAATCACTTGAAAGCAAAATAGCTGATAAAAACATTTTTTTGAGACCGTAGATGAGTAGACGATTCGATTTTATTTATTTGTGTTTTTATTTTAATAGAATGTTACGTTTATTTATTGTTCTAGGAATGTAAGTGATACTTAAGTAAGCTTAGTTTTTCATGGGATTGATAATGAAGATTTACCACACATCTTCCTTTCACTGAACTAAAGATTTCACGTTCAGAGGTCATAAACATATATATATTAAATAGGAATTATTCTTGTTGATAAAACTTTGGTGCAGTTTTATGTTAGTCAAGTTAACTCGAAAAATTCTTTCAAATTTATATGTTAAATAAATCGAATTTTAGAGTATATATATATTAAGAAGCTCTTACATAATTCAGACCGGTAATGACGATTATTTAAGTTAATGCTTTTTCGATGACCATTCTTAATTTATTATTTTTAACTGCGAATTTCACGGAATAATTCGATTGAAAGAATACTTCCTGAATAACAGAACGAATACTCAACTCGACGAAATAAAGTCAAGAGCGAAAGGCGAAAATAAAAAAAAAAAGAATTTATTTCCCCAGCAGCGATAGGGAAATTAGCCGGAAGTATAAAAAAAATAATCCGAGATTAGGCAAAATTCTGCTGGAGCTTACGTGTCCCACGGAATTATGGATTGCCATGATAACAGAATCAACACCGAGCTAACCGAGACACGCCACTTTGTTGAAATGGTTCGCCAAGCCCACACTTTGGGTGAGTATATCAAACAGTACCAAAATGTGATACACAATTTAGCCGCATTGAATACTTTAAAACGTGATATTTCTGTACTTAAATTTCCTTCAGTTATCCTAACACTTTTTTAAAACAATTAGTTTAACTTTTTTAAGTTTAAGGGCACAAATAACTTGAAAAATTCGTTGGTATAGTGAGTGCCAGAAAACTTTAAATCAAAAACATTATTTTTTGAGATAATCGAATTTTTCGATTATAAATGTAGCCATTTTCGTAGTGTAAAAAATAAGACAAATTAATTTACAAGAATCAACTAAAATGTTTACAGCTTAAAAAAAATAGTAGTCTAATCGTCTTTGGGTAGATGTAGAAATAATTAATCTACACCAGTGTTCCCCAACCGGTGGTCCGCGGCCCAGTGCTGGGCCGCAGAGACTTTTCGCCAGGCCTCAAACAGTATGCCAAATTTCAAGAAATTCGCCATGCAAAAATATTGAATATAGATTTTTTTATCGCCTGCACGTTTTTTTGTATTTTTAGTTATTGTTAAATAAGAAGACATCAATAATGCGGCTCCGTATTTTATTTCTAGGTCATTTTTGTGCGGCTACATATTACTCACACTTCTAAAATCCGGCTTCAAATTTATAAAGTTTAGTTTATTACGGATACTTATTCCATTTTATTTAAAGGCCAGGACCAGTTTTGCTCATTTCGAGCATTGTCAACTGAAAACAGTTGTATAGTTATGTCCATTTGTAACAATATGATATTAAGAAAATATTACATAAAAACCATTTTTATTTCATTATTAGTGGTCCGCGATTTTTTTTTCCTTTTTTTACCGATCCGCAGGTGTAAAAAGGTTTGGGAACACTGATCTACACATCTAAAAAGCGTTAAGGGTTATAGGTTTCTACCATTCATAACTGCCAACGAAATTTATATAGTTTTTATTACTTCAAACATACCGAAATAAATAAATTTGATATGAGTGAACTTGTTTTTTCAGACGATAAAACTTGTTTAAATATATAGACTTGCATTCATAATTCAAAACATCATTAAAAACTAACATTTTCTTACGGTATACATATGTTAATAAAACGTATACATGTATTGCAAAACTGATCCTGATAATATTAAACATATGTGATATTAGTGTATGAGAATATTTTATTTTTGAATATAATATCTTTTGGCGGTAAAAATCCACATACTGGTTGGCAAATCTGCCATTTTCTGCTTAATATTTGAGTATTAAAACATGACATTAAAATGTGTGACAAATAATTTAATTTTAAATAGTTTGTGCGAAAACTGCGTGATGAATCTTCAATATCAAATTCGAACCATTCAGCCGTTGTATACTTTTGTCATTAAATACCCGGATATAGCCTTTTGAAATCTTCTGTAATTCGAGTACACGGATTAAAATAATTTTCCAGTTAGTATACTGTTTAATTTGTTTATATTGAAGTTTTAAAAAAAATCGCTTTTTGGTTTATATGACGTCCACAAAGCTTTTAAGAGTCCTTCCCATATTAAGTTTCCTTAATATGACAATGATTAGTGAAAAAAAACTTGAATGTTTTAGCTGTCAAAATATTTAAGCATTTGTTTGCTTTAACGTCAAAGTGTGGATAAGATTGTTTGTGCGTTATGCCACATACTAAAAAGTGACATTAATGACCCCATTTGTGATGGTTTTATAGAAGCTGAAAGGTTTTAACATCACGCTATGTGTTTACCTACCCGAAATAGTGAATTTTAAATTTAAAAAAAATGTCCATAAGATACTCATAAATTTAATCATTATACATTTTCTTTGAAGATAGAGATACAGTATTTTATAATTAACTGTTAACAAACTTAAAGTTATTATAGATAAAAAATAAATATTGTTATAAGGCAAAACAAATAGTACTTTTTTTTTCTTAAAGAAACAGACAAAGATTATCATACCAAAGAACGATTTTTTTTGTGAATAATATAGGAACCCTTGGTTATTTTAATAGTAAATTCAATTTAGATTCTAACCATAAATTTTCAAACTTATAAGACTACTATCAAACTATCAAATTTCATAAAATCAGTCGTAGATCATAACAATTAGTTTTAATAAATAAATTAGGTATTTAAGTTTATGTAACATATTCTAATAGGTTCGAAATGGTTTATTTAACGAAACAATACTTTTAATTCAAACATATTTTTTTACTTATCACAATCAAAAATGTTTCAAGTTCTTTTTATAGAAATAAATGATTTTTTGAAAATAGCAACTTAACTCTCTATGATATTTAAGTTCTTGCAATTAAAACGGAAAGAAAAAAACCTTTTTTATTTTAATATAAAACTGATAAAAATCCCAAAATACTTGAACAGCTTGGTTCAGTATCACTTTAGTATTCACGCTTAATTAATTATCAATGGAGCAATACAACCCTTTCATTATTGAAGTGCATTTCCAACAATAGCTCATTTGAGCTCTTCAGATGATTTATTGGGTCAAATAATATTCGATTGATAAGCAATTCATCCGGTTGCCAATAACAAGAAAATTATAGAGCTGAGTTTGTTTTCTATTCTCTCTATCTCATTTTCTAGGAAGCGCCCCATCGATGTTTGATTATACGCTTAGGAAAATTCACAAATTGGCTATATTGTTTGGTACTGGTGGCTGTTTTTATTTGTATGTGATAATTTGCATTCAATAATTATACGTTTCGGTAGAGTTGATTCTTTTTTGTGGTTTACTTGAAGTACTATTTTGTCATATTTGTTTTTTCCGTAAGTGATAATACTTAAATAACAAAATCATACAGTTGAACAAAGGTGGCTATATAATTTAGGAAATACATTTTTTTGATGGTTCATATTTATACGTACCCAGCAGTAAAATCTTAAACTATTTGTCTGGTTTTAGATTTAACAAAACATTATATTGAATTGACTTCAGTGATTTTTAAAAAAAATTGTTTTGTGTAATATTTTTAAGGAAGGTTTTTTTTATGACATCGCTTCTCCTAATAACTATGCGTTACTGCATAAAAGATAGATATATATGTTTTCTGTAATCAAAAATAATTATTGAGAAATTTTAAAAGCTTTTCATCATAATTTAATGGTATATTTAAAGTAAACCGATACTGAAAATCATACAATTTATTTTAAATGGCAACTGTCAATACTTGGTGGAAAAATATACAGATTTATATATTTTTTAAATAAAACACTATCTGTATCACGGCCGGTTTTTGTACCTCGTGAACATTTTCAACTAACGAGAGATATTGGTCCAAATTGTTGTGTAAAATTATTGAATTTACACACAAAAAACAGTGGATTATCTTTATAAAAATATTTGATATTCGAAACAATGGCTGCTTTGTTTGAAAATGAGACATAACTATACTTCTGGTTATAAAAAACGAAAATAATTTTAAATAATGTTCTTTAAAGCTCAGTATTTCATCAAAAATCCTTAACAGGCTTTTATTTTGATTATCTGCTCAAAACAACAACACGGCAACGAAAACTCACTACGCGCAACTTTAACTGAAAGTTGGTTTTCGTTTCGTTTTAAAATTAAGTTGTCAACCGTTGACAGTTTATTCTATGCCGACACAGGAGAGACGTTGCTTACCTGTTGCCAGTTGCCACAGGAGACGGCCAACTTCAATTATATTCAGAAGGGGAGCATCGCGTTAATAATTATGAGTTATAACTCGGGGAGATACCTAGGGGGGGCGGACGGGGGTTATAACTAGGCGTCGCGACGCCCGGAAACACCAAAGTTATGTTATTTACCTCCTCATTAACGGAGGTATCCGTAGCGTAGATATGATTTATTAATATTAATATTACCTTCCCACTGATGCATTGTAAAGAGAGATTTGTAGCGCTACGATAAAGCGGCCTGTATTCATTTGTATGCATGGTAATAATTTCCTTTGAAGCATGATCAGACATCTTAAATGGGTTTAAGTTCTTTGTGTGCGTTATAAAGTAATCGTCAGGTACGATACAAGATTAAGATTATCTTATTCAAAATTTTCAGTGTGAATAATACCATGCTGAGACGGACCCTAGGATGTTTTTAACCGGTTCGAAACTTGTTGTTGTTATTCAATTAATTGTGTAGTACGTTTATTTAAAAAAAAATCATTTTACCTGCAAAAAGGTGTTCCGAGTTATCTGTAGGAAAATTTTAGTTTTATTAGATTTTTCATTTAAAACTTAATTTAAGATTTTGACTGAAGATGCTTGGTGAAATTTCGATATATTTTATTGTGATTCAAATTTTATATTGAATTTCAATATCAAATTTGAATCGCTTAAATTATGTAACTTAAACTGACAGTTCAAGTTCATCCGTGCACTTGAACTGTCAGTTCTGACTTTACTGACGTTACTGACAAAACTTGTGTGAGTGTACATAATTTGAACGATTTAAATTTTAAAATAAGATGTGAATATATATATATTTTCTCTATTAAGATCTAGTGCAATCTAATCTGTTGAGCTTATTTTGGATATAAAATTATTGAGCTTAAAGTCTCAAGACGGTTTAGCGTCAAATATCTCCGATTCTCTTTCATTACTGATGTTTTGATAATTTTCATTCTCTGTCCGCTGCCAACGGAAGGCATGATCATTCAGAGGTGAGCAATCCTCAGTGAACCCAGTTTACGTTAGCACCGTATTCATTCATGTGAAAATCATATAATATATACCTCTAAATATATTATACCCATATGTATACACCCACATTTGCATACATACATTCACACATACAATACAAAAGGAATTAAATTCAGGAGTCATTTTCATGGCTAAAAGTAGTGTTTTTACGTTGCATTAATTTCAAGAAGAAAAATCAAATCTACAATCTAGGGTCGTTGAGCAGAACTGCTCTTGGTCTAAAACGATTTTTAGGTATTATCTTGTCATATTTATGAAGATAAGAGACTGTTTATGTGATTTAATATTTTTCACAGTCAATATTACAATGAAAATATTTGAGAATAATTCATGTTTATTTATGAAATTTTATCGATTTTTAATATAAATATTTATGCATATCAATTCAAACCTTAAATTTGATGAAAAAAAATTAAATTTCCAGTAAAAAGATAATAATGTGTGGACAACTGCAACCAAATAAAAAATAACCTACGACTTTGGCTACAGAAAAGGCGTAAAACACTATCGCAAAATTGATTATCTGATTACTTATATTTTCTTAACCCTTATCCTCTCCAAAAAATACAGATTGATCTACTGCAAAATAAACAGATGTCGTGAAACAAATTTTCCGCGCTAAAATCTATTATTTGAAGTGGAACTACGGAGCCATTTATTTCAAAGTATGCCCATATTTAAAAAAAATCAGGTCTCAAGTTGAGCGAGAATGATCACAGGCTAAGTTAAACTGCCACAGCTTACCTGTCGCTGCATTTGAATGCACCAAAGAGGGGAATTTTCCGTTGGTTGACTTTGAGTTTCTGGCAACCCTTTAATTTTGGCTTCATTAACCTCTCATTACAGCGGCGCACTTAATGCACTGAATTCCGTCTTATAATTTTCACTCTACAAGTTTCCTCATATTCTTTGATTGCGTGTAGTTACTGGAATTCTAATTTGTAAAGGCCATCAAAAGCGCAAAACTAATCGACGGTGTATAGAAAATTACTTCTTAGTAATTAGTAGAAACAATTTTAAACTAACGTCAAAGGCCCATTCACATAGACAAGAAAAGGGTAATATTTTGTTTGAAATATTGATCAACGACTTATTAACAAATAAAAGTTTTATCCAAGGGTGGCAATTATTACAACATTAAATGTGAATTTTTCGACTAGGTATCTAGAACAATTGGCGCAAGAATTTATAAATTATAATAACAAATTATACATAATTCGACTGTGGAATGAAAAAAGGACTTAAACCAAAGTTTTTTAAAACAGCATTTTTTCGATAATCACAATGTATACAAATTGATACACGTTCTATCAAAAGAATTTTAGCTGAAAATTACGAAAAAGCATCTTAATTTAGCTTTTAACTTTAAAAAAAATAAAGGCCTGTGAAAATTGACTTTGAAAAAGGTTGTTTGTAAGATACTAGATAAATTCAATTTAAAACCAATTTTTCAGTTTTTGTGGACTTGAAGTTGTATATATTTCATTTGGCTTCGGTACAAAATCATAAAAAAACGTTTTTTATGTCTCCTGTAAAATTTGTTATATGTGTGTTACGTCCTTTTTTCTTTCCACAGTCGACATATAAAATTCCAGAATATTTGTTTATATTATTTGTAGTCAAGCTTAAACTACATTAAAAACCAAATATATAACAAAATAATTTGAAATTATTATTAAATATTCATTAACAAAAAAAAAACAAATGAAATAATTTATTAAGCTAATTTTCAATGATTGATATACAGCATATTATAAGTCTCTTTTTGGATTTCATTATGTATGGTTAGGTTAGCTTAAAATAAATTCTTCAGTATTAATTAACAATATGTTTGGACTGTAATGGAAAATCCTGTAAGTCCACCGTCGGGGGGTTGACTGGATATGCGACGTTTGCGCCCGAGCTGCGTTGGCACTGCCAGTCACATCAGGCGACGCGGAAACCCCGTAAAGAACGCCAACTAATAACTGAGACACAGAGCTTAACCCGGTTTAATATGGGAATGTACTGTGACCCGTTTGGTCTTTTTTATATGTGCTGACATGGGAAATATTCCTCTTATTAGAATTGAATTCCAGCGGTAAATACATACATATATATTCTACAAAATAAATACATAAAGTACTAAGTAAAAACTATCGCATTTTTATATTGAAATTCAACATTAATCCCTACTTTTTATGTTAACTTTAATTAACAGTGATTCGTAGTTTGCCACACATTTAACTAAATTGTTATACTTCAGTTCAAAATTTAAAAAATCTTTTAGGAAATATGTATTAAGAGATTGGGATTACTTTCATCTTTTTTATGATTCAACACATTATTTCAATAATTAATCCTACCGTATTTTAAATTACACATTGGACTTAATTTAAGAGGAGATGAACATCGTCAAAAAAAAACCTTTTATTATATTCAATGAATAAAAAAAAAACACACAATATGTTACTACATTCCTATGGTCCAGTTCAGTCCTATGGCGCAGCGGTTATCGTTGTGGACTTTCGTGCCGGATCTCACGGGCTCAAGTCCTTGTACGGACAGTATTTATTCGGTCTATTTTCTGTTCAAAGGAGTGTTTGTGATGTATAAAAATCCTCCCCATCCTTTCCAATCCTTTGACAACTGAGCAAGAACGATTAGCTAACCACTAGTCATGTCCTAGCTTTATTTTTCTATTTATACTACTCTCTTTGAAAAAGAGAGGTTGAAATAAACCTAGATACTTCCATTAAGAGTCTATATTATCCACGTTGGGAGCGAACATGGATAAAAAGAATGATTAAGCATATTTTTTATTGAGTCAAATCTGACTCAATTATTGACACATGTAACTTTATAATTGATGATTTTAATCAATGGTGGCTTGTATTACTATCTAATTTTGATTGAACAAAATAAAGAAACTAAAATGTCGCCCGCTGTGGTCTAGTTGGTTAGAGCTTGCTCTATCGATCAGGTGGGTCTGGGTTCAATTCCCGGTCAAGGTCAATGTCAAATTGGATTTTTTTCAATTTTAATTTGAGATCTAAGACATGGGTGTTTGTGAAGTCAATTCTCCTTGAGTTAATCTCATGTGACTTTCAAAAATTCTCATCGAGTATATCTCGTATGATCTTTTAACTTAAACATATTTGACGCATCGGCGTAAGCTGTAATGTTAAATATTTTTTTATTTATCTACAAAAAAATATAAAAAATATAAAAAACATTGTATTCTTTTGTGAAAGACTATTGAGTTAACACAGTATTTGCTTAATCATTTCATTAAATAGTATGTTCGAAGATTATTTCTGAGTAGACATGTTCAATCTTATCCTTATGAATATAAAAACTTTAAAAGTTTCCTAACGATATTCGAAAAGATTCAAGTATTTGAAATTGAAATGGAATCTTCTCGAGCTTCCGATTTCTTCACATAAAACTAAACCCTTTCTACTAAGCCGTCCACTTACTGCCATACACAAAGTACAAGCTAGTACTTATCTCTTTCGAGCACACCAAAGGATTTCAATTTCAAAGAACCGTTTTGAATGATTAGCTTACAATGTGATTGAACAAAAGGGGATGGCGTCACCTTAGATACCTTTCAAGTTGAAATCATTATGCCTAATACTCCTTGTCATTTGTGATAGACTACTCTATAAAGATATAATGATAAATGATATAAAACTCTGTCTGCAAGTTTTCACCGAAAATTTTCACGGATGATGTGTAAGGAATTGAATAAACTTTATTTTTAAATCGTCTTTGTTAATCAAGGAATTTTTTCGGCAATTATATAAATATTTGTTAGACCTTAATTTTAATAATAAATGAAACTTAATTTCAATGGCAAAGATTTGTAGACAGTCAAAAAAATAATATTTCTACTTTGGTAATATTTTTTTCATATTATTTCATTATACCTAATTGAATATATATTTTAAATTTAATAAATATATGGCTTTCTTTTAAAACTAGATGTAAGTTTGACAATTTAAAAGTGTGGTCTTATAAATAAATATTTTTTTTTGTTAACCTTCATAAAAATCTTTGTTATGATAAAAAAAACAATTAGTACCTAATGCTAATTTATATTTTTATTTTTAGCACAATATCAATTATTATTTTTGAAAATATCAAACAAAACATAAACAATGGTAGCTTCCTACGTAAAGTAGTTATAGATAAACCAGTCTCGGTTGTAATTATCTAGATACCATTTTCAACTGAAAAATATGTTAATATATTAGCAGGCTATGTTCTTATACTCTTTTAGAGGGTTTCCAGTAAAAAGTATTGGATTGATGAATGTTAGTCTTTATTAAAAGCAAAAGAATATTCAAATTTATAAATCACTTTTAGAGTGTTCACTGTCAATACTTGGTGGAAAGGCATTATAGTAATAAAAACACAATATTCCTTTGTATTTTATTCCACTTTATTTCATTTTATTCCACTGAATTCGTTCAGTTGACAATGCTCGCAATGAGCGAAACCAGTCATGACCTATTAAATAAAGTGGAATAAAGTACAAAGGAATACAGTGTTTTTATTAAATTAGAAAATCATTTTGCTTTCTAGGCAGATTTCTTTTTATTAAAGCAAGAGCTAATAATAAAATCTTTAAATCTTATTTGAAATAACTACTTTAACAACAAAGTAACACATTTTGGGCTAATTTTCAATAGTAACAAAACAAAACAGGATTTTTATATTGACTTACTTAGCTTTTCTATAAAACATGTGGATTTCTATATTTTTCTAAAAAATCTTATCGTCCATTTTAAAATAAAAGTCAAAGTCGATAAGCCGCCTATCAGGGCACGCCGTCAAACAAACAATTGCAGCTTGACCGGGCTGTTGTTGAATTGTGACTAGCTTGAACGGACTTAAGTGTGAAAAAAAACCCAATGTTAAATCTGATTTTTTTAACCAAAAAAATTGACTAAGATTTAATTATTATGAACACAAAATATTAGCCATCAAAAAAAATATTTGCCATCAAAATTTCAAAAGAAGGTTACAATGGACTTACATAAGTGCATGTGGTATTTATCGACTCAAATATTACTTTTATTTTACTGTATGTATGTTTATATAAATGTAATTTTGTCAGTTAATTTATCATGAATTCACATTAATTGCTATATAAATTTAATATTGTTAAATTATTCATGTTAACACCATTGTTAACATTTATGCATATTTTACATATTTTTTTTCTAAGAATTTTAAATTATTGACATTAAAAAGCTTCTTTTCCACAAAAAAAAATTGTTTGAAAATTTATTACTGTTTTCAATAGATATGTATTCATTTATTCATGAGGATACGAGAGCCAGAAGAAATATTTCAATATTATTTGAAATATTAGTGTTAATGTACTTTGATGTCACAATGCGTCTTAATAAATGTGTGAAACAAACTTAAATTTGACAGTATAAAATGTACGTTTGTTGTCAAAAGTGCTAAAGTTTCATTCTAGTTTGTTCGGAATAATTTTAGTCACGATTCGGTTCTGGTATTAGTATCGCGGTCCTTGAATGCCTGAAAATTCAATTTTATTTTGATAAATGGTTTTCCATTGTAAACGTATCCAGCATTTGTAAAGCTCCCCTGCATGAATTGAATGAATAAATATGATTTTGTCTATCTATTAAATTTAGTAGATATTTCACAACTCAATATAACGCTATGAAGAATTTTGTCAGTACAATTTATGTAATACACATTTAAAATGATCATTAATAAGTTATACAACGGGCATTCTTGTTTTTCATATACATTTAAAAGTATGTTCTAATAACTTTTGTTTTAATATGCTTGTAGTTATCATGTACTCAAATCTTTGGGTAGTTTATGTAAAAATTTTAAAAAAAAAATTGAATTTCATTAAAATGCAATATAATTTTCGATAACGTTACGCATTCTTAATCCGCTTCTTGTAAATGTAGTCGAAAACGCTTAAGTGAATTATTTGTTCGTCAGTGTCGGTTTTGAAAAAAAATCGCTTTGAGTTGACACACTCATAAGATACTATTTTTTTCATTTAAACTGCAGGAATCCTTATTGGATATCTTAATTTAAGATTTGTTAACTCAATCGCTTCAGTCCCACTTTTCAGTTAACACTTCCGTAGCCGTCATTGTCTTCGTATATGAGGAAATTGTTTCGCTTTTACAATTTTCCATGCACCACATATTTAATACTTCAAGAAATGCTATTTAAAAACAGGTATGTTTTAGTTTGCAAGGCTAAATCTATAAATAGTTCTAACTGTGGCGGCTTTGTAAGAAACATGTCAGATCACAAATGTATTTTTAATGGTATTTGCATTTTTAAAAAAAAACAGCCATTATTTTGATTATTAACATCTGCCTCGATGTCTGAGTATCAAATTAGCAAATATCGTCCAAATTTTAAACGAGCTTTGGAATTGTCAGAAACTTTGCGTAAACAGAAAGTACTTGTTAAGAGGCAAAAGATAAACTTTTCCGTCTGTTTACTTGTTTCGCAAAACATATTTTCTGAAGAGAGATATTTTACTGGAGCTTTTGTAAGTCCTGAATAATTTCATCGCTATTAATCCATTTGAATAAATTCTCACAAATCAGTTTTGAATTTTAAATGGCCACCTCGAATTTGAATGAAAACAAAAATCTAGAAGTAAACAAGAAGGTTTTACCCCATTAACAAGCCAAGGACATTGTAAGAAATGCCAGACGAGTCTTAGTACATATCTGATCTTTTTACGCAATTAAAAATTGTAGAGCTGTTGTTTTTTCAATTAAATGCATTTCAAATGGAAAAGTTTTACGTTTGTAACGCTGGCTGTCGATTCATACAGATTATGCTGATTTAAAGTGTTTATATTGACCTCACCATGGTTTTGTATGTGCAATTTATTTTATTGATTTTTTTTATTGTAAAACCTAATTTTATATTAAAATGACTTTCAGCTTTAACAAACAGCCCCCATTTACATTTTTTATTATTATATCGAAGTTTTACATTCCTTTCACAACATTATTACATTTCGATATAGCAATTCATTTTACGGCTAGTAATTTCTATAATTTTTAAGCTGCTCTATGTTTTTTTATAATCTAGAACAAACCAATTATTTTCACCTCGTTATCGCCAACCCCCAAAATGCACTTTAAGCATCCGTTCAGTACAATGACTTCTAATTACTTGGAAATCTCCTTTGATTCAAAAGCCGTTTTTCGTGTTGACTTACTTGATATTTATTCAGTGTCAATGCCTAGTAAGAAATAGGCGAATATTTTAGATTCAAGTTTGAGTTTGTGTAAATTGCTTGAGAGTATTTGATTTATTTTTGTTCTTCTTGGACTTTTCTTATGTTTTGAAAAAATATTTTGCGCATTTTTCATTCTTTGCTTTTAGTAAAATGAATATTTTGTCACAAAATCTCTTGCATAATATTATATATCAGTGATGAATTAGTGGTGGTGCATGTGCAAAAAAAATCGAAATATTATTCATGAACGTACGGAGTAAAAAACAATTTTACCATATTATAAAGAAAAAAAAACATATTTATTAATCGAATTGAAGATGCTATTTTTTATCATTAAATTTATGATTTACTTACGTGAAATCAAAGTTTTTTAATGTGCCAATTTGAAGACCCTTCTTCGAAGTATACCAACCTTTATAAATACAGTTTATTTTATCAGAGTTCATTAATAATTGATTGTTTATGTTAGTAAGGCGTGCCTGCAGCTAGAACAATTGTTTCGACGAAACACATTACAGATGTGGTAAAAATTGCAAAGAAGAATGATGACATTATAACGACGGATTCTGAAGTCTCTTTTTTTAAGTTTTCTAGAAACTTTTCGGGATCTAAAATAGTAACACTGTAATATTTAAAAAAAATCAAATATTTCAATGCCTTAACAACAGTATCATTCTTTAAATACATATATACATTTTTAAAAAACAAAAAAATAAAAACTATTTTGAAACTATGCTTCGATCATAAACAAAATAATGTGTACATAAAAATAAATACTTTTGGTCTTATATCTATTTTCGGACATTTATTTTTAAATTAGCTTTTCATTGATTTTTATTGTGTCCAAATTGTACTCAAATAACAAACCGATAATTAAAAAGGTAACCGTTCAAGTAATTTTGAAGTGTGTTGTTAGATTTTTTTCTTTCGGTCATAAATTCTGTCGGTACCTAGAAGTAAAATATTAAAAACGACGACAATATTGTATATTTATATATTTTATTGTTTTTTTATACATATCGTTTTATTTTGCTGAAAAAACATTTAAAAAATTGGGTCAGTAATTTTATGGTTTTATGACTACAAAACAACATTTATCACACGTCTGTTAAATGGTCATATTTTAAATTAAAGGAAGACTCTTTCTTACTTTTTTTTATTGCTTTCTGATTCAGGAACAGTGCTCTAAATAAATGATTGTCATAGTATAAAGATTCTAAAAATGTATTTGTTTTTAATGAATAAAATCTACTTTATTCTTTTTTTCTTAGAAATATTTAAATCTTGAGTCTCAGGTTTTTTTACTTCAATATCCCCGAGTATTTATTAACTGGCTGTCCCGACACAGAATCTTTAAGTATATAGATAAAAAAAGTCGCTTTAATGACAAAACTACTGACAATTTACTATCCATATAAAGTGTTTTTTTTTATTATATGCACTTTTAAAAAAATGTGATCGAAACTCTAATTAATGAAGTCATTTTATTGATTTTTTTAAATTAAATTTTAGTCACGGGGCTTTTTTATCGTAACTTAGCATAATTGAATCCTTTGTTCAGTTTATAAGTAGTAAGGTATAAGTATGAGAACGTATAAAGTATAATGAGTAAGTGTGTGTGAATAATGAAAAAGGGTGAGCGTCAGTAGTTTTCAAAATATATTAAATAGCCTCTTATTAAAGCACAATGAAAAAAAAGAAAAAAGGCGAAGAATCGTATCAAAAAACTTTTCATTTATTATTTTCTTGTATTTAAAGTATTTTGAGTAGCTTCTTTTTCGATATGTAAATATATAGGCTTAAGATTAAATAAAACGCTGGCTGCGTAGTCGAGTGTAAAGATCGTTAACTTAGAACACGGAGGTCACGGGATCAAATCCTAGTACGAGCAGTGTTAACAGATTGATTTTTCAATCGATTTATAGATTTCTGTCCGAAGGCATGGATGGCTTGAATTCCTTCGCACTCATTCTATCCTAAAACGGGTGTAGCAAAAGCGATGAACTATCCACTACTTATATCCTAGACCTATCCTCCTATCCTAACTTTCTATCTAAAAGAGAGTTTAAGCAACCGAGTAACAGTTCTCGTAGAAAAAATCTGTTGAGATACGTTCATTATAAGACCATATGCTCTACATTAAGAGCAGACATGGATAAAAAACGAAGAGTTTTTGTAAGAAAAAGAATTTGGTAGTAGAGATGGCTTACCACTTCCTATACGCTGCTAAAAAAACTTCCGATATGTTGCTGGCGCTTTAAAAACCAAATGACAAACATTTTTTTTTAATATGCGTCCTGGGTTTTTACCGTACATCAAATGGCGGTTCGTGTTAAAACATGTTTTATGTGTGTGTTAAAACGTGCCTTTTCATTCCTAAACGCCACAATAATTTATCTGATTCAACACAAGGCTGCAGTAAAAAAAACGTTGACCCCCTCTTTTTTTTCGACTGTCCAACATATAATGGGCTGATTACGCTATTTTTGTCAAATTCTTACGTATAATTTTTTGATCAAAGTGAATATTTTGATCAAGTCAAAAGGCCGCATTAGAGTAGCCAAGAGGCCGTAGGTTCCTCTCCACTAACTTAGTTCTTTAAGGGCCAGAAAAATATCGGAAGTATTTTTAGCAACGTAGGGGGAATATTAATGTGAATAACGTAATTGAAGCACTTTTAAACATTTTTTATAGAAAAATCTAAAATGAAAATACCAAAACAATCTGTCCATAAGCTTAGGCACGGTGCAATTTATACTGCAATTCAACCGATTATGCGAAAGTATCTGCAATGAAAACGTTTTATAATGCTGTATCTAGTTCAATATTTTAACAAGCTCTGATATATGTATTATATTTGTTGCGTGCACCTAATCATAATATAAACGTAGCGGGTAAAATTTAGCAGCGCTGGAGTTATTTTACCGACCTGTTTGTTTTTAGAGAAAACATTACTCCGTCTTTGTGTGCTTTGCCATTGCCACTGTTTGGGTTGACTGCTAAACGAATCATGAAAATTCATCTGTTTGGCTTTTAAATCGTTTACCTATAACCCACTAACTAAATATTACAATGGGTTTCGTTTTTGGAAGTATAAATAGGTATTGAATGACACTCATTAAACAAAATGAATTTTAGGCAGATATGTTTTGTTAATTTAGTTTTTGGTGAAAATTTGCTTCCTATAATATAAATAAATATATAACAAACCGAAATATAAACTAAAGACCAAGAAAAAGAATATTAATAATAGCATATAGCTTATAGTTCTCTTGGCGCCAGGCCACAGTCATAACTATATTCTAAGGTAAACAAATTTTATCGTCGATTTTATTGCAATAGAAATTAAGACAATAAATTACACAAAGTATATCAGAGACATAGAATTCCCCAATTATCTACGATGTATAGGTCTAATGATAGTGTGATATCAAAATAGTGACAAAATTTATTATGTATGTATGTACATAATTCTTTTTGAACTTAATACACCGCTTTTTCTCAACATATCATTATGAACTTTTGATAAGTAATTTTCAATTTGCTAAATGTATATATTATATTTTATATACGTCTCCTGCTCGAGATATAATTTTTGCAGTAAACATAAGTAAGTTTAAATCAAATTGCCTTCATATATTTTTAAAAAAATATTTATTTCTTAAACACACAACATTTTGAATAAAGTGGAATCTTTTTCGATGAACTTGAATTTTCAGCCACTGATTTCACTAATTTCTTAAAAGTTTAAAGACAAAAAAAGATATTAGAAAAATGCAGCTCGTTTTTAAAGACAATTTTAATATATCTACGTTATATTTTCATACAAGGGTGTAAATTTATAAAATGATTGCCTAATTTCCTGAGATGAAGCGACTTGTAGTATTCTAGCCGCCTTCTCGGTGTTTTGTTTAGTTAAGCAGTCGATCATTAATTTCAAACAAATGTATAACCACAAATATCACAATAATTATTTTGTTACAGTTAAATCAACTTGATATGTCATTTTTATAATCGTTTAAATGATTGAACGAATGGGGGTGGATACAACAATAGATTAAACAATCAATGCGTGATTGTGAGAATCGAACTCGATATTGTGTAACTGAAGATAACACAGCACAGCAGCTTTGACCATCCAGCTACGATCTTAATAATGGTAATAAATTGCGCCATGTTTATGATAATAATGAACAAGTGAATTAAACTTATTTTAAACCAGAACTGAGTAAATTGACGGATAGTGTAAGGATAATAAAAACAATAATACTAAATTTATGGTTCGAAAAACCATTATACAAACCGGAGAATAAAATACATTTCAAAGTCGCAATCTAGTACGATAAAAATCCCCATAGTGGAAAAAAGATCTTTATTAAATGAAAAGTAAACATAACGATATTTTCTGGACGCATAATATATTACGTTTAATCGTGACATTTATCGCTATTTATAAAATATCATCAATACTTTTTTGCCGATAAAAATATTTTACTTCAACATGGCGGGGTGAAAGCGAATATATATTTTAGATTCAGTAGCAAATGCGTTCGTGTAGGCTGGCTATAAAAATACCGTATACATACTTTTGGATTTCAATCATCGATATTGACGTCTGTACTGAATATTGAAAATAAAGCCTCTCCTATGCCACTCTATAAATGGTATCTTTCATCGGAAAGTATTCAAACAGCAGACGTTTTTTTCATAAACATATTTATGGGTTAGTATTTATTTAACGTAAGCTTAATTCCCCGTTATTGCTGTCTACAAAAAATACATTTTTATTAAAGAATAAGGTTTTTTTTTAAAAAAAAAAAAGATTTTTGAGAAAATTTTTAGTCAGTAACTATTTTGTATTAGATATAGAAACAAAGGGTTAAATGAACAACTTATAACTATTTTTACATTATTTTTTATAAAAAAATACTCTTAATATTAGATAATATAAACTAAATTAAAAAATTTCCAACAGCTTAGTATTACGGCTTTGATAAAAATGTACTATTTTTAAGCAATGAGTTTTCTGTAATATTAAAATAACAATACTATCTTTAATGTGGTTTGTTATTAAATGACCCCATGTTGCATGACAACTAGTCGTATACTAAATTGCTAGTCAACTAGATTGTGGGCGTGTCAAAAAATATGAATATTATATCACCCCTAATGAGGTGAATCTTATCAAATTGAATTTAAGTAAACGAAGTTTATTACAATATAACATAATGTTAGTTTTCTTTAACGTGCCTAACGCATAATATTACAAGTAAAAAAAAATACTTACACTGTCAATATGTAATGTTCCATTCTTTCTTCAATCATAATTTATTGTTATTTGATATGTATAATTCCAACACACGATAATGTAACCAATGATTTTTTATATTTCTTATCCATTAATATGCTATCAGCGTTTTGCTATATTTTAAGACATATCAAAGTTTTTTTAATTAAAATTAAAAGATTTTTCTCAAATATTATTGAAAGAAAAAATACTTTGTAGCTATAACAAAACACATTTTTTTACATGTCCCCAGTACAGTACTCATGAATTTACTTTATTTACTACTGTAAAATTAACAAAGCCTAAAAATAGATTTAACTAATCATAAGTTATATGATTTCATGGAGTAGAACCAACTTGCCAATGGGAATGCCACTGGGGAGAGCTTTAACGGTGTTCAACAGTATTGCTTCGAATGTCGACATATTCCACGTAGACGTGGGTGAGTTCCGACGAATACTATAGAGTAGAGTTCGTCGGAGCTTACTCAGTTGACTTCCTTGCTATTTTTTTTCTATTTCTTTTAATATTAAATTGTACTATTTTCCTTCTTCGTTGTAAAAGTTTTAAATTTATAATTTGTCAACCTTGTGGAATGTTAATTAAATAAATAAATACATAAATGGATAGTTCCATTGTATAATATCAAGAAAAATATTTTTATTACATATACATATGTACTCACTAAATTCTATCTATTCTATCTATGTGCAAAACAAAATCCGAAAATTATAACTACTAAGCAATCACGGAAATATTTAAAATCTCTCACCTCAAAAAAATGTACTGGCTTTATATTCATGAAAGAATGAAAGTATATTTTTAAAAATTATAATAAAAAATAGCAATAAATTTTTATTTGGTAATATAAAAATAAAACTGGAAACATAAGCAGGGATTTAATCTGATATTTTTGTATGAGCTTTATGGGTTATTACTGAAATGGTGTTAATTGACTAGTTGCAATTTTTAAAAATCAGTAAAACTTGTTATTTGATTAACGAAGCCGGCTCTTATCATTTTCTTTGGTTAGTTGTGAAATAATTACACTCAATTTGAGTTAGGTCTGAATCATGTTTTAATAAAATCATGCAAGGCTTTGATTTTTTCTAAATATTATCCAACTCTAATTACCAAAGAATTTCACCTAAATATGTTATTAAAATGAAATTCCCTTTTGTTTTCCATGATTATGACATTAACAAAATGATTTAGTCTGCTGCGAAGTCTGTATAAAATTCGTGTTTCAATATAATTAACAAAACCTGTGCCAATACTACATCAACACAAAAATATGTTGACTCAGCGCTTTATAGTGTGTTTTGTCATACAACTTGTCAGAAGGTTGATAAAAAAACATACAAACACTAGTTAATAAACCAAAACTTTCAGAGGATATTCAAAATAATATTTTGAACAATTGAGTGTGTTTTCTCTTACTAAATTTACTGAGTGATTGCATTTTCATTTTTACTCGTTCCATGAAAAATTACACATCTTATTTATTTTCACAATATATTTATTATGTCATAGATAAGTGGGTTTTAAGCAAAAATACTGAATTTGCTCATTCGTTATTAACAATTTAATCAACACTGATATGATGTACTGTCACACGAATCGGAAGATTTTTACAACAAAATAATACATCGATATAACATTTTATAGTACTAGTATTTTTTGAAATGATATGAGATTCAATGAAATGATGGATGCTTATATTTTATTATATGTTTTTTTTTTCTTAAATGTTTTTAAATAAAATCAATTTTGTAATTTTATATGTTTACACTTTTTGCTTAGGGCAATGGTGTCTTTACAGCTGGTGGTTAGTAAAATAGTTATTTCTTAAAGATAAAAGTTGTCCTTTTTTTAAAATATTATTTTTTATATCAGAGTTTTTTTTCTTTTTCCATATTTGCTCTTTATGTGAAGCATATGGCTACCACGTGGCCACCAATCTCCATCAATTGATCTATCTCCTCCCGTGGCATCTAGTATCTCTCAATTCCACAGAGTGCATACTATGGATAAAACCCAACAGTCATCCAGAATAACCGGAATCCAACGAGTCGGAAGAATAGGCAGACGAGACTAAGGCTCTCCAAAGTACGTGACTTAGCCAGTTTCAACGTCTCTTAATGACTTCTGACGAGACCTGTCGCTGTCGCGTACGTTCTCTAATCCACCATCCATCCCCATTATCCGATGCAAGCATATATTTTGGAAGCTTAGAATAAAGTTTTTTGATTCTTTGTCAGGTACCATGTTTCACTACTGTTAAGTGGCACTGGCAAATTGCAATCATTGAACAAATAACATTTGATTTTGTTTCTGTACAACAGTGTGTACCAGCCATTTGCATTAATTGAAATTGACTCCAACTATATCAAACGAAAAGAGAGCTTTTTCTTTGTTCTATCGTCTTGCGGATATACAATACATACATATAAAAATCTTTACAACAAAAAAACACATTTTTTTTTGTTATATGTTCAAATGACAGAAAATTTTTCCTCAACTTATATATCAAATTTTGTACTCATATTATAATTTAAAAAAAAAATATACATTTAAAATAATATATTGTGTTATTCGCGTGTGAAAAATATTATATTTTTTGAGATTTTTCTCACATTCTGTTTTATTCTTGGCTTTGCCTGAGAACAAAGTCCAAACCAAAAATTTTGTATTCATTTTAAAGGAATATCGGTATTCATTCTAGAAACATGCTCTCCAAAACAACGATACGGTCGCTGTAAATAAAAAGCATTTAACAATTCAGGTCGAAGTGTCAGACGAGGAAGGAGGCCGGACGAGGGTCCAGTATGAATAATTCAGTTATTACGGGTCCAGCCAAGCCGGCATCCGTGCCAACGGTGGCATGGTCCGACCGTACACAACACGCCGGGAGCCGCAACTATTGCACCCCGAATATTGTAAGGAACATGGGTTCATTCGGATGCGTATATTAATCCTGCATTAATATTGCATCGTTGGGTTTCCCTTAACTCTGAGATTTTTGGCCGGTATCCACAGACCACAGAATAAGATGAGGCGTTATTAAATTAGTTGTGATTTTTATCGTTATTTATGATACACAATAGAGTCGGAGATTTCTTATAAAGTAATTATTTAACAGTGTAATGGATTTGATTTTTCAACTTTATCTGTTTTCTTTGTGATACATTATGTACTACTAATAGGGAATCTCAAATTTATGTGTACAAAAATATATTTATTACATTATTTTATTTTTTGTTCCTAACAGTAAAAATCGATTTCTATTTGGTCGTCAATAGCAGCTAAAGAATAACATGTCTATAAAGTAATATATTTATAAAAAATAACAAAAGAGTCCCGCAAATACTGTATTTAAGTATTTCATTTACAAATACCAACATGAAAACCGTTTTTAAATACCAGTAAATAGTAATATTAAAAAATACGTATACAAATTTTCTACATACATTTCAAAAAAACCACAGAATGTCGGATACTTATGTATTTTGCTTAGACGTATAAGGACTCAACAAGCAAATAATGTTTATTACCGGGAAGGTTTTTATACTTGTCAGCATAAAGGCGATGGCTTAAACTTTAAACATTCCAATATGTCACGCAAGATCGTTACTTGGAAATGTACAGCTCTTTTTCTTCATTATTTTGTATGTCAAAATAGCAATTACATATCTGGTAAAAACATTTTCTTATTACATACAACAATGCAAATACTTACTTGAGTATATTTTACTTAAATTAATAATGATATTTATATTAGAAGCTAAAAATAAAAGCAATAAATTGAAATCAAATCCAGCTTCTAAAATTTTTATTCATGTATACGTATTCTAAAAATGATGATTCATTACACATTTATGATACTCACCTTAATTTATTGGTAAAAATAAATTATATTTTTAAAAACTAAAAATAAACATTTGAATTAATTCCACAGTTTCATGAAAGGATCAATTTCTCCATTTATGTTTCATTTTATGTTTTTTTTATTGATTCATAGAATTTGTGTCCGATTTATCTCGATTAAATAACTGTATTATCTATGGAAAGAAAATGTTTCATAAAAAAATTAAAGTATACTTCTATAAAAATATGGAATATTTTAAAACCTATACGTGTTTCTTACGGGTAGAAAAGTCTTTATGAGGACCATTTACACAAAATATCATTAACCGCTAGTATTTATTATTGCATAAGTTATTTTACATTTTTTCAAAACTAACGAACTAATGCTATGATATGCCACTGTATGCAAGATACAATTAATTAAAGTTATTCAGTGCTTTTCAAAAAAAAAGGTACTGGAACTCAAATCAAGCTTTTTTTTAAATTTATGTCCGTTATCAATATAGAGTAAGTGACTTCTTGATGGAGATATCTCAACAAAGTTTTTTACGATAACTGATTATTAGTCATTTGCTCAGATTCCATTTTTAAAAAAGAGTCAGGATAGGATAGATAACACAAATATCAACGCATTTTAACAGAAATCGAGCATGTAGATCTAATCTTAGTTCTGATAATTCTTTTTTTACTATTATTACTTTTTCGGGAGATCATAATTTAAAAAATATTTTCAAACAAATAAAAATAAATTTTATAAAAATAAATTTCGGAAAATAAAAATAAATTTTACGAACATTGGTTTAAAACACTAAAAATGACTAGAAAAAAGCACTGCATTTATTTAAAAAGAAAAAAGTTAACAGATAAAAATAGTGACATAGTGATACGAAATATTACGCTGTTAGCAAATTTACAAGCCAGATTTTCATTGCCCTTGGGTAAGAATGAAACACGTTTTATCACTGAATATGTTTATTCAAAAAACTGCGATTTTAATTGATGAAACGTAAAAAGTCGGAATTTTGTCCGACCATTATCGGGGGAAGAATAAGAAGGTTATTTGTAAATGTGCAATAAATTTAAAACAGATGATAATGGTAGATGGTAGTGATATGCGTAAATAATGACTACCGTCCGATCTGATAAATTAAATCGCTCGAATTAAGTAGCAACCCTTTAAGTTCGTAATGCGTCGAACAAGATAAACATCGAAAAGTATCATTGAAACGTGGTGCTTCGCGAAACGCCGAGACCCCTTTAACATGTCGGACGCGGCCACATTCACCCGTCACTCAGCGCTAATGTCGTAAATATCTGTCCTCTTAGTATAAAGAATGACCATCGCAAACTTTTATTGATCTGCTCAGACGATTGTATCGATGTATTGTGACGCCCGGCCGTGTGAAAGGTTAGCACCGCCATGAAATGGTTTGGAAATTTGTTGCTGTTTATTTATATTGCTGTTATTTTTTAATTCACTTAAAGATTCTTTTCCGAAAGTATCATTTTGCATTGAAAGAAAGTTTTTATCACCTATCGTTAAAAAATAAGCAATACACTTAATTCATCATATTGAAATTAAATTTTGAAAGATACAACAATGCTTGAAATCCTGTCTTTATAAGTGTTAAAAAACTCCATAACAGAATTTCGTTGGGTACTTAAAAATACTTTTTGCCACCCTGTTGTTCTTGTTTTAACTTTAAAATATACGATAACAGAAAGTCATTGCCGTCATACTTTTAGGTACGCCGTTCAGTTATGATATAATATTAAGTTAATAAAGTACAATATTGAAACTAAAAACAAATGCTTATCAACAATATAATTTACTTTATTTTTATTATATTTGATCAAAGCAAGATTATATGATGAAATCCTTTAAATTTAGATTGTGCAATTATCATTTTAAAATTATTAATTATAAATCATTATTATTTAAATTGAAGCTGGAAACGTTTTATAATTTTAGGTAATTAACACCAATTTTATTACTCTAACAAATTTTATAATTATAACTGTATATATACAAACAAAGGAAGCCCATTTTTTAAAAATGATTACTTCTTTTTTTAAAAACCGGTGGTAAGCCATGTAATGTTGGTGTGTTTATAAAATTTTTAATGACGTTCCATCATACAATTTCCAAGCTGAGAGTAAACTATTTTCAAGCCTTTACTATTTGTTTAATAAAATAGATAATATATATTATATCTACAAAAAGGCTTTGCGTTTTGCATGTACAGGTAAACGTGACAAAGAAAAAGTAGTAAAAAATAACGAGTATAATGAAACGCACCTGGCCATTGCAATATTTTTTTATTGTCATAAGCACAGATATTTTTAGTATTATGAAAAAAAAGAAACATTGTCTTCAAGTATTTGAAATTTCAGTCTGTTCTTTTGAGCACGGGCGTGATTGTTATCACAAATATTCTACAGATTAATGTTCATATTAGGATATAGACACTAGCGACCTATAAAAATCCATGTACATACATACGTAATGTCGAGTATATTTTTTTAATGTTTTACCTTTGAGATTGTGACGATTTTTATATTTTATGTATAAATGATAGACAATTTTCCGCATTATATATTCAGAGAAAACATATTTTGAAAAAAATCGAAAAATTCAATTATAAAAACAATATTTAATTATTTTTGTTTTATGCAATTAGCCAAGTTTGTCATGTTATGCCTACTATCTGAGACTATTTTTGTCATCTGCTAGAAACAGAAACTAAATATCTTTATTTTGAGCAGATTTTTTATCGATGTCAGTTAATTACTTTACAACGAATCTTTGGCAATTTTATCACAATTCGGTTGAGTAATAAAACTTTTTTCTGGAATTCAAAAAAAAAAAATACTTACAGACATCAAAAGCAATTAACCATTTAAATACAAACCTCTCAGTCAATTGAAAAAACATTACTTTTTAAGTCAACGACGTTAACAACACGGCACATGGTTAAAAGACGAGATTTTTTTATTTTTTTACCGTTATATAATTTTTATCAGAGTATTGTGTCTCTAAATTATAGCCACCCTGAACGAGCTTAAAACCCTCCAAAGACGAGCGTGACCATATGGTCACAGTAAACACCGTTGTCTATCAATCCCACTATTAATCCTTTTTCTACCTGAATATCGTTGCTTTTACTCATATTTGGTTAAAAAGTGTACAGACAGACTCGAGGACAGAAACGGCCACCAAAAGCACATGCGATTTTTTGAATTTCCATTTTTTTTAATGGACTTTTTGAATCTGTTAGTTATTTTTTTATCATAACGTCAAATTATTTACAGTTCCTTTGCTAATTAATATATTTGTATCGAAATTATGTTGATCTAAGGAGGTCAAATTGAAAATATTTTTAAAAATTTCACGTTTAGCTATATTTCAACCCCGAATTTTTGCGTGCCCATACGGTCACACTAGTCCTTGCTACTGTCCGTACACAATATTACTATTACACTGTAATAAAAGGATGAGCATGAGCATATAGTCATGCGGGGTTTCTATAAAACGACTTTACGTTTTTTTTTAAATTTTGTTAGGAATAAAAGTTATCCGTGACTTTAGAAAATATTTTTTTTATCGAAAAAAACCTCTCGTCTCTGGGTTACACACGGTTTCAAAAAAATATTGTAGTTTTTCACTAATAACATTAAATCGTATTTTTATGAAGAAATGGCAGAATAATAAATTTACATGACGAATAATGAAAGAACAATTAATTACATTTAACGAATTCCCACAAATTAATTTTTGGCGAAAATGTTATGATACTTTAAAAAATCTAATTTAGTCCTATTGGGTAAGAAAAAATGTCATTACATAAAATGCTTTGCTTATATAAACAAAATATGTTCGTAAGCAAAAGACAATCTTCAAATTTAAATAATTCAATGTGATCATAAGATAATCTGTGAACTGTTTCAGGCAAACTAGTTCTGTAATACAGTTATAAAAGAAATGTGAGAATGCTTGCGTCTAACCTGTTAACGTTTTTAAGGTAAATTAGGAATAATTTTGTCAAATAGATATACATATTTTACTCGTCGATAAGGATCTATTTCCCATGCGAACGGCATAAGTTCAAACATAAAAGAAATTTGAATATAAAAGGCTCGAATGCGTGCAAGAATGTTGGGACGTATTGATGTTATCTGCGATAAAAAGCTTCGCTAGTATTTATACGAATACATACTTCATATATCTAAAACCTTCAGCTGTAGAGCAAATATGTTTGTCGAACAAAGAAATTTAATCTTGTAAATACACGGTAGTATTTAAAAGTAAAACTTTATGTCGAAAATCTTTCTAAAAAAATATCGAAAACTTTAATGATTTTATTTTATAGAATTTATTATTTTAATAGTAATTTGAAAAAACAAGTATTTGGATTTTGGGGTATTGGCTTTACTCGGAAATATTTTTAATTATTTACTATACTTAAGTATTTTGTATATATTTATACAAGCCATATTTAAAAAAAATACTAGAATCCGTAAGCAAGAGAAAAACGATTCTAATGAATATATTATATGTTTAAATACCATAGAATGTTTAAATGTTTCTCGATTGAATTAATTAGCAATAATAGTTTAAAGCAACAGAGATATATACAAATGCTTAAATGTGCTTGCAAGATGCTGCGATCATAAATATAAAGCTATATGTCAAGTGACTTGATACTGATAAGAGCACTATCGGACAACTAGTACTGAGTATGTTATAGCTTATTCATCAATTCGCTTTTGTACAATGCTATTTACGAAGCACTTAAATCGGTAATATGACCATAGCCAGGATGTCAATAATAAAAGTTATGTCCGCTCCCAATTTGGATTATATGACCTTCTAATGAAGGTATAATATCTACATAAGTTTTTCTATGAAAACTGATTTTTACCCAGATACTCAACTTCTCTTCTTTTCAAAAAAATTAAATGAAGAAGGAAAAGAGCTAGGGCATGAATAATGGTTAGCTATTCGCTCAGGCTGTATTCCGTTATTTTAGAATTGAAAGGGTACGAGGACAATTTTGAAAATCACAAACATACATGCCTTCGAAGAGAACTCGATAAATCGATTAAAATAATGCTTTTATTAATGGCACTTTAACCAGTGAGATCCGTTCCGGAAGCTTACAACATATATAATATTTCTACCTTTAGGAATAATAAAAAAATATGAAATACGCAAAAAGGTCTGAAGTATTTTATATTAGTAACCGTTGATTGTGCATCAATAACAATTAGCCAATTATATCATTTGTGTTTTTTTTTGTTTTATATTTATGAATACAATTTAGGCCGAGGGTATAACGGTTTAACTTCACTGTTTTTACCCACACTTTGCAAAATGAGCTTTTCGAGCCAAGGGGACTTTTATTTTTTCTTATAATATTCAGATGTGCCTTCACATTCACAACTCACATGAACAATAATAATACTGGCTCAGTTTTGGGGAGGGGCGCGGGTACAAATTTTTATTGAATCGTTTGCAGTGAGCGTCTTTTTATTTGAATTTCTTCAAAAGGACGAAGACGGATTGGAGGATTCGCCAGAAAGCAATCACAATGTTTCGTTTTATGCTTGCTTTATGTATGTCATTTTCAAAGACAATCGAATCCGGAATTTATATAGGCGCTCACTAAGGCCAGGCTCTTTGCTGATGAAATACTTTTATCTTTATCAATAAGGACTTTTAAGGGATCAATTTCATCTTAACTGTTTAAAACTGCTGTATTTTTTCCCAGTAATTTGAAATGAAGCTGATTTTTTCAACGGTCTACATTTTCACACGAAATTTTTAATGTTGAAAGATAAAATCGTAAAAACGATTTAAATAGTTTATCACTATTATTTTGTTTTTGTATTTTATTAAATAATAACATGTGTATCATATCACATTACTTTTAGTCAAACAAAATTGATACAAAAGCTAATATTCTAAGTAAAGCTGTCCCGGATGTTTATCTAAAATATAAAAACAACCCAATTTTTGAAAACAAATACTCATTTTATAACCAGAATATTCTTTGTAATTTATAAACAACTAGCTGTAAGCCCGTTGACCTCAACGGGGGGATTTTTGTTGCATTTTTAAGTAGTCAGAAAATTACAAACCTATTTATTGAATAAGCCAGAGATTCTTAAAATAAAATAAATATATCGGGGCGTATATCGACAGCCCTGCCCTGTAGTATTTAAATTGTAAATTATTTAATTTTTGAAATAATGTTAAGTTTGCTAACAATTATTTTTCCTATTAGCAGAAATAGACCTCGTAAATTACCTAATTTTTGGAATAATGTTTATGTTTGCTAACAACTATTTTTCGAAGTAGCAGAAATTTCGTAAATTATTATATCTTTGGAATAATGTTCAAGTTTGCTAACAATCATTTTTCATAGTAGCATAAATCGATCTCGGCGCATATATCGACAGCCCTGCAGTTTTTAAATTGTAAATTATTAAATTTTTGGAATAATGTTCAAGGTTGCTAACAATCATTTTTCGTAGTATATATATTTTATTCAACTAATTTTCAAGTACGCCAACAAAAATATTTCGTAGAAAAAGAATAAGACCCGAGGACATCAGTACGCACACATTTGTGAATTGTGAATTGTTAATTGTGATTTGTGAAAAGTGATTATTTTATCGACTATTAATATATAGATTTTGGAATTTTTAGAATAATCTAATATTCTAATTTTTAGAATAATTTAATATCTATTGAACTTTTTTTTCACTTCAATGGAATGTGAGAAAAAAGTCGGAAAATAAATGGGCAAAGAATTAAATTATATTTATATAAAAAATGCAATTTTCACATGCAAAATATTATAAATTAATTGGACATTTTATCAAAACAAAATTATCAAAATTTTGACTTATTCTCCAAATAGAACTTGTTTTTTAGAATATATATAATGATTTTTACTGATGTTATTTTACTAATCATACTGAAACTATGCTTTCGCCAACAACTAACTATACCACGTATGTATCTAGATTAAAAACAAATCTTGAAATAATTGCGTCTTATATTTATTTTTTGAAAAACTTACTTGGCTAGTCAATCGGATTTTGTTATTTTGATAGCATTTATTTTCATACGATCAAGATGTAATGTGATTTAAAAAGAAAGTTTTCAAAAAAAAAAAATGTTATAAACCAAAAAAAAACGCTCAGGACATCCTCAGACAGACTTACTTTCAGTAAGTAAAAGTAAGTCTGTCTGAGGATGCCTCTGAAAGAGGCGAAACACGTGTCACAGTTTGTAGCACAATACGTGGAATAATCTAAGTTATTTTTTATTTTATATTCAAATGAACTTCCAAAAAGTTACCGACGAATCCATCGAAAGCATAAACAATGTATTTTAGAGAAAAAATGATTGAAATTATGCAATAAAAAGGGTGGGTTCAGTTCACTTTTTCCCATCATCCTAACTTGGCTCACTTTGCCGTATTTTAATCTCGTTGACCCCAATCTATCAAACTATTTCGCTTACTTTATTTATATTACTATTTGAGCATAAATTTACCTTGTCATTCATTATTTGACAATATTCCATTTTTGAATCTTTTATACAAACAATCGAAGTCAGTAGGAATCGCAAATATCGTTCCATTTTCAAATTTTTATTTTAAATACACTATTTTTATCGCCTTGATATTTATGACGTTAGCTCAGTTGATAGAGAGCTCGACTGGTAATCCAGAGTTCTGTGTTCGATCCACGGTCGCGGCGTTTTTTTGTATGAAATTTTTTCAGCTATTTGATTTGTTTCGTCAAATAATAAACAGTGTATTTGGAAAATATGTCTTTAGTATGAATAAAAAAAATAATTAATGGCGACAGCGGAGCAGGATTGGGGGGGGGGGGAGGAGGACCGTCTTTCTTGACGTCATCGAAAAGGCGAAATCGCGACCATATACAAACGAAAAAAGTATGTATTTGGTATGAATAAAAAAATGGTGACAGCGGGGCTGGGGCGGAGGAGGGGGAGGGAAAATCGCGGACAATCATTCAGACGGACGGACATTATCGAGTATTAATATATAGATTAATATTTACCGTTTTATTTCCATCGAAATATGATCTTGTCAGATATCAATTATTAAACAAAATATTTATTTGAGCATCTAACCGTTTACCGTGAAATCTGAAAATAAAAATAGATATGTGTTCGATAACAAAATATTTACGATGAATAAATCGATGACTTTTTAAAAATAAAAACGAAACCATATTTTTTAATACCTAATTCCACATTATAAAATGATTAATTTCTTTTATCACGATCAAAAACTATATACTAATGATTTTCATTAATCGTTGTAGCACCATTTTATAATACGATTTATTTTTAAATATATGTTTGGTTTCATTATTTTTTCGAACTTGTTTTATATAGAGTCGAGTGTAGTATTCAAACATATAATGATACTCCATAAAACACTCTACTTAACTATTTTTAAGCTACACTTTAGTGTCAATATAAAGCGTTTAATTACTTGATCATTTATTGTTTTTAGTAAAAAGTAAACAATTAATTAAAAGATGTCAATAATACTCTATGATTATTATTATTACCCATCGAATGAAGAAAGAACGTTTAATATCCGACCGACACACTGATTTTCAAACATTTTTTTATAAATAACTAGCTGGCCCGACGAACTTCGTACCGCCTCAGGATCAATAAATGTTGTGTTAATTTATTGCATGAATTAAATTCAGTTTGAATGAATACTCAAAATGAATTAAGTTCAATAAATGGGCAAAATTCAAAATGAAAAGTATTTAAATTACATTGAAATGATGTAATTCACGTGGCACAGTCGATAGATTTAAAGGAATGCAGTAGATCAACGATTTGATTTTGAATTGTGAAGTTTAAATGATCCACATCTTTGTTTTTAGCCGCAAGAATTGCTCGTTCAATCAACCAATTGTGATTTTTGTGATTAGATGTTTGGGAACATTTTGTTGATGAAGCCGTCCTTCGTTGAGACGAAATTGCAAAAATTCGGCGGAATCGAAATCAATCCGTTCGATTCGTCAACAGGAACACGGCCGTTACCGACGATAGTCAGCAATTGCTTGGAGAAATCTTCGGCAGATGGATCGTTTAGAAATGTAACTCGCATGTTTGTCGTCAGCAGAGGCAAGCGTTTATTTCATCGGCAACGGTCAATCTTGGAATGACTGGTAGTGTTTGGCAGAAATCGCCAGATAGTAGAATCATTGCGCCTGCAAAACATCTTGAGTCACTGCGCAGATCTTTCATAGTTCGGTTGAGTGCTTCCAATGCGCGTTTGTGTGCCATTGTGCATTCATCCCAGTTGATGATTTTACTCGCTTCCAAAACTTCGGCCATTGCTGAGTGTTTCGCAATATTGCATGTCGGTTTTTCAGTCGTTTGGAGGTTTAACGGAAATTTCAACGCTGATTGAGCCGTTCGGCATGCTTTTATCAACGTAGCCGCTATTCCAGAAGAAGAAACTGCTACAACAATTTCGGATCTCGCACGAACAGTAGCCATAATCAATGACATGAGGAATATCTCCCCAGTTCCACCGGGCGCGTCAAGGCAAAATAAGCCACCATTTCCATCATAAATTGCATTCATTAACGTATCGTACACTTCCCTCTATTGTGGGTTCAACAGTGGTAAATTCGTTTGAACTGATTGGTTCAATGCATCTCGAAAATATTCACGTTCACGTTCCAATTTTCGATTGAAAGCGTCGTTCATTCCACGATCTGGCGTTGGCATTCCTAACTTGACTAACAAACTGCCGCACATGAGGTAACACATGTCTTCGATCTAAAGCAAAGCCTGGTTATGTATCTCTTCATTCATCTCGAGATCGGGATTCCCTGAACTGACACGAATTTGATGTAAAATGTCTTCTGACATGTCATCCTTGTACCTTGTTTCACAGTTCACATGGATTCGATGGAAAGCATGTCAAAATAATGATAGAAAATTATGTGCGTATCTGATTTGGAGATTCAGAAAGAATTTCCAAGTCAGAAAACATAACCTCATTTCAATATTATCCGATTTTCTTTCGTTTTCATTTCATATCATCGATTTTTTTATTCTAATCCATACTCTAAATTTAAAAGTATTTAAAAGTCGATCGTGTCAGTGCCATCTAGTGTCATCTATCTGAACCCAGCATAAAACAAAATGTTCATTATTTGAAAACTCTATGAGAATATTAATTTTCTTTATAATTTCTTTTCCGTGATATTTTTCCGATGTTTTAATGCTTATTCTGCTATTCTAGCCGGAGAGGAATTTAATAAATCAAAGATCATTGAAATCCGTGCAGCAATTCTCGAGATATACGTGGTGTAAATAACCCCGCTTTGTTTTATGTATATAGATTATTTTGTCAATTAAACACCAGTTTAGACGTGTCCGTGCATTTCAAGTTTTTGTATAATTCATAATTTGCATATGGCCCAAAATCGTCAAAACACTTTTTTGCGCATGTGTGGGTTACGCCCTTCTTGCTTTCCATAGTCGATATAATTGTTGACAAAACATAAAAAAGAAATTGTACAATTTTCGTTGAACTTCATAAAAATAGTCAATTGAAACTTTCTTTGTTAATAATTTCGCATTCGACATTATATAAGAGAAAAACCGTTTAATTAAATAAAGAATGCTTTTCCATCAAGTATTGACAGTGGACACAGGAATTACGTACGTAGCAGTATGCATTTAAAAATAACCATAAAGTAATGGCTTACTAACGTTATGTAATATAATTCACAATGTACTTTTGCTGTCAAATATCACGAAATATTTTTTTGACGTTCTATATATAAATAGTATAGTATTAATTGAAGTGAAAAGAGTACAGTTTCTAATTCCAAATAAAACTAATCTAAGAATATTGAATAAATAACAAACAAACAATCACACCTAATGCACGAAACACATTTAAATGTAATGTCAATATTTAGACCAGAGATTTGACAGATATGAAATCGAAACAATCGAACACAATCGAACATCAAATTTGAATTGTCAATTCGATACAAACGTTCGTGCAAACATCGTAATATTGTTGTCAAAAAATGTATCATACCTAATTATAAACATAACCTCATTTCAATAGTATTCGATTTTCTTTCGTTTTTATTTCATATCATCGATTATACTCTAAATTCAAAATTATTTAAAAGTCTATCGTATAAATACAGTGCCATCTAGTGTCATCTACCTGAACCGAGCTTAAAACAACATGTCATTATTTGACCTATTCCTCATTTGAAAATTTTGTTCTGTATGAAGATATTAATTTTCTTCATAATTTATTTTCCGTGATATTTTTCCGATGTTTTAATGCTTATTCTGCTATTCTAGGCAAAAAGGAATTTTATAAAGCAAAGATCATTAAAATCCTTGGAGTAATTCTCGAGATATACGTGGTGTAAATAACCCGACTTTGTTTTATATATATAGATATGGTACAACTAAATAATATGCTGTCAATTAATCTTGCTGAAGAGGCTTTATCGTAATATTAAACGTGTATTATTTTAATTTTTTCCATATCCGCTCCCTAGTTGGAGTATATGGCCAACACATGGTTCCTCCAAGATTCTCTGTCCCTCGCCTGCCTTTTTGCTTCTTCCCATGTCATTTCAGCGTCCCGTACATCCACCGACTACATCCTATAGATCAGTGTGTCCCAACCTTATTTGTGCCATAGCCCATTTCGGCGCTTCGAAAATCTCCATGTCCCCCCTAAATCCTTGGAACATTCCCACAAAATTGCGGATTTCCCAAAATTACCAGCGTGATTTTTTGTGTAGCTCTTCCAAGAATTTTTAAATCTTAAGTCACAAAAATTTGCGAATTTGCCCAAAATTACCAACATGGGACTTCAAAATTAAATCGAAAATCCCATGAATTTACGGAATTACAAATAAAACATCTTTTTACTAATTCCACTTATGTATCGCAAGCATTAGTATCTATTGATAATGCTTTCGATGAGCGAAACCAACCGTCATTTTAATAATTAATGTAGAATTAGTACCATTAAAATATATATATGTATAGCCTTTCTAAGGAAAATTGACAGTGAGCATCTTAAAAGTAAATTATTTGATGGCTTGTTCTTTATAACCAATTGCGTAAATACTGTAACCAATTAAGAAAACTTAAGGTTGTGTTCTCTGGAATACAGATGATAAAATATTAAGACTTTGAATAAGCCGAATTAAATACTTTTAGAACCACCGATATGACTCTCTTTTGCGTGGGCGGAAAATACGTTCCCGCCCAATCATCGCATCATTGTTGAGTAACATCTTCTTTGCATCGAAAGCCGAAATGGAGCTCGGCGACATGCAATCTGCGATAAGGTGGGCGAGGTCCGCCCACCACAAGCTGCCTCACAGCTTAGTCGATGCGTGCGACTCCATCCATGTCTATGGATAGGCAATCATATTTCCGGTTTTATTATTGTTTTATATGAAAATAGTTTAATGATCTCATTGAATTCTTACCTACGGTAAATTTAAGACTCGAAACTAAATAATCAACCATAGCAAACTTTAGATTCCGGATTCGATTGAATTTTAAATTCAGTTTCAGTGATTTTTCTTAATTTACAAATTTTCAGAATTTTGTAACATTTTTATTGAGTTCAAAAAAAATATTGCCTCCAATTTTTGTTGCGCCTGGGACATCCTAAATGCTCAATCCGCCATTTGCTATAACATGCTAGAACTTAAAATAGAAGTACTTAAAATACGATCCTGTAGTAATTGTGTTTACCTTTGTCTTATTTTAGAGTAGGATTACATTAAATGTATTGAAAACAATGACAAATTATTAATCTTTAAAATACACAGGTATCAATTAAAAAGTGTATTAAAAAATATACGATTTAATCCACTTGACCAGACGACCGCAATACATACGCTGAGATTGTAGAATACAAATCGAAAGTATTTTGTCATTATCTGGGCGTCCCTTCCCATAAATCTGCTTATTATCTTCGCAATCCATTAAAAGAGACAACCCGATACAGTCGTAATGACTTAATGCCGATACAAAAAGCCAGACACAATGAATTTATTATTAAAATAAGGTGTGACACGAAAAAGGGACCAAAGATTTTATATTTAAAGCATTATGCAATGTTAAATAAATTACTCTCAGCTTAAATGCTGATAATTTTATCGTTATGATGGTATATTTGAATTTGAATGTGTTTATTCATGATTCAATATAAAGCAACATACACATATAAAGAATTATTTTTATCAACATATGTGTCCATCATATAATTAAAGTTTGATTGAGTAATTGAATTTAATTCCAATTCATTTAATATCATTATTAAGTATCATTATGTAACAAATTTTTCAATGACTTCGACACTGATATTACTTGAAGATACTTAATTTTGCGGTTTATTTATTGAATTTTCTTATTCTTTAAATTAAATCCGGTTAAGATTTCAAGCAATACTATCATATCATGCGTATGTTAAAAAAATGATAACTATACATCACTAAATATTAAAATAATTATTAAACGCAATCATAAAATTTCTTTATAAATTTAGCGTTTTAATTATGTGTTGTAAAATTAAAGTTTAAATACAAAAATGTGAATCTATATCGTTATCCGAAAAAATCCTAAATATTGCCCCTCCCCCTTTCCACAAGAACGTGTCACAGCTCGAAAGAGCCCGTTTTGAGATTTTACTAAATTTATATATAAGATTCAATTGAAAAATACGTTTGGTATAAGTTTCAAAAATCTCCTGAAAAACACACACATTGCAAACTGTGACACTATCTGTAAATACAGTGACGTCGAATCACCACACAACGACAAAACCATAGTATTTTGGCGTTGTAGCTGTGAGATAGCGAAATACATACTATTTTATAGCCATGACAGTAATTTAAAACATATTTTTTTTATAGTCAAACTGCAAACGTGAAACTTTTTTGAGAAGGTGTGATATTTATAAAACTGACGGTTTTAATTCCGGATTGTAACACATGAGTCCATTTGAGCAACTTTTAAAATTTATATTGAGATTAACTCCGTTAGGGTATCATATGCTTCAAATTAGGAGTGGACATGGTAAAATAATATACACCTGTGGTCAGCAGAAGAAGTGGGCAAAATGAGGTTGTTCATTTAGAAAAATAAAATATGTAATACATGTTATGAGAAAATGTTATTTGTTTATTTCACTACTAAATTTTAGTTTACTTAACAGAAAACTACTACCAAACAACATATTTAAAAAATATATTAATTCTTCTTTTGGTCAAAAATTTTAAATAAGATTTTTTTGTTCGATGGATTCGGCGGTAACTTCGTGGAAGTTCATTTTAATATAGAATCAAAATAACTTTGATTATTCCACGTATTGTTTTATAAACTTATGACACGTGTTTCGCCTCTTTCAGAGGCATCCTCAGACAACTACTTTCGCAAATGTTTGCTTAAGTACGAATACGAATACGAAGTACGAATCGTACTTAAGCAAACATTTGCGAAAGTAGTTGTCTGAGGATGCCTCTGAAAGAGGCGAAACACGTGTCATAAGTTTATAACACAATACGTGGAATAATCAAAGTTATTTTTATTTTATATTAAGATTTTTTTTGTCAGCCAGTTCTTTATGAACGAAATGATTTCATTGATTTCTGGTTGGACGGATCTTTGATTCCATTAATCTATAATAAAACATTTTGTCCTGACGTCTATTATAGAAATTATATTCTCTGTTTACAAAAAGGCACTATGGCAAAAGTTATAAGCCACGGCGATCGGTTAAAAATGGTTATGTTTGTGATAAGAAAAAAGTTGGCTATATTTAACGATCTAATTTATGGCTTCTTCTTAATCGATCTTATCCAAATTTCTCTGAAACAATTCGTTTTCTGCGAGTATCTCACGAGTCGCACCTGTCTCCGTATAAATATGTCATGCATATAAAAGCCTTGTATTTATAAAGAATATACGCCCATCAATGTGATGCGGACCCATTTCTCCATGCTTTGTCATGATGGGAGGTAGGTACTCCTTTAAATCGCGTTTTTCTGACAACACCATTTCAGGCTATGAATAAATTATTCCGCACGAGGATATGCCCTTTGTTCGATCGCAGTCCATTTCAATTCACTTTTGATTGATACATAAAAAATGTATGAACAATACTCTTTATTTAAAAGAATTGTTAAAAAATGGGATGCGTTAGAGCCAAGTTTTTTACAAGTATTTAAATAATATAAACCATCAAATTTGTATTCAAACAATTTTTTCAATATTTAATTTAGCGTTGAGAAATCACAGTAAAATCATCTGTTTCTAATTCCAGTGCCAATACTCCAAAATTTTGTTGTATTTTTTTAATAGAATAATGAATGTATAGTATAAACGAAGTATTATTATGTGTATAATACAATACACCATAGATAAACTCCACACAAAACAATCAATTATAACAAAACATATGATATCGACTGTAGAAAGAAAAAATAACATAACCCACACATATCAAATTTTACAGGAGGCGCAAAAAAGTGTTTTGATGATTTTGGGCCATATGCAAATTATGAATTATACACAACCTTGAAGTGGACGGAGACTTCTAAACTGATTTTTATTTGACATAATCTAATATATACCCGAAATATCGATGGACGAAAGAAACAAATAATAACCAAAAATATTTATAGACATGATCCAACCGAAAACTACTAAAGTATTCGTGTTAAAAGAAGTTCACTAGAAATTCTTGCAGATTTTTAAGAGCTCTGAGTTGCTATTAGAAAGTGCGTATGATCCCAAAAATCTTATTCATTTACTTTTTCAGATCTTTCTAAACTTCCATGAGTGGAAGAACGTAATAAAAAGTATTCCTTTTGAAATGGCAGTAAGCGTGTCAATTAAATACGTCCCTGGAGTCTCGACCGGAGGCTTTTGGAGCAAGACATTACTCTCACCTAAGGATCGTTCACAAACACGTGTAGGGAGCAAAAAACCGACACAGTAAAGGAAAATTAGTTTGCTTTGGATGTTATGAAGTATAAATTAAAATTAACGATTGCGACTTGCACGTAACTGATTCTTAAAATATTTTTGTTTTGTTTATCACATTATTATTATAAATATTCCCTGTGTCGCCTTTATAATATATTGTAGTGGGTTTTGCTTTTTTAGTGAAAAGATAACTTTCGTTTAATTATTCATATTTTCAACGTAAGCCATTTTATGTTTCGATAAAACCACAGCATGTAATTTTGTTGATCAAAATGCAAGAAGCATGAAATATATCTCATTAAAACCCTTCTAATAACATCCGTTCTAGCAAATGAAAAGAAAAATCTATACGTTTAGCTTCAAAGACTCTTATAAATTTCAATGTTCAGTATTTTCTTTATAAATAGAATTAAGCGTTGAGGCAAGAGCTTTATACTCTATACCAAGCATGGGGAACCCTTGGTCTTAAGGCCTCATGCGGCTTTTTGGCTACACTAGTGCGGCCTTCTGGCCAATTCTGTAATTCTGTAAATATTTGTAAATCCGTAAATTCTTGGGATTTTCGATGTCAAAATTCTTGGAAGACCTGAAAAAAAGGCCCACGCTGGTAATTTTGGAAAATCCGCAAATTTATGGTCTTTAAAATTTGGCATGAAATTGTTTCTGGCCAAAGATTTTCTAGTCAAAGTATACTGCGGCCTTATGTCGTATCAGAAAAATGAATGCGGCATCTAAATACGAAAAGTTTCCCCACCCCTACTCTATACTATTTGGTGAGCCAGATATACCAAGTACAACGCTTACACTGTATTGGACATATATTGAACACGAGTGGTGAAAGCCTTCAAAGAGTTTCACACCTTCCACTCGTGAGGGAAAACGAAACGTTAGAGGACCATTACCATATGTTAACCATCACATTAAAGGGTGGTGCAACTCTTGGGGCATCGAGATCCAAAGAACTAAAGGAAGTGGGGGATATTGATAGAAAATGCCAAGATTCACCCTGGACAGAAGCACTAAGTAAAGAAGTATTTCAAGCTAAATCAGTGATCAAAAAAAAATAAATATACAATATAAAAATCATTTACACATCAGTTAAAGTTCATTAGTGCACTTGAATTTCTGAAGGTGCCAACATGCGAAGCTTGGGTCGTTAGTGATAAAAAAAATATAATTTTACAAAGTTAACATTAAATAAAATATTAACTGGAACTTAAGTACAACAAAAAAGTAATTATGATAATAAAATGGTCTTATGTAATATTTAAAAAAACGAGTTTAAATACACTCATCCCTCGATTTACACGATAGATACGTTCCGAGAGAAAACGCGTAAATCGAAACCGCCTAAAAATATTTCACACAATTTAAGATCGTGAATTTTTTCCAGGCTTCTAAAATTGTGAGTGACGCATTTTTATCTATTTCATTTAATATTTATTCATATGATCGCTTTATGTAGTATGCCTTGAATGTTGAAATCACCCCTTGGTCTAACGGTTGGATTAGGGAAAATGTTATTTTTCCCTGACCAAGTAAAAGTGAAACCATGTAAAATGGGTACCACGTAAATCAAAGGATGAGTGTATTATGTTTTTTTTCTAACGGTTTTAATTTCATATATATTTGGTGAAATTTAATAGTGAAAATGAAATGCTACAAAAAACCAGCTAAATTCTTATTGCGTATGCAATATTGTTTCATTAATAATCACTTAGATATAAATGGTATTGTGGATTGACCTTTAACGTAGTAATACCGTTCGCTATCCATTTCTAGGTACATGAGAGTTGGGAGATCGCTATTTTGTTCCATTTTTCTCATTCCCTACGCTTATTACTACCGAAGCCGTAAAAACCATCCGCGCTAACAATGAATGCTAGCAATTACAAATTGTAGCTTTCCACTCTCAATAGTTTTATTCTCCCTGCTCCATTTTATTTATCTTTTTTATTCCATTACGGTTTTTTATTTCACATGAACACGGAAGCATCGCATACAAATTATTTCCCAACAATTTTGAAGATGGATGTTATTTACGTTATTTCTCACTACTGTGCGATTTATTTTGTATTTTTAATGAATATTAAATTTGGGCCCATTAGAAGTAAGTTAGCTAGTCGCTCTCGATTTAGCCGCCTGTCAAGTGGTCAACGTCGTTGGCTTTGGTTACGAAGGGCACGGGCTCAAATTCAGGTGCGGACAGTTTTATAAATTGATTTTTCGATCGATTTATGAATTTCTGTTCGTACATAGATGTATGTGATGTCTTCTATTCCCCACTCTCGCCTATCCTATTCTATGAACGGGCGTATTGAGAGCGATTAGCTTATCACTAGTCTTGTCCTAGCCCTATCCTTCTATCCCTACTCTCTTTGGAAAAAGAGAGGTTGAGCAACTGAGTAATAAGCAGTTCTCGTAGAAACACTTCTGTTGAGATAAACTCCATTATGAGTCCATATGCTCCACATTGGGAGCGGACATGGTTTAAAAAAAAAGAAGTGAAGTGAGCCAACTAGTAACTTTTTTAAACTTTTTCTTGTGCTTTAAAGCACTATCACGTTTTTATTTGGTGCTTTGGTAGATTGCATATTTTTTAAATAGTAGAATAAAGCTATTAATTTTCTTAACCTAAAGTTCATAAAGAAGCTTTGAACAGCTTTATGGAAAACTGTCATATGTGATATAGTTTAGTTTTTCTTTCATGGACAAATACATGTATTTAAAGCATTCTAACAGACAAGGAATTATGAATAAAATACACACGAAACTGATGAGTGACAATTATAGTACCATTTGGTTGACAGTCTGGTCTCGAAGTCTGCAAAAAAATGAAAACATTTTTTTTTCGCAAAGATAGTTTTTTTACCGGTGTGATGTCAAAAGAGCTATCATATGTTTCCCATAATTTTTCTTGGAAAAAGAAACTTTACGTTTAAAATAATTCAATCAATACACCATTACAAGCTAACAAAGCCATTTATGACAAGTAAACAATTATCTTAGCAAGGAAGTAATTGAGATACATATTAAAGCTATGCATATGCAGAGAGAGAAAGATGTTTATTTGCATTTACGGTCATATACACTGTCTCTCTGCGTATGTGGTGCCAGTTAAAGACGGAATATTTGTGTGCTGCGCTAAATATGTATTATTTAGTTAACTCGAGACAAATATATGTTATAACTCATTCAAAATTTGTATTTTTTTTATTTTATGTCAATCATAGCTATAAGCTAAGTGCTTAGAAGATTTCTAATTAATTATCCAGGTTTGATTTCTACATAAAGTTTCATACAAACCACAACTCAAAACACTTAACCCAGATATAGATATGTCCACACTAGTAGGTAAAATTAGGTGCATACTTTTGAAAATAATATGAATTTGCAGTGTTATAATTATTTTTTTGGGTTGCATGATTGATGATTGCTGATTGCGTATTGCATCATTCAAAAATCATATGTAAACACTTACGTAAAAAAATAGTTCGTGTCATTCTTCGGTCTGTGAAGTAAATTAATTGAAATTATATAACAGATTAATAAAATCTCTTGGTCATACCTAGGTACAGCAATAAATATTTTTTACCGTTTTACAATGGAGTTCTTATAAGTGAATGCCAATTCAATGAAAAATACATATTATTTAGATGAGAAACGTTTATGATTGTTTTTACAATTCTTTTGTTGATTCATAATATGTTTATGCATTAATATAAAAAGCCTATTCGTTTTTTCGAGACATCACTTTAGAAAAACAACTACATCATACTTCTTACTGTCATATCATAATAATATAAAGTCATTCTTGTAAAATTGAGCGCGTCGTGAGATGAGTCTATCAGGTGGACCGTAAACCGCTTTCATACCATAATGCGGCATAAATACATCACAATGTCACCCCGAGCCCATAAAGATATGCAACGAAGAAACCTTCATTGTGCTACCCTCACCACTCGAGGGTAGGTCGGAAGGCTTCGCGCCGAAGTGGAGTAGGTACAACATTAAAAGGGTGCACATTGTTGGGAAGTAGGACGCTCTAAGCCTCGGGCGATAGGAGGCTGTTTGAAAAACTTTGCCTTGTTTAAAGGCCAGATATGAAATGCATAAATCATATGAATACTGCCAGGAAAATACATAGAAACTAGTTTCGAGAGAGCCTCTTGAAAATTTGTATGCATGAATTGGTTTTATCTGAAGATTTCTTTTGCGCGTTTAGATAGTTGCAAGTTGTCTATCGTCAGTGATTTACGGGAATTGATAAAAACATCCGAAATGAATAATATCACACAGAAGTCTTTGCGCTTTTTTAGAATATTGTTTTATCCTGTAAAATTACTTTCAGCTTGCTTTAACACTCGTGGCTCGGAGACTATAAAAATACCTCTCTTCCGATGGGGGTCGTTATTGGACCCCAGTGGTTTCCTCATTATTGGCCTTATTCTTATGAATTTAAAAAAAATAGTCTAAGGGCTTTAAAATATTTCTCTGCATCATTCCTCATACATTTTTTTTATAAAAATCCGTGGTTTTTTAATAAATAATCATATTTTAAGTTGCGCGTAAAAATACGTCATCCCAGCACACATATGAAATCGTAACTGACGAGATTAAGCTCACCAATCATTGCACATGCTATTTTATGAGCGACCGCTATCGCGCGCTTATCTCGTTATTGCGTATTTATATAAAATGAGGCATCGATGTAAGTAAGATATTGTGTATTTTTTGAGAATAGTATTCCAGGATACATAAATTATTATCTTTTACTTCGTACATATCAATCCGTTTTTTGTTCTACCTCGAGGATCTTTTTTATTTAGTTGAATTTTTTCTTTTCTGTTTTATTCAATAGAGACTAGCGATCGAATATTTTTTTTTCTTCTACAAAAAGTCCAAAAAACGTTTTAAGAATACCTTTATTATAACCATTGTATCACCCGTATTAAAATAGATATTTAAGAAAATGTGGGTATTGAGGTCGCATTTCTTGAGCTTAGAACAGGAAAAGTAAAGCACCTATAATTTAGTCTTAACCGTTAACTGCTTTGCATGGAAACATGCTATTAAATATGTTACATAAATGTATTATAATTACATTATAAATAGACCTTTCTTTAAATTGAGCTGACAGATATTTTTTCTTTCATCTGTTTTAGTTGAATTTTGTATACTTAGGAAAAATTTTATTTAACAAATAATGTTATAAAATTCTATAGTTTGAATACTGCCAAAAGGATTAAAAGTGATAGAAGCTTAATGCGTATTAAATTTTATTACGATATTTAACAGACAATTATATCATAATATTGTTAAGATAAATATCATTTGATGAAAGGAAGAAAACCATTTATTAAGAACAAAGAAGTAAAGTAAGACGCTCCTTGAATAGAAATTAAATTTTGCCGGCTATTTATTAGTCTAAACACGCTGGGTAGCAAGTTGTTCCGTTGTCAAAAGGAAATAGGCTACCCGCATATTATTTTCAACATCATTCAATTAACGCTTTCAGAATTTCGTTATTCTTTGGTAGGTCACATGTTGTATAAAATTTGTTATTAAAAAAATATTTCACAACGTAGTTGAAGATTTTAATACTACTGTATTAGTTTATCTTTATAATTACTAAGTATTTTTGTGAATCACCCTACAGTATCTTTCAAAAATTGAATCAATTATTACTTCACCAGTGCATTAATCAGCCAGTTACAAGAAGTCTGTTTCGAGTTAATAGGGAAAGCAATGTTCAAATGGTCACCATAAATTGAGTACTCAACAGATGTTAATAGAAAAGGTACTTAGGTCTGGTATTAGGACATTAAAAAATACCAATATTTTGTTTAATTCTAAAGATGTTTATCGGCAAGAACACTTCCTTGGTGTAATTTGTTAATTATCTGATTACTAAAACCGAACAAATAGGTCTAGGATCGATTTTCGGTAAGGTAAGTGTTTTTTTTTCAATTAAGATTTGTGATATTACTATGACATGTGTTTTTGCAACGTCAATTCTCCTTGAATTGATACGTGCAAAAAAATAAACTTTAAAATATTTTCCGCATTTTATTACATACTAATAAATTGCAATGCCAAATATATTTTTTTTAAATGTATAAGATATATAACTTGTAACTACTAAGTGTTACAGTTTTTATTAGTTGTCGTTTGAGTATTATTTTTAATGAATAAGTTTATACAAACTAGTTATAGGTTATAATGATTCAAACCGTTACAGTCTTGTAATACATTTCTATGACATCTGTGCGCACAGGCATACATCCAAATGTATATTGAAGAAACAGTGCTCAAAACTGTCGTTTTTGTGATTCAAACATTGAGTTGATAAATATCAGACGTATACATTATTTAATTGGCTATGCGTAGTCTTTATATACATAATTGTTTAGTTTATCTGTTTTCAAATCATAATTATGCGTTACATAGCTTTTATTACTGGTAGCAAATTGTGTTTTTTTATATATGATTTTTTAGTATCAATGACGTTAAAGATGTGTTCAATGAGGATTACAACGCGTATAAATATCTGTACAGGCGACCAACAGTAGTGGGATATCAATTTTAATAAATTTAAAAAAAGTATAAAACAAAAAGTTATTTTATTGAAACGTAATTTTCAATGTTGCATGCTTTTTTTGCTGTGCTTATTTAAACAATGAAAGAAAATAAATCCTTATTGGCTATCACAAATAAAAAAGGATATGGAAGCGTTATGTATTATGAAATGAATTAAGGTCATTTCTGGTGCTACACTCTTGTAATATGGAGCAGAATCTCGAAGCTTTTTTATTTCATTTTCCCGAAAATGAAGACCATTGAGGCCACCTGCGGTTTCGGAAGACAGCCTTAACTGTCCTTCCGCAAAGCGATATTAAAAATAAACTTCTTCACCCTCTACCCAAAAGCTCTCCTCTTTGTATATTGACTGGAGCTTATCGAACCGAAAAAGCTTAACCATCATCATTGAAAGGCCGCTCTCTAAATGTTTACTTTATAATTTTCGGAAATCGCTTTATAGAAAATTTTACGGCAAACGCTAACAAATAGTATTTTCTAAGCATTCATTTTTGTAAGAACACAAAATATTTAGTAATCAATTTTCACATTTTCTTTATTTTCTTAAGAATCACATTTTTGCTAGAATAAAGAGAACAAAGATAATTCATAGCTTGTTTTTCCGTTAACTATCCAAAGCTTTTTATTTTATGTTAAATAATGATTCAACATTACAATGTTTTAATTATTAGAAAATTTTATAACCGCTCAAATAAAATACCTAATAAAATCAGGTAAAAAGAAATAAAATTGCACAAAGCTATAAAAAAATACAATAAACATATTGACGGTATTCCACAATAGTTGTTAATCGTGTGACATAAAACACAAACGATCAAATATTTATTAAGCTTAGGATTTTCAAATTTTATTTTATGTTAGTAATTCGAGTACATACTAACTAACTTTTCCGGTTCTAAGCTCAAGAAATGCGACCCCAATACCCACATTTTCTTATATATCTATTTTAATATGGGTGATACAATGTTTATAATTAAGGTATTCTTATATCATAGTTTTTTGGACCTTTTGTAATTTATATAAATACGCGATAACGCGAGTATGCGATAACGAGATAAACGCTCGCTTATCAGCGATCGTTCGTAAGATAACTGCGCTGAACGCCTCAGTTGCAAATTCATATTTGTACTGGAATGACGTATTTTTTACACGCAACTTAAAATATGATTATTTATTAAAAAAAAATGTATGACGAATGATGCAGAGAGATGTTTTAAAGCCCTTAGACTATTTTTTTAAATTCATAAGAATAAGGCCAATAATGAGGAAACCACTGGGGTCCCTAAACGACCCCCATCGGCAAAGAAGTATTTTTCTAGTCTCCGAGCCGCGAGAGCTAATGATGGTGTCAAGTAAAAATCAGATATATGTTTTTCGAAAACAAAAAAATGATAGATTTTTTTAAAAATATTTATTTACTAATATTTTATATGAATCATGATAGGATTGGTTCAGAGGACTTTTTAGAAAAAATAAGAGAATCTTGAAATGGATTCTTACGACTCATGTCCAACAATGGGTGATAGCAATGGTTAGTTTATTTTAAACATAATTGTAGTGTCAAAAATGAATTCAAACTAAATATAATTTAAAAAAAAAAAAAAACATTATTAATAAATACAATACTGTGGTAGAGATTATCTTCACAGAAGTTTTTATTAGACAACTGCTTGTAACTCAATTGCTCAGCCTTTCTTTTTCGAATAGATAAGGTATATATAAAACTAAGTTATAGTATATTTGTGAGCTAATTGCTCTTTCTGCGCTGCGTTTTTAAGGTCGCATGAGAAGGGGGGGGTGGGAGGTAGTAATTCAAAACATCACATCAATCTACACCTTTGAATAAAAATCCATAAATCGTTTGAAATTCAACTTACAAAAGTAACCTAGTTAGGATTTGAGCCCGCGAGCAACACCATCGAAACCCACTTGATTACTTTATTGAACTATAATTATAAAAGTATATTATATATACGAGTATATTCTTAAAATTGAATTTTACAACACAAATAACGACGTTGTATACATATCATATAGGTATTTCATAATTTTTACTTTATCAGTTTTGTTGACGAGGTGAGCAATTTCAATAAAACAAACTACATTCAAATGTTTAATCGATCTTTCAATATATTTTAATTGGGCATATATTATCACAAAGATTAGTTAAAAGCTATTAGTAGCAAATCTTCATTGTACATTTTATTAACTCTCGCGGCTCGGAGACTAGAAAAATACTTCTCGGCCGATGGGGGTCTTTTAGGGACCCCAGTGGTTTCCTCATTATTGGCCTTATTCTTATGAATTTCAAAAAAAAAAATAGTCTAAGAGCTTTAAAATATCTCTCTGCATCATTCCTTATACATTTTTTTATAAAAATCCGTGGTTTTTTAATAAATAATCATATTTTAAGTTGCGCGTAAAATATACGCGGTTTCAATGCACATATCAATGTGCGACTGGCCTGCTTGCTTAGCGGCGTTCAGCCTATAATCTTACGAACGATTGCTGATAAGCGGGCGCTTATCTCTTATCTTATCGTATTTATATAAACTACAAAAGGTCCAAAAAACTATGATATAAGAATACCTTAATTATAAACATTGTATCACCCATATTAAAAAAGATATTTAAGAAAATGTGGGTATTGGGGTCGCATTTCTTGAGCTTAGAACCGGAAAAGTTAATATAAATCTCAGAGAGTGCCGAAAAAGCTTTTAAACTTTTAAATAAACTGTAATGGAATACAATGATCTTCATAAAAAACAAAAATCAGCAAGAAAAATGTTTGCATAATAACGCAACAAAATTTTACCACATTGTACTGTTTGAATAAATAATTTTCCAATCAACCTGCCTTGTTATGAAGACATCCAAACCCCTCGAAAGATATTTTCAGAATACATTCTTTGAATTTGATAAAAAATGCACCAGACGAAGTCTCCAACGACCGATCTTGTACCTTATAAAGTATGCAAAGATGGCCGCTTGAGAAGCATCCAGATTTATTACGATTGCATTTTTATTGCAGGGCAAAGTATTCCGTCTGCTGCACATCCTTGACTATTCCTATCAATTATTACTGAGATGCTTTTCTGCTGTAAAAATCAAAAAAACCTTCCTGAAGTATAAAAAAAATATGCGAAATAAATAGTACTAGTTATAAAATATGTGCGAGTAAAATTAATGTCACCATAATAGTTATTTATAAATACAATTTTAGATTATTTCGTGTTTTAAGGCATCAATTAAAAAAATCCTAATGTTGTTTTATTATTTTTTTTTATAAATCGTAATAGAAAGTGAATAATTTTATATTATTCTACGTATTACGACATGAAGTCAAAATACCCTTCAACTATGTCAAATCTAACAATTCTTGTGAAACATTACTTTGCTAAGTATAACTTATTTTAATAGATCTTACCAAACAAATACCAATCCAATCAATATAGTCGAAGCAAAAGTTTAAAAATGATTAAAACAAGTTTATTTTGAAATATTTCGTTACCAAAGAGTTTGATTTGCTAGGCCGAAAAATTACTCAAAAATGATCAGGATATTACAAAGACAATCTATATTAATTTATTTTGAAAAACTAATATTTTTTTAAAATATATATTATATTGGTTGTGTAGGTTAGTGTTTGATAAATTTACTTATAATAAATAAAAAAATATCCATTATTTTTAGCTTAATATTGAAAATAAATTATTATCATTTAATCATCGAATGTACAGAGTTTTAGTAGCGTGTAAGAGGGTATAGGACACTAGGTTGGAAAAATCCAATGTCAAATATTTTTGTTATACTTTTGTATACATTGAAGCAAGGACCTCCAATCCCGGGATCACTGGCAGTCACAGGACTTTGAAAGATGCAAGCTTAAAAAAGTTCTCACGCTTCTGAATAATTGTACAATCTGTCGATTCGCATATTTCATTTTTTCTGGTTGAAAATAATTTTTAAATCCTTCAGTTTATCATTTTTTTCCCGAGGGATCAATCCCGGGATCCCGAAAGCCTAGATCTCGAATTATTTGTGAATTTCAAAGTCCTGGGACAAAAGAAGGGTCCGAAATTGAATGTTCTAATTTCACCCACACATTTAGATAACTCAGCATGTTTTTGTCAGGCGATAAATCTCATGTTTAAATTTTAGGATAGTTTTCGGTAATTATTTACAATATTATATTAACATCACTATTTATTTATTTTAAAAAACTTCAAATGAATAGGAATAGAATCCTGTTATAACGATGTCACGTGTACTATAAGAAATCAGGTTTCAAAGGACGTGGTATGAACTAAAGAGGATTTTGTTTATATTTAAATTTACTAAAACATTTTATTACTTAAAAATAATATGCACAGTCATTTAAAATGATGCTTTTATTAAAGTATATTGAATGTTTTAGAATAAATATTTGGAATATTTAATTGCCTACATTTCATAAACATGCTAAATTAAATAAAAGCACGTCAGAGCTCAGTTGATAATCTTGAACAATTAATAAAGAGTTTGAATGTCTAATCTGAGAGCTGTTAACTGAACTTGTGCTGTTTGCTACATCAATCCCCTCGGAAAAGTTTCTAGAAAACGTTTCTGTATCTGACAAACCTGGCTATAAATACGTGAGCCTCGGGTGTCAAAAACGACGAGAAAACAAAGATTTAACCAAACAAACTTTCCGAGAGTTATCCGAAATTTTCAGCAGCGCACATACATACATTATTTCAACAACATCGCGGTAGATAAAACAGGAATCGGTACTTTTTGGATTCCTCAGTGTCACATTTTTCATCGCTATCTCTACGCAAAAATGCTGCGTACGGATGGAATTTACATAAAAAACGTTTTTAAAAATCTTATCCTATTCCTGAGATGATGTTATTTACACATTTTGATTTACCCCCGAATATAAAACGTATTTATACTGTATTTGTGGGCGTATGACTGAGCGTGGCATAATATTATAAGCTAGTACACTGTATAGATAAGCTTGTTTAATAATACACAAGCAGGGGTAAATACTCGGTAAAGCTAAAAGTAATATCGTATTCTCATACAGTCAGAAATATTAAAAAATAGGAGACTTGCAACCGCTTCAGTAATTTTGTGACTTGACTCTTTCTTTATGATATATTTTCCATCTACAAATACAATTTGGTGTTAACACAATCAAAAAACAGTTAACACAGTAAAAAAAAAACATTAAAAAAGAACTTTATATGAATGATCCATTAATATTAAAAATAAAACGCAGTTTTTTACTGTTTTAATAAATATTTGAATAGATTTTATTTTTTCATGATTATTTATAAATAATTTTCTCATTATTTCTACAACAATTTTTTTAAATGTCTTGTCACTAACCATCCAAAAATAGTGCTGTTTGAATTATCTTTTAAATGAGATGATGTTCTCAATGAGAAAAACCAGTCCTTAATCCTTATAAAAAATGTAGAATTAGTAAATTTGAATCGTTCAAATTATGTAAATTCACACAAGTTTTGTCACTAACGACCCGGGATTTACTTTTCGGCCTCTTTAGGCGTTCAAGTGCACGGATAAACTTGAACTGACTTGAACTGATAGAAAAATTGTGTGAATGTACATAATTTGGATGATTCCAATATAATATTGAAAATCCAACGAGCATTTTTAGTCGAAATTTTAAATTAAATTGTAGAATTAGTAATTTTAAACAAAATCTCTTTGCGCTAAAAAATAACTGACAAGTGGTTGACCTTATTTATTTGGCTCATTATTTCAAAGAACTTAAGAATCTTGAAATTGTATAATACAGCGGTTATGCTATTTTAACTTTCACAATTTTTTTGAATTATTTATACATCAATAGATCAAAAAATACTTTACAGCACAGCTTTTGACATTCTCCTTTTTAACTCAACAATACTTTGCTTAATGATAATCCTTGCGATGGTGTTTCCGGAAAATTTCCACGCTCGAAGTTCAAATATAATTTACACACTTTAGCTGAGACGCAAACTTTGATAAAGCTTCTAATACTGATATTAATACACCCTTTTGGAGGCATTTCACCTGTGCAATTTACATGCAGAGCTTTCGAGGCTCACAAGTATCGTAAATGTGAAAATTTCATAAAGCTGGTTTGAGTTACACCTCGAAATATGACGTCTTGCATTTAAAACTTTCGTTGCATCTTTTTAAATCTTGGTTTATTTTAAGACAAAAGAATAACATTTTTTTTAATTTAAGTATCAATTTAATGTTAGTAGTGTTAGTATAATATGAATTTAAAAAATATATGCTTTGAAATTGAGCACGTTATATTTTACAACAATATCAGTTTTTTTTCATTTTATAAATCCATGTTCGTTCCCAATGAGTAGCATACGCCCTTATATGGTGGTATCTTAACAGAAGATTTTCTACAAGAAGTGTTTGTTACGCAATTGATCAACCTCTCTTTTACGAAGAGAGTAGGGATATAGAATAATGCTAGGAAAAGACTAGTATTTAATTTCACTACGAACCGTTATTTAAGAATTAGATTCATGAAAGATTATTTTAGGTATCACCTATGCCCAAGCTTCCGAATAAAAATCGATGAATACATCTAAAATAATATGTTCGTACTAGACTTGAAGTTGTGAGATCCGTCATGGAAGCCAACAACGTTATCCGCTGCGCCAAGGATATAACGAACATTAAAAAAAATTAATCATTTATTTAACATCATAACCCGATAAAAACAGCACTTAAAAATGATCTACTTATGAAAAATATGACTTACTCAACTGACAGTTCAAGGGCATTTGTGCACTTGATAAAACCAGAAGATGCCGAAAGGTGAAACCCGGGACGTTATCGACAAAAAAATGGAAGTTTACATAATCAAAATAACTAAAAAAACGTGTTAATTTAACAGTAATTTACTTCTTAAAAACATTCCTCTATATATATATATTAGGTAAAACGGAAAGAAATGACATTTTTTGTTATTGTGATAAAAAAATATTTAAAAAAAAAATGATACAATATTATTCTGTTATATAATTTTCCTCGTTGTCTTTGATCGTCCTCCATAAAAGAGGCAACTTTTTGATACCCTTTTCGTAAAACTCTGGTGACTTACTGGCAAAATACAAATCCAGGTGATTTTTCACCCGGTCAGCGTTTGTAAATTTTTTGTCACGAAGTGAATGCTTCATCGACTTGAAGAGATAATAATCCGAAGGTGCTATGTCCGGTGAATATGAAGGATGTGGCAGAAGTTCGAAATCAAGTTCTCTTATTTTTTGCTGAGTAATTTTTGCCGCATGAGGTCTCGCATTGTAATGTTGTAAAATCCGCCTATTGTTATTGACCAAAAAAGATCGTTTTTTTAATAACTCTGCTTTTAATCGTTCTAGTTGAGCACAGTATAGCTCTGCCGTAACTGTTTGACCAGATTTCAATAATTCAAAATGTATTATCTTCGAAACATCCCACCAAACACACAACAAAACTTTTTTAACGTCAACGTTGGCCGAGGAGTAGGCACAGGTACTTGATTTGGTGATAGCCATTGTTTTTTCCCCTGGTATTACTGTAAAGGACCCATTTTTTGTCCCCGGTAATTATCTTTCTGAGAAATGGATCCGTTTCGTGCCTGGACAATAGAGAAGCACAGATGGTCACGCTTGTTCCAAGGCCGTTTGAGAGAGTGTGTGTTTTTGAGAGAGCTTGTCTGTGTTTTTTTTTCCCAATCTTTTCAGATGATCTTGCACAGTTGTTATTGGACAGCCAATGTCGTGTAACAATTCCTTCACTATTTTACGAGGATCAGCTTCCACCAATGATTTTAGGACGTCATCATCGATTTTGAGGGGTCTTCCTGTTTTTGGTTTGTCCTTTAACTCCCTATCGCCACTTTTGAACTTTTGAAACCATCTAAAGCACTTTCAAAGTTTCAAGACGTCACCGTAAATGTCACAAATGGTCTTCGTAGCTTTTTTTGGTTTTAATCCTTTATCGAATAAAAACAGCATAAAACAGCGCAAATGTGTTTATTCAATCTCAGGCTTCTCCATTTTTCCACATCGGCAAAAAAAATATAAAATATGTTGAAATGGAAAGAGTACACACAGAGCTTTAAAATAATACCAACCCCGACGTGTTAGCTCAACGGCAACCGTTGACAAACAGATTTTAAAGTGACGCGCCAGAAAAAATGTCATTTCTTTCCGTTTTACCTAATATATATACAATATAAAATGTACGTTTCATTGAAAAGATACTCACTTCTATGAAATATGTATTCATATTTTATTATTCAAAATAAAATTTGTTTTTATACCACAAAGCGAAGTTAAAAGAGGCGTCTGCTATTAGTACCAAACCGAAATATAAGCAATCCACCACTTAAATGTGCTTTACTCAAAACAAACATTAAAGGCATTAACTAAATTATTCTTATGGACCATTATTCTGTCTAACTTCAGTAAAACAGAGCACTTAACACTTTAGATACCGGTCATATTTAGCAAAACTTGGTCCCTATTCTTCAGAGGGGCTTAGACACCGTAGTTTTACAAGACTTTTTGTTTATAATAGGAATATAAAAATTTGATTTGCAATTGAACTTTGCAATATTTTAGAATAGTGACCAAAACCAATACTTGATTTTATATATGAAAAATCCACAGAACTTGCGGACTGTTGTCGTGTTACCTTACGAAAAAACTGAAAAATAAAATATATATGTAGTAAATAATATATTGCTAAAAATAAAAATAAAGCAAAATCTTTATGAGTTATGTTTACAAAGTAAATAACATTTTTATTTTTAATTTTGTGCACGTGCTCTAATTTTATAATTAAATAATAGGGTGTGACCAAGTATATTTTGTATTGATATAATTTTTTTTTTTTTTGGATATAAAATTTATGGAGCTTCAATTACCAGGACGCACCAAGGTTCTTACAGTATCATACATCGATAAAGATTTTTAAAAATTGTAAATTGAATCCCCTTACCGACGTTTGCAGATGGAAAGGCGCGATCACTACAGAGATAAGAAGTTCACGGGAACTCCATATGCATTATTTTGCAAATCACATTCCATATGCTTCCTCCATACTACATCCGTACATGTACACACACATGCGCATACATACATACACACATACAGTACACAAAAAACATTTAAACAAAGAGAGTCATTTTCGTGATGCTAAGTTCGTTCTAAAATTGACAATTTTAGACGACATAAGATCTATATTGATATAATAGTAAGTTTCAAAAAAAGATAGTGTGTAAAGTTGACTGCTATAGAAAAATATCCCTATTACTCTCCTTAGAAAAGAGATCTCGAGCGACTGAGCAGCAAACAGTTATAGTAGTAAAAGTTTGGTTAGGATACCTCCATTAGTAGGAAATATGTTCCACATTGAGAACGGACATAAATAAAAAAGTGTCTAAAAGGGACATTAATTAACGAATGGAGAAATATGGCAAATAACAATCTATTTTCTGACAAAATGAAGTATGAATCCGCTCCGCGATTAAACATGCATGTCTGCAAAGAAGAAGTTTGAAGCGGTCAGTCATTGGAGATTATCGCTGCGCCTGCTTCCAAGATATCGTGAGTCAAGTATTGTTGTGTCAGACAGGCCATTTGAATATGTATATCACCGCAATAAATTTCGACGGCGTGATCAGAAGAGGAGGAAGTCTCGAGGAATACCGTGAGGTGTACAAGGCGTCATTATATTTCGATTGAAGTAATGATGTTATATCTGATGCTGCGACTAGGGTCTGTCGTTTTTTAAAGAAATTCGCGGTATTCAATAGACGGTTTTTACAACCCCGTGTCAAATAGTTTTTTTTTATTAATAAAATAATGTAATATTTTTACTTAAAGCACTCTGGTTAAATATAAAATAAAATACAAAATATCTGCAAAGTAGAATTAATAGATGTTGAAAATATTATATTTAGGCGGTGTTTTTTTTAAACGTCATTCATGGTATCATTAAATAAATTGTCGGGCATAAAACCGAGTGTTTAACGTGGTAAATTTTGGTTTCGTTGTTTAGGATTATGTTTAATCTTAGCTAAGTGCGTTGACAAGTGTTCAACGTCGTTGGTTTTGGTTAAGGAACTCACGGGTTCGTGTCTTTCCTCAATAGATTTTTCAATCGATTTATGTTCAAATGCAAGGACGTTAACCTTCAAAATCCGATGGGGTGCATTTACATTGAAAAATTATTATTATTTTAACCATTACTAAATGCAATGCACATATTACGCGAATTTGTCTGGGGTCACTTCACGGCTCCTCGATCCTATTTTTGACATTTTGGTACTCAAGTGTCAAACTAGTGAATCAATCCAATCCTAAAAACGGAGTATAGCAAGGAAAATAAGCTTACCAATAGTCATGTCACAGCCGTATTTTCTTGGTCTTTTTTTAAAAGTTGGGTTGAGAAAGTGTCAAGTGTTATAGAGAAAGTGTTATCGTCAAGATAAATTCTATTGGAATTCCATGTTCTTTTAACACACGTTTTATAAATATGGGCTTAAAAGAGATATACAATAAATCTATAATATATCTATGAAGAGGGCATAAAAATTAAATAACTTTACTATCAACCGATTCATATAACTCTTGTGGAACCATTACAATTTCTCAGATGTTTTTCACTCATTTTAATAGAGTTATATCAAGTTATTGCCAATAAAGCCTTGTTTTCTACACTATGCTATACATTTAAATATAGTTTTAAGGATATCCTATCTTCGCTAATTGAGTAGAATAAGTAAAATATTCAGAAACGTACCCCGGAAATTCTATTTTATTTTTTTGGTATATTGTGATACTAGTTACAGCTAAAAAATATTTATTTCCTTCAACTCTTGTTATCTCCGTAAAATAAAAATATCCACCAAATCAATAACTCAAGTCGTGACTTTACCAGTTTTACCATTTAACTAGTTGGATCACTTCACCTCTCAAATGATCAATTATAATATATGAATACTTCATTGATAATAATTAAAGAACTTTTTTGCGGCATTCAGAAATATATGGTTGTTCTAAGAAACAAATATCAAACAATGTTAATATTTTTTTTTTTAATTAAATAAATCAAAAATAAAAATCTTTTTCTTATATAGTTTGTGAGCTCTTGCATTTTAAAATTTATTCACATCAAAACATAGCCAAGTATAGCTAAAATTCAAATGCGATTCAGTTATGTGATATATGAAATCGGGCACAATCGCAAGTCGTCGAATATATCGATACATAAATGCGTTCGCTCCCTCTTGCATTTTATTCAAATCTGCAAGGAGAAACAGCACAGCTTGCGTATAGATTCCTGCGATTTTGTGTCTTGTGATCCTGAACAACAGGTGAATATGGCGATCTTGCTCGCAGATAATATACTGCGTCCGATAACTTCGCCGATCTGGAGCCAGATATAAATAAAGAAGAAATTTTAATATCCATTGTCTCGGATATAGTCGAACGTTTATATTTACGGATGTATTATTTAAATATTTCAATAATGGAAGGTCAAAAGTTTTTTTTTAAACGAAATTTTGACATCGCTAATTTCTTAGTAATTTGGTCTTAGTAAGAGATTTATAATATGTAATATTTAAACATATTATAAATCTCTTAAAACATAAATCAAGTTATTTAAGCAGGGAAGAAATATGGCGTAGAAAATATGTTATACCTACATATCTACATTTTTAAAGATATAAAACAGTTATTTATTCTGTCTCAAGACTCAAATGCCTACTTTGGGTATTTGGGTGCGTATGGCCTCCTAATGGAGGTATCTCAACAGTAGTTTTTTCTACGAGAACTGTTTGTTACTCAGTCGCTCAACCTCACTTTGTTTCAACGTGAGTAGTAGGGAAAGAAGGATAAGGCTAGAACAGGACTAGTAGTTGACTAATCCCTATTGCTACACCCAGTTATTAAAGAAACAAAAGGATGGGAGGAGAGGAAATAATGGGAATTGACATCACAAACACCCAGTCTTCGATCACAACTTTGAATTAAATAGTTCTCAAAATTCACTGTGATCTGACCGGGAATCGAACCCAGACCTGCATGATCGGTAGAGCAAGCTCTAACCAACTGAGCCACTGCAGGCGAATTGGGTATTTACTTTACAAATATGTTTCATAATAGGTACTTTCGAGTAATAAATTTGCTAAATATCATAATGTATGCACAAAAAAATACATTCAATAGCACGCCTTGTTTTTGTACCTTTATTTTATTTGAACTAATTTCTGGTCCGTGGCACAGTGGTCAATGTCGTTGCCTTCAGTGCAGGATTTCACAGATTTTAATCCCTATATAAACAGCATTTCTTCAATCGATTAAGTCGATTTCTGTATGAAGGCATGCATGTTTGTAATTTTTAAAAAATCCTTTCCACCATTCCAATCCTTTAATAACAGGATGTAGAGAGGGTAATTAGTCATGTCACAACCACTTCTCTACTTAATAGTATTCTGACTAACATGCATTCTTCGTAAAATTAAATCTATTGAGGTACTTCCAATAAAAGGTTATATGCTTCACATTGAAAGCGGACTTGGATTTAAAAAAAAATGTGAAACTGAAATTAACCGTAGATTTTGAAAACATTTCATTAAAAGTAGTACAAAAACGTTAGTAAACTGATAAATTATATTTTTAAGAATTCAAGATTTCGACTGAATTTGGTGGCTTGGTGGAATTTCAATATTAAATTTGAATCGTTCAAATTATGTACATTCACCCAAATTTTGCCACTAACGAGCCGGGTTTCGCCTTTTGGTATCTTCAGGCGTTCAAGTGAACGATTCAAATTTAATTATACTTTTGTTGATTATTTATTTATCTTGAATTTCATAAAACAACACATTTCCGAAAAATATTCACGATCAATAACGTATAAAATAGTACAATCATACGAACCGGTCATTTTCATATTTAGATTATAAAGAACTATTCATAATTTGAATTAAACATACATTAGAACGACAATATATTTGAATGTAGAAAGTATTGTAATATAATATAAATATGAGGTTAACTAATATTATTGTATGATATAAAAAACGTATTTTTTTTAAATAATAAAAATAAAAGTCTTTCGTGAAGTACTTTTAAAATATACACGCTACTAAAATTATGTCAACATCGTGCACGTTCAGACTGTTGAGCAAATTCAGATTTTTAGATATTACAATATTACTTAAAACATTTTCGTTGAAATAAAAACAATCCAGCATTTTTCACCGGGTGCACATCGAAGAAAAGAAAACTTTAATAAAGAAGAAAAAAAACGAAATCTGCATAATTTATGTAATCACACTCGAATACCCCGTTGTACGTTAAATGGAAATATTCCGCCTTGTTTAGAATACAGCGCCACCCCGCAATAAAATAAAGTGTTATGACCAAAGTTTTATTTCTCCCTCCGCGCTGTACAAGTGAATTTTACGGAAGCTTTTCATTGTTTTATTTCAATGTTCACGGGAAGTAAGTCTATGAAAAGTGGATGCCGAAGAGCTTTGAAGATATACGAACACTTTGCGATGCCGTCAACTCGCCTCGGACGCAAGATTGTATCTCACTATTGTACAAACACCGGTAGTGCTTAGTATTATACGTTTAAAGGCTGTGAGCTAATCGCAAAATATCACGCCATATGTATGACGGCTGATATATCACGATTTTTAACTATGATTATTTTAACTGCATTGATATGAATCGGAATAAATTAATACTCCGCCGCGAGGTGTTGTGAGCTTTCCAACACTTTTATTGTAGCTTTTTGACATTTATTAATAGCACAAAACAACGACAACTCAAAGTTGTTTTCAAAAACTGTCTGACACCTAATTTATAATTAAAACAAAAGAAAGCGACCACTTTATAAAATATGTGGATATAAATAATATGGGCCCATTAAAGGTGAAGTGAGTCAAGTTAAATTCGTTAGACGTAATAATATTCTACACGTCTTAAAGTATCATATCGTGAAGGGACCGCAGTTAATACTTAGTTAATACACTACAATATTCATCAAATCATTTTGTAAAGTAAATGTCATTTGTAGTATCATTATTGTTTGTTTTCTATTCTTCTATCTCGTTTTTATTTTTATAATGTATCATGTTAGAATATTAAAATTTAAATCATTCGTACTTAAGCAAGCATTGTGAAAGTAAGATTGTCTGAGGATGCCTTTGAAAGAGGCGAAACACGTGTCACAGTTAGTAGCGCAATACGTGGAATAATCTAAGTTATTTAAAATTTTATAATAGTGTTATCTCCGTAAAATAAAAAATATGCAATCCACCAAAACACCAAATTAAGACGTGATTGTACTTAAAAGTTCAATTCAAAAAATATCTCATTTTACTAGCTAGTTCCCTTTATCTCTCAAGAGCTCATATAATAAAATATTATTTTTTTAAAGTTTAAATAAGTTACCTTCAAATACATCAGTAAATATTGACATTGAGTGTGTTATCTTTCAGATTTTCATTACCGAAATTATTTTTTTAAATGTATGTACGTGAATCCGAGTATAGGTACATTGACAATTCAAAAAGCACGTACTATGAGCACGTCGCGACTTCAATATAAATCGGTGAAATCAAAATATTTCAGGGGAAAAGTTCGTCATTATTTTCCACGCATTGAAACTACAGCGAATGTGCGTGAAATAATTTCACCCCACGGTAATCTTCACAGCCACCCTCTCCGAAGGGGATGAAGTCATTCTTTCAATACATCATCATCTAGATATGACTAACAGGGACTCATATGTTTTTAGATTTAAGAAGATACGGCATCAGCAGTAAGCTTTTATGGAAAACTTTAATCGATGATTTAGAGATTTTGACTTTGGGATTTGTAATCACAATCCATTCAATTTTTGTTTAAAAAACATTTATTAGGATCTCGATTGAATAACGACGATTTTTTGTGTACTTATTATGATAATTCATTCGAACACGTATTAAAAAAACGTCATATATAATCGTGTTGAATAAAAATTCACTCAACTCTTTTTTACGCGATTTTGAAATAACACGGTGAATTTAAAAGAACTAATACTATGTTTTCACACGAATCCTAGAAACAAAAATACAAAAACGGATCACCGGGTTTCCTAATAACAAGAAATTCAACAATACAAAACAACGATAACAACCAAAAGGTTTCATTAGATCTTAACATAAAAAGCGTTTCATAAATTTCTAGCGATGTAAGCGAATTATGTCCAGTCCCTCATAAAAATCTCCATTTATAATCAAGTAGCGAAGAATATTCGTATGCTTTCTTACTTAAAATACATATTATGAATACTTTTTGTGTAAATTTACTTATTGGTTGTTCATTATTACCATTTATTACACGATTTGTTTTTTTATTTCAAATAACACAGTTTTTTTAAACTAAGGAAACTAATCTTCAATCCTTCTATTAATTATATCACTTGTTTAAACTATTTTTTTGGAACGTATCTACCGTGTAAAAAAGAGCGTATATTGTCGTGAAGGTCGTGAACGCGCCAGAAATACTTGTGTGAAAAGTTAGTGAAGAAGCAGTCATTACCACGGTTGAATGAACAATCAACATATTAACTGAACTTTGAATTCATTTATTAAATTTGGTTAGAATAAACAACTAAATTTTTTTTACTGCTACTAATGGGTTTGCATAAACCTCGTCCCATTTTTATATCACTTTTAATCCAGATAAACTGAAAACGAATGCTTAATACTATATTAATAATAACAATTTAATCATTTTGATAAACATGATTGTCATGTGATTCACGTAGGTCATATCTTCTCAATCATATATTTCAATATCCATAAGGGTAGAGCCAGCACCTACCCTCGCAACTTTGAGTTTTACTTTACCGGTGCGTGGTATTTCCGTGCGAAAGAGGCATTTGAACTTTTTTGCCTTTATAAATATATTATATTGCTCGAATATTCTCAAATATTTTATATCGAAATAATAACTGTTATGATACTTCTCGTATTTGACTCATTGATCATGAAAACCTGTTTTATGTTATGCAAGAAATATATTTTTATGCATGTTACGGAAATGAACTATACAATTTTGTAGCTTCCATATACTTGAAAATGTTTTTTTATCCATTTGCGCTCCTATTGTTGAGCAGATATATTCCTTATACATATATAAACGGCTTGTTAGTCAGTTGCTAAGCCTCTCTTTTTTTTGAAGATAGGAGGGATAGGAAAGATAGAGCTAGTTCAGGACTAGTGATTATCTAATTACTCTTCTAAGATACCCTGTTGTTTTAAGATTGAATGGGTGGTGACAAATTTTTAGACATCACAAAAATTCATACATTTGAACAGAAATCGATTAATCTTTTCAGAAAAAGTTGTTCGCTCTAGGACTTGTACCCGTGAGATCCATCACAGAAGCCACTACGTACTACGTACAAAATATGACAATGTTAATTACGGTCAATTTTTTTATTTAAAATAGCTTAACATGCCAAAAAGAAAATCGTAAAACAACCCGAGAATTTAATTGACTTTCACATCATTCTAATAATACCTTTATTTTTAATAAATTTTAAAGTTTATGTGGGAACGAAATTTTTATATAAATTCAATTTTAATCTAAAACCCTCAAATGTGTTTTTCATTTTGTTATTCAAGAGAAAATTACTATTATAGTTACTTTTGATTGTTAAAAATAACATTTTGTAGCTTCTAATTTCAATAGCTTTTTATGAATACTTAGCATTGATTGAAAATGCTCACTTGATGAGCAAAACGAGTTTAAAGCATATTCTAAAATTATGGAATAGGTAATAAAAATCTCTTCTATTCTTTTATATCCAAACTATATTGTTTTTCCAGAAAAAGTTGACAGCTTACCACATACTAGCTTAAAGTCATTTATTATACTTTTGAATCACATTAAAATCATTAAAGAATAAAAATAAATCATTTGATAACAAACTTAATATCTAAGGCAATAATCGCTTAAGAATAGGCAACAAGAGGATAAATAAAAATATTGATACGCCTGCGTGGGATCAGATTAGGTGTTTTAGGCTTCCTTCTATATGTTATATATTACAAGCTGTAGATATACAATTGATTCGAATGGGTACCTTTAATTATTTAATATTCTATACTTGTCATGATCTTCATGTATGAAAACTACAAAACAAAAACTACTTAAATAATTATAAATAAAAGATTGTTAGTTTTTGAGAATCATTGAATTATCCAGACAATACAAACGCACTGTGCTATGCACTGCCGGGAGTCTGGAAGTATGTACTATATACCAACTAGGGCTGCCAACGTCGCGGGAAACTTGCACGTGTGTAATTGAAAGATGAATGGGATTTTTTTTCTCTCTGCACAATGAAATTTTTCCATCCACCTCGATGCACTGCACTTACCAGATGTAGGCAGATTTTATACTTCAAGTCCAGAGTTATGATATCTTTATTATAAAAGTCTCTTTGCATATTTCAATTATATAATAAAAACATGACACTTAATTTATACAAGACTTTTGAGTTTAATTATCAAAATACATTCAAATTACGCTTTGACTGAATGGTCTCTGTGTCTGAATGCTTTTTCATGTTGACGTAAATTATAATAAATAATACATATAAGCAAATCGATGTTAAATAAAACACACACATATATATATATATATATATATATGGACATAGTTATCTAGTAACAAAAAGCGATATAAACACATTTTATAAAAATCGAGAAAAAACTTGCAATTTTACAATAAGTGAGAAAATTTATATTTTCAAAAATTCAATATGTTTTATTCATGGATAGGAAATGTTTACACAAACCAAGTTTTTTGTAACTAGACGCTTTATATTCAAATATCGTAACAATGATTAATTTTAAGCAGTTCTGAAGCTATATAAAATATTACTTTTAAAAAAATATATCTCTTGGATGTACTGTTTTTTAATTATTTCTATTCAACATAATTATTCTATTTTGTGTTTTTACATGGTTTTATTTTTATAAAATGAAAGACCTAAGATTTTTTTTTGGTATAACACAAAGCTTTTAATACGACTATAATTTTTTTTTGCAACACCAGACACGATATGCTTTTGATTATTTAATTATAGGATAATCAATATTTATTGAACTGTTTCTTTATGGAATATTAAAATTCTCTCTTTTTCCGATATTGAATAGCACTATATTTATAATAGATTGATTTAATACAATATTTGTTTAGTATAAATAATATAATATCTGTTGCTGAATGGTAAAAGCGTTTGATGCGATATACACATAATTTATTTTACAACTGATTTGTGAATTTGTATTCTAAGCCATACATGTGATTTTTATATCTTTTCCCATCCATTCGATCCTTAAAGCGAGTGAATATCGACAACGATAGACTAATCACGAATCCTATCCTAGTCATATGCTTATGTTTTTACAATTTCCAATAAAATAAGCCTCAGCGACTGATGTCAAACAGTTTTAGTAGAACATCTTTTGTAGAGATAAACTACATTTCGAGTTAAAATTATTTACATTGGAAGCAGACATGGTTCCAAAAAAATATGTTTACTATACCTAGGCAAGACTATTACAATATATTAACAACAAAAGAGCCACTCCAGAGACTCTCCACTAACTTATAAGAATCTAATTTAAGATTTCGACTGAAGTTGCGTGGTGAAATTTCAATATTAAATTTGAACGATTCAAATTTAATTATAAGAATCTAATTAAAAAAAGCATCAACCTTACACAATGTTCACGCATATAATCCTAAATTGTGAAAGAAAATTGAACCTGTAAGCCAAATGAGTTTAGTGTCAGTATATTGTTAAAAAAAACGATATTATCTTCTTGATTAAATTATATTACATTTCATTTTTCCTTAAGTAAGTCTTTTCTTATAATAACATTAATTCTGGTAAAGGTTTTCTACTGTCACGTTACAAAGCTGTATATTATGCTATATGCGGTAAGAAAAAACATTCATAAATGAAAATTGCTTCGCGCTATCCTGATATTAAGGTGTTAAGGGAGCTGGTATAGCCTAAAGGGGGGTTTGAATAGGGTAAACTACCACCCTTGGCTCTGGTAGAAAGAGTCGTTTCGGGTAATGAACTTTTTTATGACGATTTATGCATTCATCGTATTTTAAATGTTTTTTTACCGTCTAAGAAAATGCAGCCTAGCACAGCTTGTTGCGTAAATTATAGTTTTTTTTTAATCTATGGATTTGTCTACTGTGGTATTTTTAAGCCGCTGCTTTGTGTCTATTGAATTATTACTGTCCAATAAACTCGGTCTAATAGAAAAGAAAATAGAAATTCAAGACACAGTATTTGTTTTTCTAAAGCTCTTATTAAATTTGAATGCAAATAAATAAGCGAACTGTATTTTACAACTTTTTTCATGCTAATAATGTCTAAGCCAATATCTTTTGTCTTAATAAAATGTGATTTATTCGTAATTTTACCTCAGGTAGGAATGCCACCTGCCACAACTCACAAACCGTATCTCTATTTTATCATCTAAGACTAAAATTAGACAAATGATAACAGTGGTTTCTGATATCAAAAAATCCAAAAAAAATCAGTTTGAAAATTTAAAAGAATATTGGATTTATTATAAAAACAAACAGGCTTAATATATATATGACAAAACAGAGGCTGCAGTTATTTATTAAAAAAAGTTTTATATTTATTTAAAGCTAAATTCATTACAAAAATATCAAACAAGAAATTTCTTCTTCAATCATAATATATTATATATATATAAATAAATATCTTTACGACTCACTTTGAAAAAAAGTGAGGTTTTACGACTGAGTAACAAACAGTTCTCGTAGAAAAAGTTCTGTTAAGATGCCTCTATTAGAAGGCAACATGCTCCACATTGGGAGCGGACATAGATATAAAAATATCGTTCAACGAAAACAATTGACAAATATTAACGTAATAAGAAACATTTCACGCACAGAAAATATGTATTCAATCCCATGCATACCGATTTTTAACTTCTTAATTTTTTATAACAAAAAAATGTATGTTATCTGAACAGTACATAAATGTAGAGAGTAACTTTGGTCATAACCATGGATACAATAATTCAAAAATTTCTCAATGTCCACGATATATTTACAAGATGGAAATGGTCCGATGTAAAATATTCACCGCGAAAATATTTTATTCCCAAGCGGGGTTGCATGTCACGATTAAAAATATCCACGACAAAAGTGAGACTAAAGACTTTTGTTCTCTGGCAAACAACATATTGAGGGATACTCATTAAAATAACAGTACTTAATTTAGTCAAATAATTTTACCGATAATCTGCAGTTTGGTATTTTTTTGTTTTGCCTGTTTTATTCATATTATACAATATATTTGAAACACACAATTGAAGTACTGAATGTTGCACTGAAGTTTTATTTTTATGAAGATTTAAAAACATTAAAAAATAAATAACAGTGCTTTTACTCAGTCTTTTATGTCATGATTGGTCTAAAAGGAAACTTTTCTCATCTTTTCAGTACGAGTGATTTGAATAGAACTTCTTGTCAACAGTTGTTCTATTTCTAATTTAAGATATGGCAAATGAAGATTTTATCATCGCGATTAGCAAAGAGCCTAAAACCTGAGACTGGTGGTGGCTTCCTCCATTTGCTTTTTCCACCCGACTCTATCTGAATTTCACTTTTAAGGTGTTCACTGTCAATACTTGATAGAGAGGCATTGTATTGAAAATAAAATATTCCTTTATACTTCTTTCACTTTTTACCAAGATCAGGAGCGGTTTCGCTTAAGACGAGCTTTATCAACTAATAAAAAATCAAATTTAACAGTGTTATGTAACATTTCATTTTGTTTTGTACAAATATCTGAAGTGGTTGTCTTTCAGCTTGACACGTCCGTCAAAAGTTAATTTTAACTAATTAACATTATATTTTATGGAGAAGGGAGGGTAGTTGGGAAGATTAAAAAATCACCAAAGATTAGGTATTTGAACGCATTTTCATTGATCGATTACGAAAAATGTTCATTAGAGTATTATAACTGAAGCTCTACTGTTACCACTCGGTTATGAATACCGTAACTTCTAAAACTTGATTATATAAACAGAATTTGAAAAATGAAATCTTCATTATCAAATCATTACAATGTATGAAATATCTTGACTTACTTTTGGTTAGTATGATGGTCACGGAGAATTATTTATGTTGTTGGGTTTAAGTTCAGGGTAAATAATACAAAACAATAACCTAATAACAGATTCATTTGTATGCACAGCAATATTATTGATTAACGGAGATATTTTGTGTCAATTATCTATACAAATTTTGGAAAACTATAATAATCGTAATAAAACTAACAATTCAATTTCCAAAAAATAATCGTTTTTACATTTAATATTTATGTACATCACGTAATATTATGAACCAAATTATGAGGGGATGTTAATATTGTTGATCGTAATTTTATACAGAGCAGATTTTTTCCGCGTTAAAAGAAATTAAAAGAAGAAAAATCAACAAAATATACATATGTCTAACGTTCTATTTTATTGTTTATTATTTTAAGGCGGCTTTTCATTGCAATGCTGTACATAATATATATTATTTAATATTTTGTTGGCGAAACCTCAACTGGTATATTTTCGTTTGTTATACTGAAATGAAAAATATTTGTTTTGTTTCACGTTGAATGAAAATTAACATATGAAATAACATTGGAGTTATTAAATCAGATTTGTTCATGCTTACGCCTTTCGTTGAAATTTCAAATTATACTGTGGTCTATATATTATCCCTGCTCTGTGATCATAGTATTATGGAGTGTCCCTCTAGGTCCGACTTTGTTTATTTATTGTTGTGGAACCAATTATCAAGTCAAAAGGCAATGCTGGGCATACCTGTGCGGATATGCCGGATAAATAACCGATGATAAAGTTCTTTCCTTGCGAGCGCTCAGGACGTTTTAATCTGTCACGACCTATCGCCGCGAAGCAGTCGCAGTTCCCGGTCTCAGTGACGGGATCGGCTAAATTGCGGTCTCACCTTTGTAAATAATATTGACTTAAAGATATTTTATGCCAAGGTGCGCAAGAAATGTATTTTTTTTCATCTAGAAAAAGGTGAAAAGTATTTTTTTTGTTCTTCAACTGTATTTGCTCCATATGTAGAGCACAGGGCCCGGAAAACTTTGCCGCAAGTAATTTAGATATAAGTAATATTAACTAAAGAAATTGAGCTTGCAAATTTACAGCCTACAAATGATCGCTAGCACATTTTACAGTCTAGAAGTAATGTGATATGTTCTAAGTATCTACCGCTATGATTAAATATTTTTTGGAACTCTAGCATTTGTTTTTACATTTCCACACTGGATTATTTTTAAATTTTAGAACAAATATATGTATACCTGTCAAGGTTTGTCAAAAACTTTTATTTTTCAATCATTTAAAATACAAGAAACGTCAAGAAAACATTTTTAGATCCGAAAAATTATCTATCATTACAATAAATCGTCATATTTTTTGCGAAAGTTGGTAAGTAACAAAACTGTCAAAAATGAGTTAAATATAAAAAGTGATTGCTTGAAAAAAATCTATGTGCTGAATAACTCAGTTGCTGCATTGATTATACGTGTTTGTAAAAAAAATAAAAAATTGTAGGCAATTGTTCCCTGCAATTTTTGTTTGTGTCAGAATGGCATTATTGCATCTATATTACAATTATTGAAGTAATATACAATATCGATTTCAGAAACTTTATCCTTAAAAACTGTTTTTTTTTCATTTGCCGTTTACTCAGAACTATCAATCTGTTGCTTACTAACTTCTTCCAGAAGAGTGACGAAATGTTCATAAATTAAAAAAAAAAATTATCGCGCAGATAGCGATAGAAAAACGTATTTAATGATTAAAAATATTTTTTTTGATTGTAGGAAGTTTACATTAATGAGCCGTTTAGCTTCAAGCCTAAAACGGTCGGCTCAACTCTTGCGAAAACGGTCCATGATTCGAATGCTACTTGAGTGAACTTAATAGAACTAACGATGATATTTTTTTGTTTAAATACAGTGCTTAATATCTCAATAATCTATTCCAACCTACTTTATGAGATTCAGATTTTGATGAAGGAAGAATGTTATGTATATATATTTTTAGCCTAAAGTTAAAAACACGTTTAACCAAAGAATATTTTCTTAAAAGCAAACATCTGCGTCATACAAATAAAAATAAATATTGGAACTTTGAACTTTGAACGTAGTAAATAAAGCTACGACTTTCCAGGCACCTTGTAGTTTAAAAGCTTTGTTCATGACCAAATAAAAAAGCGATCTGATTTGACGGAGCTTTGAGGCTCTCAAGTGAAGCAATCCAACCAGCGATCGAAACTTTTGACCTTCGTTTGGTGGTCAAGTTTGTTTTGGCCATTATTTTCTCTTGTCAAAAGGTCAAACTCTTACCGAGAAAGATTTTTTATCCAGTAAAAAACATTTAATTTAGAAATTTACGATGGCAAAAAAGTCTTTAAAAAACCTTACATTTTCTGTTTCTACAATTAATTATCTTTTAAAAAAAAGTTCAACAGAAGTAAATGTCATTGATGTGGTTGTAAATGGGACTCGAAAAGGGGAAATTCAACATTTTCAAAAGAAAAATACTTTTATTAAAACCATTACTGAAGACTATTGCGGAAAAATTTATATTCATCTTATTTGTCCATTACCAATATGAAGCTTATGATATCCTAAAGGAGATCATATTTTTTTTACTACAACTGTTTGTAACTCAGTTGCTCAATCTATATTTTTTTTTGAAAGACAAGGATAGAGAAAATCTACGAGAGTGGTTACCAATCCTGTGCCCGCGGGTGCCATGGCACCCGCTAACATTGACCCGCAACAAATTAAATTCCCGGATTTTTGGATTTCAGAATTCTTGGAAGAGCTAAAACAAAAACACGAGTCACGCTGATAATTTGGGTAAATTATCCCGCCGCCCTACCAATATTTTAGAATACGCTCTAGGGTCCAAAAAGATTGGTAACCCCTGATCTAGGATATACTGATTTATTAATAAATCGCTCTGTGTACGCCCACTTATTTAAATATTGGAAAGTTGCAATTGGTTTTTTAGACAAGAAAAAACATCCATGCTTTCAAAGTGAAATCGATAAATCAAATTTAAAAAATGCTGTTTGTAACAGGATATGAACCCGCGGCTTACCACTACAAAGATGACAATAGACCTCACTAAGAGTTTAACCCTGATTCATCTTATACCAACTAGACAACTTAACGCTAGTATTTGAAATATTTTACTATTAATGATAGAAAAATACCGTTTTAACTTCAGGTTAGTAGATATCATTGCATTATATAAATCAGAACATGCTGTTGAAGGTTTGTATACTCAATGTGAGTGAGTTTATTCATTGCTTTTTACCGTTACTTTATGTCGAGCAACGTCAGATAATCTTCCATAAGCAGGTTCCTCATTATTGTATAAAACGTTTGTAAAGCACACTGCTCTGGTTACTACTTGACTTGATGCAAGATTAACCGTTCGACTTAATGGTGGTGAATATTTGAGAGGGAAGTACTATAATAATAAAGCGACATCTGTTTATTACGAGCTGAGGTTTAAAGATCGTGCAGTGGAATTCGACATCGTAAATCAACCAAAGCGACTACGACTTTCAATATAGCAGTTTAACAATGTAAATATTGTATTTTAGTTCACAGCAGTTTCTATTTTATTTCTGGAAGACTTCTCACTTTACAAACATTTCATCTTGTTTGGTATTAAAACAAAAGTGTGCTATAAATTTCAATGCTTAAAGTGCAATACCATATTTTTGTTTAAGATATTTATGAAATTAATTAACAATGAGCATTTTAAATAAATACAGTCGCCAACATGTTGATAATAAAATATTAATGATAAAAAAGAGTGGTATTTAAAAAATAATCTACATATATACCTATTTACTGTATTTTGTATAATATGTGGCATACAATTATAAACTTGATTACATATGTTCATTTTTCAACGTGAAACATATGAATTACTAATAGAGTTTAACTGAAAAAAATTTAGTCTATGTGTATTGCTTAGTACTTGGTTGATTTACCTTTTGATGTTTCAAATAGGGTTGCCACCTGTCCCGGAATTGGAAGCGCTGTCCCGGATGGATCCGGATGAATGCTAAATTGTCCCGAAAATTTTGAGCACATTAAGGATTTCAAATTCTTCGGTGAGCTAAAAAAACGAGTTTTGAGCTATTTGTCCCGGAATTGTCCCAGAAAAAGGTAGCAACCCTAAAACCTCAAACCCTCAAAAGAGAAGGGATGCAAAAATAAATCTAGGACAGTAAAAGTTTTTGGCTAATCGCTCTTACTGAGCCTTGATTTTCACCTCAATGCATTCGAAAAGAGATACATAAATCAATTTATGAAACAGTTCGTACAGGGATTCGATAACTACGTCACCGAAGCCAAAAACATTGACCACTCGACCGTAGACACTGACAATAAATGCATATATATTTATATATATATAATTGTAACTATAATACTTACTGATTTGATCAATTAGTCTTTAAATAGTGACAATTTATTTCCACTGAAAATTAAAAGATATACAATGATAGTTGAATAATTGAATGTAAATCGGCTGAAAGATCAATCCATATAACAATTGAAAACTACAAATATATAATCGTTCAAGAATGATTGTAGATTTTCTTATATTTTGTCAATGTTAATTTTAAATAACAAAAAAATAATTAAAAGTAAATATATGTATAAAGAAATCATGAGCTAAATATTCACCATCAGTCTGCATAATTGAATTATCAGCTTTCCGATTCCAGAACAATAAAACAGCTGTTTCCTGAAAACGTATTAAATTAGGCACAAATTTCCTTTCGGTACACCTACCTGACTTGCAAAATAATGCGTAGCGTCATGTTTATAAATTAAACGTTTCCCTTTGCTAACAACAATATCACTTCTGATCTTAACCTATTATTTACGCCTTCTTGCTGGAAGTGAAAATACGACTGCAAAGATACCCACCTGCGCAGTCCTTAGAGTAAAAGCTTAGGGATAAAGTACAGAAGGTAAGCTTAGTTCTACGAAAAAAAGCAATTTGTTGGGTCAACTTAAAGTAACAAATTTATGAAATATTTCTTTTACTTAAATTTATTTCCATGAAAAACAAGGTTGATTATTTGACATAAAAAAAATATCTTTTCATTGTAAGACAAAAAATGTAAAAAAAATATTTTAGGTTTTTACAATATTACACCTCTTACGCGTTTGATAGACACAATTTTATATTATAATCCTAATAATTATATGCATATTGCTATATGAAAGCCTAAAGATATTGTCGATTATACAGAAATATTGAATAAAGGAATTTGCATGGATCACGGAATGACATCATCGTTGTTAGAATATGTTTAGTAAAATAAATGTATGATAATGCTAATTCCGAGGTTCGAAGTCATTCATTCTAGATCGTTGATACTCAGCCACAGTGATCGAAATCTATCACTATGGGCAGGTAGAGAGGAAACTGCGGCCTCTTGGCTACTCTGATGCGGCCTTTTGAATTGATCAAAATTTTCACATTGATCAACAAATTATACGCAAGTGTTTGGAAAAAGAGCGTTATCAACCCATTATACATTAAAAGGTAGGAAGGCTTCACTCTATAGTGCATTTTTCCACGTTTAAGATATGTTGGCATGCTTATAAGTAGGGTATCCAATCCAGGAATTTCGGGATTGATTAATTTTCAATCCCGGGATTGGAATTAGCTCACCGAGGAATTTGAAATACTCGATTCCCTATACTTTTTCTCGGACCATCTCCAAACCTCGTTTTTTTTTAGCCCACCGAGGAATTTGAATCTTCGATTTGTTTTCGTGATTTGCTCAAGATTTCTCTATTCCCAAATCCCGGGATCACGACCATGTCAGTCCCGGGATTTCGGGATCAGAAAATTGGACGGGATCCCGAATCCCGGGATTGGATACCCTACTTATAAATAAGTGATTACTCAATAAATACACGTGACAATCATGGTTTTTAATTCCTTTAAATATAAATAAAAAGTTTAAAATATATTTTAATCTAATTTCATAATAAAGCGTATTATTTAAAAAAATAATATTCAATTAGTTTTGTAAAAATTAGACGGCCGAATCCTTATCTGCTTATTTTATCTAGAAACCCTTCAGTACAAATACAAAACAAAAAGCATTCATTTCCGACCAAATCAAATCGTCTGAATATTTTCGGTGCAATACGCTCATTTAAATAGCAATTCTTTTTCTTTAGATATGATATTATCAAAGCTTTGAAAAATAAATCTGAAATATAAAATAGTAGACAGTATATAATGCAGACATAAAAAAATGAATTGCAATTCGAGTAACGATTTACTTACAAATAAAATAAATTTGCGTTAAACTTAAGCATTTTATTAATTATAATTACTATATATTATTTCGGGTCCGTAGCGGTGTGTCAACGTCATTGGCTTCCGTGGCGGATCTCAGGGGTTGAATCCCAGTGTGAACAGCATTTCACCAATCGATTTATTGATTTCTGTTCGAAGGCATGGATGCTTGTATGACATCTTAAAAAATTTCGTCCCACCTCTTCAATCTTAAAATAACGGGGCATATCGAGAGCGATAAGCTAATCACTAGTCTTATCCTCACCATTTTCTTTATATCCCTATTTTCTTCAGAAAAAAGAAAAGTTGAGCAACTGAGTAACCACCCGTTCTCTTAGAATAACTTATGTTGAGCTACATCTATAAGAAAGCCATGTGGTCCACATTAAGAGCAGAAAAATTGTTATTACTCGTATGATATAATTTTTGAAACATTATTTGAAATAAAGCAAGATGAAAATAAATATTTTTTTCGAAACCCTCACAATGTATCAGGTTTCGATATTAAATATTCCTACACCCTCAAGTTAATACAATGACCAATACTTGGGAATTAATATTTTTATCATTGTTACAAAATAATAATGTCCAACCCCTCAAAATTGTAGATTTACATTCGCTTTGTCACTGGTAGCATGGGATTCTCTTTTGGACATCTTCAGACTTTCGAGTGCACAAATGAAGTTAAGCTGACGGTTAGTAATTAGTTTTTTATTATTTGTATAGAAGAATAATTAAGATAAAATATTACCTTTCAGTTTATTTGTAATTAATATCAATCTGAATTAATTTTGCCATTAATTTAATTCTAAATGGGAAAGTAATTGCATAAATAAGTAAGGAATACTGAAAAGAAAATATTCGACCAATATTAAAAAAGGAGACTTAAACATGTTATTTTTTTAACCAGTATTAATGCTCATTTATTAAACCAGCTACTAAGCTAACCTAACCTAACCTAACCAGTGGTATTATTATAGTAAAATAAATCATGCCTATTTGTGAGATATAAAAAATGTTTTAATAAACCATAAAAAAGTTAAAAACTGGTTAATTGAATGGCTTTAATCAGCATTGAGAAAATGATAATGAATTTATTTTAAATTTAATATGATGATTGTAATGTCCATTGAATATGATCAAATATTTGATTAAATACCCATCGTTGTTATGTTTAAAATTCTGAATTAAAGATAAATATACCGAAACTCTTAACTAATTTAAATATTAATGAAACCTGGCGTAGTTTGTTCCTTCTGCCAGAAGGTATAACAGCCCAGGAGATGTACCATAAATAATTAAAATAAGGAATAATTTAAAACATTTTGAGATCTGAAGGATCTAAACAAAATGTTGACGCGCACTTGAGCAAACAAAATTTATTATTAACATAAATAAAACTCAAAAGAACTGATGAATAATAAAAGCAACACGCTTTTTTACTTAGACAAAACAAATACGAGTAAAATAAATCCGGTAGTTATTTTAATTAGAACTAGGGTCTCGGTCCCTAAAATGTCAACCACAGGCCATTTGCATGTCCTTCGCTTAATTTTCAGGGAAACGCTCTGCCTATGCAAAAAATAAACATTAAAACGAAATTTAATTTAGAATCAGCGTACCACTTCAGACTGCCAACTGTGCAATTTTAATTTGTTTTTATATTAAACACTCGGTTCAGTTTATAAAGTCAGGTATAACGTTGTCAGGAATACGGGTGGCGCGATTTCGGCATGATGGAAAATATTATTATGATTTCTATAACATATAAAAAAATTTATCAAGTTTTGTACATTGTTCGAATATATATATATATATCAAATGGATAAGCTCAGTGAAGTTAAATATTTATACTGACAATATCATAAATTAATGATATCGAAAAATTTCATAATATACAGCTTACTTACTTGAATAATTTAAAATATAAATTTGTGCGTTGATTATTTTTCTTTGGATTAAGTAACATATATACGAAGTTTTAGTACAAATGCCATGTTTATTGCAATAAAATTCATAAACTTATAGCATTGTAAATGCTTTTTAACACAAAGCATAAAACACAGTAAAATTTCGTTACTTATTGCAATTAGTGGATTTTTATATATTGCTATTTGGAAAACAATATGCTGATCAATGATTTATTTTGTTAGAAAGTGAAAGTTTATAGAAAATATTAGTTGATATATAATGCATTGACATGTAATGTAAACACATGAAAAATATTATATTATACAAACATACAATAGGTTATTGAATTTTTTGTCCTAACAATATTACTTACACGTTAAAAATGGCTTTTTCAACGAGTTGGAATTGAAAAATATTGGAATTATTTTCTTTCGTGTCTTAAAAATGCGTTCCTTTTATCAATTTGTCCGTTTCGTGATGGTAGCTCTGTTATGTGGTGATCTTAGGACTAAGTGGGGAGAAAGCAACGACCCCTCTTTCTATTCGAATAATGCCGTCTCAGGACTCTGGCTGGGATTTGTTATTAATGGGATAATATAATTTAATTAATTGCTTAGGCAGCTGGAGAATATTATTTTGTCAATGACTTTTATAGCGAAAGTTCACTTTTAATGTTCGTTGTATTGAAATTTAACAGCTGATAGTAATAAATTAAATATTTAATGAAATACTTAAATTGATGCAATATAAATAAAGCACCTGTGTAATGAAAATAATAAATCATCTTTCCTTAAAAAAACGCGATACTCAGAGATCAGATTACATTGAAAAAGATTTACGCGTTGAAATAATTGTTGTATTGATTGTAAAACACAAATTATTTTTAAATATATAAAGTATAAATATATTTACTCTTCCGTGCACTTGTAGATAAGATTATGTACATTAATAAATAATTTAAAAGTGTGGGTAGAGGTTTCTGAGAGATCGTGCTTATTGTTCTGTTTAATATGCACAATAACACAAATATTCCACTTTGGTGTCGCGGCGGCTACAAAAAAAAATAATATATCGATTATTTCATACACGTGAGTCCAGTGGCCTTATGAGGGTGGAAAGCATTCGGACACAGTCAACAGAGGGTTAATTTTGGGGGTCTTTTGTTTTACCTGTGGGACGTATTATAGAGTTTTGGTGCAATAACTCAGGTGAGTTTATTAGGTGGGCTAAGGTAAGTGCAGGCTTCTGTTGGACGACCATTATACTGGCGGTCCGGAATCAACAGTTGTGAATACTTTTACGGGCGAACAAGGCCGAAATGCTATGCATTAAAGGAGGGATTTAACGAAAGTTTTAATCACGTAATAAAAGCAATACTTTTATGACATACAAGAATTACTTCAAATATATTAATGAAAACTTTTCTTCCAAAATAAATTTTAATATAATGTTCAAATCAATAGTTAAACTCAACTAAAACTAATATTCTCTAAAATAGGATGGAGAGATAAGGATTTTTTTTTTATCTGCTATGTACGATTGCAGTCTAGATTTTTGTTTTATTATTGACTCGCATAGTCGTCGTGCCACTCTTTGTATTTTCGGGAAAAAAAACATAAAAACACAATATTCTGGTTCGATCACGACGACCATTATTAACTGATAAAAAAAATACAATTTACAGCGTTATTTATACAAAACAAAATAAAATAAAAAAGGTGAAACATATTTTTTTATTTCATTTTTTATATAAATAGCACTGTAAAATTTGTATTTTCCTATCAGCTGACAATGCTCATCATGAGCGAAACTGGTCCTGATACTATTTAATAAAAGAGAAGTAGGAATATTATGTTTTCTTAATATAATGCCTTTCCACCAAGTATTGACATCGAACACCTAAAATTGATCATTCCATTGATGGTTTTGGTTGAACATATCGATATTGTTAAATCTAAAATTTAAAAACTACATATTCTAATTTTTGTCGTGTCGTTTTTTTTACTGTTTTTTGTTTGAATGCCTCCGTGTACAAACTTTCTTTGCTCAGCAAATGTTATTTAAAAATGAAAAACTTATGTTTAAATTCTCTAAATAGATAAATTAAGCCCTCTGGAGGAGAAGTGAGCTAACTAGTAAAATGTTTTAAATTTTTTTTGGATTTACAATCACGTCTTTATTTGAAGTTTCGGAGGCTTTTTATTTTACGGATACAAGACTATTTCATTGTATTAACTGAGACTACTTCAATTTTACGATACTCTTTAAAACTTGTAGAATATATCAACGCATCTAACTTTTGTTTTACAAAATACCACTTGGCTCGCTTCACCTTTAATGGGACCAATCTTACACGTAGTGAATCAGCATTAAGTGAGTATATTTTTCAAATAGACTCATTATTTATTCATATTTCTACATTTATATATAACATTTTTAGGGTGTTCACTGTCAATACTTGGTGGAAAGGCATTATATTAATAAAAACACAATAATCCTTTGTACTTCATTCCACTTTATTTAATATGTCAGGACCGGTTTCGCTCATTACGAGCATCGTCAACTGATAAGAAATATAATTTAACAGTGCTATTTATCCAAAAATGAACAGTTATAAACAACAATTGGCATTGAAAAGAAAATACCAATTACAATATTCAGATTATCTGAGATGACTTTTTAATTATATGTTAGATGTGTTAAACATTTTAATTTTGTGCTATTTTAGAATCACTTTTAATGTAATTGGTATTTTCTTTTCAATGCCAATTGTTGTTTATAACTTTTCATTTTTGTATAAATAGCACTGTTAAATTATATTTCTTATCAGTTGACGATGCTCATAATGAGCGAAACCGGTCCTGACATATTAAATAAAGTGGAATGAAGTACAAAGGATTATTGTGTTTTTACTAATTTACATATAAAATAAAAACAGTACGCTATTTTCCTTTTAGCTAAATATCTTTAAAATAATGTATACAAATATCTTCTGAGGATGCCTGATCACGAGTCACAGTTTGTAGCACAATACGTGGAATAATCTAAGTTATTTTATATTATAAAAATATATGTGATCGATTGGTAAAAAAATCGTTTTTTATAAATTTTGTTCTCTAATGCTTACAAATGAGTTTTTTACATTGTTTTTTGGATTGGGTATTTCCCATTACACCCTAAATATTATCTATAAATAAATCAAACGAATAAAACCACATTCCCATTTTCCGAATGAAATAAGTCACCGCTCAAGCATTTCAACACTTCCGTTCGCTTTTCCGACCAGTAAAACACATCTCGCAACGAAATTGAAAGAAAGAAAAAAACCACAACATGGCAAGAAATATGACCATCGTTCGCGATGTATTAACATTAATTTATTCACCCCTCAAAGCTTTTTGCTCGCGTTATTTTGCACAGAAAAAACTAAAACTTAAACATCGAGTCGGTGTCTATGGTCCTTGTCTTAGCGTAAAAAAACTTGGGGTGATAATGAGATGTTTGGCGAGCAAAATTATTCTCATTTCCTCCAAGGGAATATTTAATTAAAATATTTTGGTGGAAATACAAAATCAACATCCGCCCTTGTTATACGAGGATGGATTTTCGGTTTGAAAAATCAACAAGTCTCTCTTTGTCAGAAATAATAATTATACCGTAGTGTTAACGAGTTTTTCAGGGATGATTTTATTTTAAAAAAATAGTCACAAACATTTGTCTTTTTTCATACAACAAATGTTCATGTGTAATATTTTTCCACGCTATTGAGCGTTGGTGTAGCACATACATTTCTAGTGACGGGTCTCAATAATAGTTGGAACTCTTTGAATGCTGTATATGGACCAAAAGATAATTATTAGACAGAATTAAGTAGTTCAGCCGTTCGTTTTCTCGTTTTCAGTATCAGGTTGGGAGAGACAATTACTATAAATCGATGGAAAAATCTCTTGATGAAAGTGTTCACAGCGACCAAAAAAAGAAGACTTTGACCTTTTGATCAAATCACAGGTAATTTGTTAATTTCTTATTAGTGTTTTTCTTACCGATTTTCTTGCTTTACCGATCACGCAGGTCTGGGTTTGATTCCCGGTAAGATTACAGAGAATTTGAGAATTATTCAATTCAAAGTTGTGATCGAAGACTGGGTGTTTGTAATGTCAATTCCCATTATTTCCTCTCCTCCCATCCTTCTGATCCTTTAATAACTGGGTGTAGCAATAGCGATTAGTTAATCACTAGTTCTGTTTTAGCTCATCCTTCTTTCCCTACTACTCACTATGAAAAAAGTGAGGTTGAGTGACTGAGTAACAAACAGTTATTGTACAAAAAAAAATCTGTTGAGATAGCTCCATTAGGAAGCCATATGCTTTACATTGGGAGCGGACATGGCTTAAAAAAACCTATGTAGTGTAACTTAAATATAATATTACTGCAAAAATTGCATGACAAAAGCATAATAACATGAATTCCGATCACGTTAAATAGTAACTTTACTTAATTTTACGCTGCAGAAACTGTCAAACAGCAACGTATATTGATAATTTCTGTCAATATGTCGATCTGTCGGCCATACTAGTTCAGTAATGATGCCGTAACATACTCTGGCACACATCACCCACACATTTGACCGCAATAATATTATTGATTGACTTGGAATTGACTGGGTAGAACTCCATTATAATAGGGTGAAAATAGCAACGTATTTAGTTCTACATTATTTACGCTATTTCGGCTTTTGCCATCGTCAGCACTAGCTCTGACGAAATATAAAAACTGTAGAGCTTAATACGTCGCAATAATATTGCCGTAGATGCTACCGGATCATATATTTTTTAAAATTATACAGGAATGACACTGGCCTTGTTCATTTTGTAGATTTTTTTATGCTTGTTTACAGGTGACTTGAGATATAAAACAAGCTTCAAAAATAATCTAATTCATTATATTACATTTAATAATACTATGTATACATTTTTTTAAATATTTTAATCATTTAAGGTTCTATTGTTCATCTTTATAATAAAGTGTACACTAATAATATTTATCTATTTTTGAAAGATATTATGAAAGGTCTTGTATTTTTTCTTAAGCTAGTTATTTTTATTTATGATAAAAATAATATTTCATAATATAAATGTGAACGGTTCAGTTTTATATTCGTAACCGAAACAAAATATTTATTATATTTAGAAAAAATCTATTCTTTTAGAAACAGTATCCAAGTAGAAAGTATTAAAGCCCATATGACTTTTTTAAGCAGAGAAAAAAGAGAAAATCTTCTTTTTTGGTCCATTATTCAGCTTAAATATTTTATACTCGAAGAATTTTACACTTTCGGTAGAGAAAACACAATAAGGGGAGAGCCAGCGTGGAGACGATAAAATCAGAGCAATAAATTTTTATTTCCCTCGTCACGAAAAAAGCCAAACAACGGCTAAACTAAAAAAAAACTTTGCCTTTCTGCGGTGACTCGGATTACTGAAAAATGGAAATTGTATCGGCTCACATATAAAACACCATATTTTTTGCGTATACCGGTTCAAAGGTTGCAATCTTACAATACATGGTGACTTGCAAATGTTACATAGATAAATATTTAATGTTGGAATAAATATAACTTTTTAAATAAATATGTATTTCATTTTGTAGTTAGAAAAATAATCACTTTTTGTGCTCAATAATTTATTTAATAAATTAAAAAATAAGTTTTATATAATACATTTATAATACATAAACAGTAATATGGAAGAATAAACAGCTTGTCAATTTTAATTAAAGGATTTTGAGATATTATTGATTGTTATTTTAGCATTCTGCCACCGTCGTAGATATTTGTAAATTCAAAATAATACTTTTATCTCTTATATTATATATAAATAGATTTTTTAACAATTCTTGTAAGCATCAATATCTGTGTTATCTAAAGTTTCATCCCGTTCATTCTATTCTAAAAACAGGATGAAACGAGAGCGATAAGATAACCGTTGGCCTTGCTTTATCATTATCCTTTAATCATAACCTTCTGTGAAACAAACTGATTGTTCATGATCACCCAATGTCGTGGGTATGAATATTGTTGGAAAAGTCAAACCATTTTCGGAGTATGATAATCATTTAAAAACATAAAATATGTATTTTCATGAAATCATATTATGTTCGGCAATATAATACGATTCAATTATGGAAAAACAAAGTAAATTTAATAATACTGTCATCAAAATAAAATAAACACTATTTTATTTTATGATTAATGTTCGAAAATAAGCTGAAAAAACTTGTATTGAATAGTTTGGAGATAGTATTGATATAAACAGATACATTGCATAATTATTATTTTTTTCTGAATCAAAACATTACTTTAAAATTTAATCTATTTTTAATTTTACAAAAATCTTTTTTTTCATTGTATAAATTTATTATATTATGTTATGACAAAATTAATTTGTAATGAAAATATTTGATTTTAATTATTTTTCTAATTATGTTATTTAGAGATATACCTTATAAAATCACGTAAGTATGTAAATAAAAATAAATCTATAAAATATGTTTAACAAATAATCCAAATCCAGATTAGCTTTTGAAAGCTTACTATAGATGGCATTGTTGATTTAATGTCTGCAAAAATTTTGGTAATTCTAAGAAATTATTTTTTTGGTTTGATGAGGCAATACATTTAAACACATTTCAATTCTTCGATAAACAATTGCTTGTTGTAAGTCAAAACCATGAGCGCCCAACTTGCAACAGTAGAGTTCTAGTGCGAGTATGGTAAGAAGATAATTTTTTTATATGAAATTCTATAAAACATCATAATAGTATATGTAGCTTAAAGCAGGGCTTTGGAATCTGGGAAAAACAGACGACTTCAATTTTAGCTTTTAAAAAAACTGACCCCGACTCGGAATTGATTTTTCAAAACATTTCCGTTCAAATAACGTATCTGTATACCATCAAATTATTCGAGTAATCACCAATCAATATGATGAATAAACTAATATTTTTTCAATTTATTTCAATTATTTTTCTTCGGTTTTTCTGAATCCGACTCTAAATCTTTGGTATAAAGACATATTAGAGGAATTCAATTAATAAGTTCTATGCTAAAAAAATAATCTTACAAACCTTACCACCCGATGAGAATATAAATCGATGCAATGTTATGTATACAAAAATATCTTTTGTGTTACTTTTTTGTATACTTTGCCTTTATTTGGAATTAGTACAAAAACGTTTTTTATTTTATAGTTCTGACAATGGCGCACACTGAAATATCTATTAACTCAGTATATAAAAAAATTTAGAACTAAATACGTTGATATTTTTTACCTTTAATAAAGTGGAGTTCTACCAAGTAAATACCAATTTAATCGTTAATATAATTTCATTCTATCCCAAATTGACAGAGAACGCGTTAAAATTGATAAAATAAGTTTTTGTGACAATTTATCATAGTCTTTGAACAGAAATTGTTTTGTAAAAAAATAATGATTGTATAAGTTGCCAGTACCCTAAACTTAAAGCTAGGCTAAACAAAAGATGATTATCTTAGAAGAGTTCTTATGTTAAGTGTTTTTTCAAGGTTCCTGCATCTTCTTAGCTGTGAAATTCACGCAATATTTTCCATACTTCATACTGAGCTGTGTAATTGAAATTTACATAGAAGAGGTATCCTTCTTGCTGGGGTGGCGGAAAACGAGAGTAGCTAAGAAAGCTCCTCCTGCCCCACCGAATGGGTAAGCTTTTAGTGTAAAAGCATTTCATACTTCTTACATACGCGTAAGTGCTGAAATATTAAGACGAAACGAACGATTTACATATACACGAAGAATATTTTATACCAGCTTTGAAGAAAAACTCACCAAAGCTTACATATGCACTACAAACAATGCTATTGTTTCGTAGATTGGCTTGATTTACTATTTTGTCTTTTTCTTCATACTTTTTATTATTTATACTTTGCAATTTTTTAAAAATTATAATTTATTAAAAATGTCAAACTAAGCTTTAGTTATTATTCTTAAAATGAAACACAATTAGCGGCTATTATTTGATAATTTTATAGAATAATATTCTGGCTGAGATTAGCCTGTCTATGCCACCTGTAAATGAAAAACAATTTGAATTTTCGATTACACAACTTGAACGTCAGTTAATTCATTTATATAATTTATTTACATGTTTATTTACAAATTTCCATCTCCAAATTATATTTTAATTCATTTGTGATTTAAGTTCGTATAATTGGTACAGTCGTTCGTGTTACGTTTTGATAAATGAATACAAATATAACTCATAAGAGTGTGTTGAATTTAAACTATTATTGCATGAGCTCAGTTATAGTTCAGCTTTTATATTTTTTTCTAAATAGCAAACGATAAAATGCAACTCATAACACGTGATGTATCTCTAGAATATATATAAATTTTGACAGGTAATGTACAATATAGTATAAGTGAAATACGAGAATAATTTTTAAATTTATCACATCTCCCTAACACTTTCGAGAAGAACTGTATTTTTGTGACGCATTTGCTGAATATTTTTCTTAACACATACGTTTTGATTTGTTTAACATCTAAAAAGAGTAAACAATCTAAGTATGACTAAGTAGCTTTGTGTTACTCGATGACTAGAATCAATACGTATGTAAAGGAAAATTTTCCCTAATTATACTTATAAAAGTAGGTATAAAGTAGGGCTTAGACAAAAACCGACTTTTGAAAAAACCGGTTTTAGAATGCCAGTATTGTTTGAAAACCGGTCTTATCCAGTTTTCGAAGTTTTACAAAACATGAATAATTCAATTAAATAGCAAGGAAAGGTTAATTTTTTTATGTTGTTTATTTATATACATAATACCTAATACACAACAAGAAATTATTTGGTGTCACTTTTCAGAAAATATGTTTTAAAAAAACACAAAGCGTCCACTGTAAAAAAAATCCTGATATCGAAAATACCCTTTCGCTGGGTAATGATGTGGGGCATGTGGTATACAAGCCACCTAATGAAAGATCCAAATTTTCTATATATTTTTTATAGACTCGTTTATGGAAAATTCGACACAACCGGTTACGGAGATGAAAAACCGGTTTTCGAATGTCACAAATTTTGGCAAAAAACCAGTTTTGAAAACCGACAAGCCCTAGTATAAAGCTTAAGAAAGAATCGACCACGTTTTAAGTGAATTTAGATTAAAGTTTAACTAAAAAAGTTATAACAACAAAAAGTGTTATAGAATAAATATACATTTAGTTAGACTTTTAGAAATATTGCAATATCAATCGGTAATCGGAAAAATACCCTTGAGTTACTATATCTGCATATTGCTCGATAGATCACGTTAAAACAATGTATGGAAATATTGCTTTAATAAAATTAACACTGATTGTATAAGTCGCATTATCATATAAACGTTGGGTGTTTTTAAGTTTATTCAATCCCCAATCTACGTTCGAAAATCTGTTAAAACATCATTTTTAAAGTAAAGTTTTTTTTTTGGTGAAATATTTTACAATACACTTTTCAATAGTAAGTGAATTCTCGCCTATATCTAGGGTGGAATTTGAAAATGTCACAATGTCACTAAATTAGTAATAAGCAAAAAACTACAGACCATTGAACGAAAAAACAGTCTGTTTTTTAAATATTTATCGCTATTTTAGTGTTCAAATATTATCTCAAATCAAATTTTTACTAACATATGAAAACACTGTTTACCAAAAATTAAACGAATGTTAGTAAATGGTTTAATAATAATAAAATGTTTAGTTATATTAATAATTATATTAATGTGTGTATGGTACAATTTTCATATTTTTACTCAAATACTTTTGGCGTTTTTAAAGTCAGCAATTTTAACGAAAAATAAGAAAAAATATTTCATCGTCTATCAAATGTTTATAAAATGATGTTTTTATTTTACCGGAAATAAAACTTTCCTCTAAAACTCCAAAGATATGAAAACTTTACGTTCGCCTTGTTATTATCTCACTGTGCTTAATAAAATGGATTATAAACTATGAAAACGAATTCTTTTAACAACATCCTATGCGGAAAGCATTGTTTGGCTGCATTTAGTGCTATAAAATACAAAATGAAGTCTGAAATTAACACTTGAGATTGGTCTTTATTGCTCGCGGTATCATAAAGGGAAGGCATCATTGCGATTGCGAATGTGTATGAAAAAACTATTAAGCTCACTGTCTAGACTCGCGTACTGCAACTTAACAGACTTTCCTCGTTTTATTGTAAACGAAGAATCATTTCATAAATATATCGCTGCCAACTGCTTCAAAAATGTGTATTATCTGGCAATATCAAACGAGACGTGTTTGTATTATTAGATAAAGCAAATGATACTATATACATAATGATGTTTTATCAGACCATAAATAACTCTGTCTTACAGAAGATGAATAATGTAGTTTTTTGTTCAATTCTAATAAACACTCTTTGTATACATTACGATATAATTATGATCAATTTTATTAACTTTTCCGGTTCTAAGCTCAAGAAATGCGACCCCAATACCCACCATTTCTTAAATATCTATTTTAATATGGGTGATACAATGTTTATAATTAAGATATTATTATATCATAGTATTTTGGACCTTTTGTAGTTTATATAAATACGATAAGATAAGAGATAAGCGCCCGCTTATCAGCGATCGTTGGTAAGATAACTAGACTGAACACCGCTCAGCAAAGCGCGCCAGTCGCACATTGACATTTGCATTGAAACGACGTATATTTTACGCGCAACTTAAAATATGATCATTTATTAAAAAAACACGGATTTTTAAAAAAAAATGTATCATGAATGATGCAGAGTGATAATTTAAAGCCCTTAGATTTTTTTTTTTATTGAAATTCATAATAATAAGGCCAATAATGAGGAAACCACTGGGGTCCCTAAAAGACCCCCATGGGCCGAGAAATATTTTTCTAGTCTCCGAGCCGCGAGAGTTAATCAATGTCTGTTATGATTTTTGATGTAGGTGTTCAGATGTTGTGATTTATAGTATTGTAAATATGTTTATTTTAAAATTTAAAAATCAATTGAAGAAACTTAAGCAATTGCAATTGAACATTCGATCATTGTATTTATATTTTTTAACAAAGTATCATATATTATTAGAAAGAGGATTATGGTCCACACAACATCAAAATACTTTATGACATACGAACATATAAGATTTGTGAAATAAGATCGGTATCGTTTATTATTTTGAACAGACAAAAACGATCGATTGAATTTGTAAATATTGTATTCGAAAGTCGGTAATAAATATAAATTGAGTTATTGAAAAATTTGTATATAAATTGAGTTATATTAGAAAGCAATGACCACATTTTAATTGAACCAATAAAAGCTTTTTTTATATATTGTATAAAAAAAAAATTCAGATCTTTTCTTCTTCCTAATCCAGTCTGTTTTTTTAATTATAACAGTTTTGTCTTGTAAATCGAACATTTTAAGGCGGTGTTTCGTTAATAAGGATCCGAGGTCCCTTTGAAGTCCGCTGGCTCTCTGCAGATTACTTAGTCAAATCATGCGTATATTTCAAAACTTATCAACAAAAAAACAGATCCCAAAGAATGTATATTTAACATACTATTCTTTTATTAAATAGCTTTACAACTGTTTCCAAATCCATACACGTTTTTATTTAAACTTGAAGTGGATTTGCACTATTCAGTGTGTATGTAGCTGTAAAAGTATAAAAAAAATTAAAAAGTGTCCGCAAAACTGTAGATACTTTGTAAGGGTTAGTTAGTGACAAAAAAATGCAGACCACTGTGTTATGGTATGTTCCCTGGCTAAAAATGTTTTTTATAGTTATAAATATAATAGATATGCTTTTTAAACTGACTGATTAAAATTGTATTTTCAAATAATTAACACATTTAGTTTCATAATTATATGAGTTTCGGCGTGACTATGATAAAATCTGTTTTATTACTATGCTATAACATCTGCTGATTCTTGAGTAGCCTTGAAATCCTATCTCGTTATTAGTTGGACGCTAGAAGATTACTAAATAAATATATTCAAAGAAAATTTAGGATTCAAGTCAGGTTCTTTGTAATTTGTTAGTCGTCTATATGTTGTTTTCATTTATATAATTCTAAAGTACAGTAATACCATTATCTGAATTAAAATTATGTCGAATACAAATGTGTACTTCTTCTAATGAAATATCATTTTCCAAATAAAGATGATGTATTGAAGCTCTTCTATGACTAACTAATTTAAAGTGCCCTTTTTGAATGATTTATTTTATGAGGCTGTATTTGTTTAATATTATTATATACTCAATAACTGAAGTACTTTGCTTCTTTTCTAATAATTTGCCTATTGAAATTTATTTTTAGAAGAAGAATTTTTTAAATTGTTAACAAAGAAAATCTATCTACGTAAAAAAATATTTTCATTCATCCCATTAGTTCAAGATAAAAACGAACCACGATGATAAAATAGTGGTAGATGTAAATGTATTAATTCTTAGCTTTAAATGTTAAACAACTGAAAAAAAAGACATTATCTTGATAATGTTGAAATAAAGTCAAAGTAAACACAATTATTTTATTACAATACACAGATAATTTGCTTCTGCAATTTTAAAATGAAGACATAGGTACTAACTATGTGATTTACGCTGGACAATTGGCATGAAAGTCAATGTTGAAAAAGACTCAACCAATTTAAGATTAATTCAATCAAGAATCGATTTAAATATCCTTCCCCTTACAATTGACGTTGTAACTCTTTATAATATAGATGTTCTTTATTTTTATTATTGTCACTCATGTATAAATATGAAACAATATAACACGAAATTTATTTGTTTTTTACTCGACAACTAAACACAAAACTTTACATCGACTTATCTTGGTTTCGGAAAAGAGTGTTGTTTTCATATAAAAGGGTTTTCATATCTAATTCATTATTCGTGTGTGCAGTGCGCACGTCTTTTCCTTATAGCTCCACGTGCAGCATAAATAGTCCTCGTTGAGAATATTATCATTTAAAAGTGTTGCTTAAATTATTGCAAAAGTTTCATAGCCAGACGGAAAAATTATCGTAGGGAACGTATACAAAGTAAACGACTGCAGGATTCATTAATAATAATTATTAAATTAACTTTCTCCAGTAGCTCAACAAACTTTTATTGCTTTTTTAGTGAAAAAAATAAATTCGCAAAGAAACTGATTGCCGGGAGAAACGGCGTCGTAAATAAATTTAACAACCTGAAAGTTTTATCGTCCCTCGCATTCAAAAGTCAACATGAAGCGATCCCTTAATTCACTCGGAGTATTTTTCATCTTGCAAATTTAATATTAAAAAGTTACACTTTCGTCCAAACAAGTTTCGCTATGCTTCCATCATAAAAAATCAGTTATTCACCGTGCGTAAGGAGAGTTGTAAGAAAAGAGATCCCACTCCCAAGGAAAAGATTGTATACTGACATACATGTATAAAAAGACGCTCAACTTTGACGCAAGTGGAAAAAGTAATTTATCAAAGGCTAAAGTAGTAGACGGTTGACATATTTTCGGAAAATAGTTGTATACATAGATTCGTATTGACAGATTCCAATCATTCGATGACAAACATCAAATTTCATATAAAGTAATCTTAGTAAATGACATTTATTATTTTTATAACTAACCGACTTATATTCGACACATTATTTTTATGTTACGCTTGAGATTTTTGCTAGACGTGAGATGATTTATTGCAAAACATATATACGTGGATGAATCAAAAGAACGATTCATTTTTGGTTTTATATGTTATCAGTATATTTAAATAAAAGCAAGTCTTGTTTTAGTAGAGTTATCCCATACTTCATGTCTATGGTGAAGTGTTCAAAGTCATTAGTTTTGAAAGCGGTACTCACTGACTTAAATCCCAGCACGAACAGTTTTATTAATCGATTTAATCGATTCAATATGGATATGTTTGTGATGTCTAAAATTAATCAATTTTATCCTAAAAACTAGGCGAAACAAAATAATAAATGAACTATTCGTCTTGTCGTATCCTTATTTTTCTATCTTTACTCTCTTCAAAAAAGAAGGGTTAAGCAACTGAGAAGAAATAAATAAGAAAAAAATCATTACGAATTCACACAATTCCACAAGAAGAAGAGATGGTTAAGAAAAAAATCCCTCTTTACACAAAAAAAACAAGACAAGCCCAACAGAATTCTAAAAAAAAAAAAAAATCTAAAATATACACAATATATTAAAATTCTTACATTGTTATCATCAATGACAGACCTCAAAACCAAATGAAATTCTATATTTGTAAGCATCATGAGAACATTTTAAATGAATATATTTGTATTTAAATCGTTCAAATATTTAAAGATTTCTTGTTGAAAATGTAGCGTGACAAACAACTCGTATTTTGGTATTCAGTGTTTTCAACAATCAGTCTGAATTCGATTGATATTGTTAATATTATATCTAAGAAATTCCATAACTTTTGATCTTGTCAAAAATGATGATAGTTTTTCATCAGTTAAACTCTACATGTACATTCGAATAAATATATATTTTGAAATGAGGATCTTGAGATAAGTGTTGTAAATAATTTTAAACTATATGTATGTATATTTTTTTTTATTAGATATTACTTAAATATATGAAGATTCTCACATTTCTGTCGCGTATTTTTTTTTTACTTTCACGTGAAAAAATACTTCGTCCCGTCTTTTCTAACTACGCACATCGTCCATCCAAATATACCCGTAAGCTGCGTCGTGTTTATACGACATTCTCAAACATTATAGTAAAAAGTTTGCTCTCCCGGCTAAAAGTTTGGCGGGTAGGTAGGCAGAAGGAAAAGTTGCAAGCCGTACTAAATTACCGAGCCCGTGTGACTAGCCGCACACACACCCTGCATATGCGACATCAAAAGAAAAACCTAAAAGAAGAGGGTGAAAACAAATTGACAAACATTACGATTTTGGCCAAATACGTGAAACTATTTTGTGCTAGTAGAAAATGATGAGAAATGAGCCCGGAGATTGGAAAAAAACATGTTTATTTTAGCCACCCAGTGAATAATAAGATTTTTAATTTAACTGTAAAGTAGAAAGTGCAATTTAAAATACTTTATGAAAGGAAACTCGAAGAACTATAAAGCTATAAAAAGCTTGAGATGCTTTTCAGATAATTGAAACTGAAATATTTTCTTTAGTCTTAAGAAGATAATTATTAAGTTTTAAATAATTATCTACTTTTTTTAATTTAAAATATTTTTTTTGAGAAATTTCCATAACAAGAAGTCCACGACACCGATAACAATTACCATTAACATCTTTTTTAACCATGTCCACTCCCAATGTGGATCATATGGACTCCTAATGGAGTTTATCTCAACAGAAGTGTTTCTACAAGAACTGCTTGTTACTCAGTTGCTAAACATCTCTTTTTTCAAAGAGAGTAGGATATAAGGATAGGGCTAGGACAGGACTAGTGGTTAGCTAATCGCTCTCGATACGCCCCGTTTATGGGATAGGATGGGTGAGAGGGGGGAATTCAAGACATCACATACATCCATGCCTTTGAACAGAAATTCATAAATCGGTTGAAAAATCAATTTATAAAACTGTCCGTACCGGGATTTGAACACGTGTCCTCCGTAGCCAAAGCCAACAACGCTGACCACTCGACCACACAGGCGGCATATATAACATTACATCACCTATAATAAAATAAGCATTTTCATAACCGAATCAAATAAATCGCAAAATGAAAATGACACTCGACTCTCATAAGACTACAAATGGTTAAGTAATGAATTATGCTAGAACAATATTTCGTTTTAAAAATTGCCACAACAACTGAATCTCGCCACCAGCATTCCTTTGTTTGTCTGAAAGTTAAATTCTGTCATTTTAAAGGAAGGCCGTTCTTTGTCTGAAAATATTTCGTCCCCTTTCATTTTTTATCCCCAGTATTATTCATCACGTATTCGCAAAACTTTCTTTTTTAGACGTGACCTGACCACGTATTCATAACAAGATATTGCCATATGGGATATACCTACGCAAAATAAGTAAATTTAAATTTATACGCAAACAGGATACTAGTTCACTTTTCTGTCACACGTGCGTAAATTCTTACTACAAATACTAGTCATTGTATTTCCCTTGCAAATATCATTTAGTAAAAAGGTTAAAAAAAATACCAAGAAGAATTTTTGATGATTTAATAAAGATAATGATATATTTAACTGAGGGTAAGTAATATAGTTAAAGTGTAATCGTTTAACAAAAACCACTACAACACTAAAATAAAACACTCATTTGTACTAATTTCTACTTTTATTTAATAAAATACTTTTCCACCAAGTATTGACAGTGAACATCCTAAAAGTGATTTAAATAAAATCTTACCGTCAGTCATGTATATGTATATAATGCAAAAGAACACTAAAACTCGTGCCATGACATACATCGATATATTTGCAAATACATTAATTGTTTGATAAGTAACTCCATCACCACCAGTCATGGATATAACGATAAAAAACGTGCCCTTTTTTTGTTTTTTATGATAACTTTTTTCTATTTTGAACTCGAGTATGATTGCACGAATTTCATTGGCGGTTTTTGTAGATGAGTAACCTTTCATTTGACTCGTTTGAGTGACCAAAGATTTGAATCATCGAAATTACACATAGATTTTTCAATACTTAATTTATGACTTTGTATCGATCACCATGTTTTCATCTCATTCTACACATTCTATTCATTCTTTCGTTTGGATGTTAAAGTGAGTGATGAATTTGTAGCTTGTGCATTAACAATGGCTAAAGATTATTTTTGTATAACACATATTTTTAGTTTTCTAATATTTTTTTGTTAATCTTTGTTCTTATGATAGTTAAGAACGAAGACGATAACTAACAAGATATTTTTTTCTACTCTCAATGTGAACACAATGTTTTATATTGAGAAGTGTTGTGTGATGTAAAAATTGTAATTCTGATACAAACTCTTTTGTTTTTCTTCTATCTTAGGATGTCCTCATTTCACTTTCCGAGCACGTCTGATATAGTCAAAACCGAAAATAAAAAGCCAAAAAAAAACAAAAGATTTACTCGTACTCGTGCGTAATAAAATGAAGTGCATCCCGCACTAAAGGTTTATTTGGCGGTTTATCATGCAATAAAATAACACGCGCGGCCGGAAAAAAAGAATTTTCACCTAGAGCAGTCGGCAGTAAGTTGGTAGACTTGGAACGACGGTCTTAGAATTAAACGCACATACGAGTGAATGTCTAAAATAAAGCAACTTTTCAGACGCTTGAGCGGTAAAGTTACCTAGAAAAAAGACTATTACTTAAGTCGTTAAAAAATTACCAGACCATTAATATCATATTTACAACACAGTTTAAATGGGTAGACAAACATTACTGAAAATATTTTCGTTTTCAATATAAAGTAACAATTTATATTTTATATCAGCTACAGATCAAATAATTTCAGTAGTATGTAAATAAATAAATACAAAATGAATAAATGCTTTGTTCATAATACAGACATGAACAAGAATTCTAAGTCAATTAGGAGAACACATTTGCTCGTTTGATGACAAGATATCAGTTTTATAATATGTCAATTGTCACATTTAAAGTTCGTGTCAAATTATGTTTAATTCAACTGGAGTGTTTATTGTTTTGCAACATAGAAATGCTATGGAGCAGTTAGATATATGTAAATAGAAACATTCCCGGAAAAAACCCTTACATTGACCAAACGAATGCTTTTTAGTATAAGATTATTCTTGTGAGACGAAATAAGTCAAATCTGTTTTACTTTATATGGCGAAGGTATAAACAATAATTAAGTTGTACTAAGAGGCTTCTAAATCAATCAATAATATAAACCTAGTCGTTCTCAATGAAGTTCTGCTATGTGAAACGACTTAATGCAACTATATTAATTATGGTCTAGTTCCAAAGAACGGTAAGTCAATTTTTTTATGCTTTGATTTATATCACCCATAATATTCAAATACCTCTATTTAAACTATAGCAAAAAAAACTAGTTTTCTTTTGACATGCAGATATTTTTATATTGAAATAAATAAAAAAAACAATCTTCTTGAGGTATCATATAAAAAAACTCGAAATATCATTTTATGGTTTTCTCAACGGTTCAACAAATATGAAACGAATTGAGATAAGTGACAAAGTGATTTACTAAAAAGGTAAACCAAGGAATAATAAATTTTATAACTCAAATTAGATGTGTCAAAACTTTGGTCTGCCTTATCTCAAAACTACTAATTGATAGTTGTAGCTGTATGGAACTAAGATTAAGCAATCGATATTTATTATATTTATCAGAAAATAAAGGTCAATAAAATATCATACTAACGTTTTATTGAAAAATTAAGTTTACAGACAAATTAAGAGAGATTCAAAAACATCACATTGTAATGATAACGTTTGCCGTCGCAAACTTAGATAGTTTTTTAACAGTTATAGCTCACTGTTCATTTTTTAAATAAAAGCAACTGTGCGTTATCTAGAAGCAAGAGGTGATATTACTTTACTCACCGCAGCATCCGGAATACAAATGACACTTAACTAACTAAATTCGGGAAAAAGTGGCTTTTTCTTTAACGCACAAGAAAAATACACTCAAGTTAGAGTTCAAAGTAAGTCTGAATATTGGCTACACAACGTGTTTAAATTAAGGGTTATTTAACTTCTATATGTTCCCACACGTTTTTTAAATAGAGCTTTCTGCACTTTTTTTTAAAAAGTTTTCCAATTTTTTATAAGTCAGCACTTGTTGAATATATAAAAAAGATGAAATCTTGTATCTATCCCATATACACGCGCAAATGTATAACAATTTCCAATGTTAAACTTATTAGCATGAAAATACCAGGTATATTAAAATCAATTAAATCATTGGTTTTATAAAAATACGTAAATTTTGTTTTACTGAAAAGTTTTAGTCGGTGATTTATGGTTACATATTTCACAACCAAGAAAACGTGTTTATGGAATGATAACGTGTTTAGAAACGAAACGTTTATCAATTATTTTATCGTTGTTGTAAGCTTGCAATCGCATTCTTGGATAACTGATAAGGAAAGAAAAGAATTCGCAAATGAATGAACTTCCCAATATTTTTTTAAATTAAAAAAAAAAAATTTAAACAGTAATGACAATTCAAAATATCGATATAATACGACTACACTCATCTCAAAACTTTTGATGTATTCTAATGTAAATTAGATGTCTAAATAATATCACTTTGTATATCTAATAAGATATCAAATTATTGCTTATTGCATATAATATTTTGTATACAATTTTTTTTTTCTTGAATAATAAAATGCTTTGTTTTATTTTGTCCAAAAGATCGCAATTTTGGACCGTTGTCTTGCAATCCTTTTTTTCGTTATTTTGCAAGTTAAAGTGTTGCATCTTTAACGTTTTGCTTGATATCAAAGCTTCCGACGAAAAGTGTACACGTACTGTTTATTGACGGGAGATCTTTTGGTAAGTACACTTCCATTCAATACTTTGCCAACAAACCGGAGAAAACCCAAACGATGATGTCTGTGAAAACCGAATATCAGTGAAAAACGGACAGCAGTATTTGAAAAACATTTAAGACCAGAAAAGAAAACAGTTCCTTTACATAAGGTATCGAAACGTACCGCAAATTGTAGCGCCAGTCTCTTTTGGCTCGGATAACTTTGCAAATTGAGTTTTCTTGTTTTCAGTTCGTAATACTTTCCACACACGTTCGGCATCCGTTCTCCTCCCCTTTCTTAGTATATGTTACAGAAAAACGAACCGGGGGCGTCCCCGTCGTAGAATGTAGTTGAAAATAAACTGTGTTTACATGTTGTACGTAGTTTGTTCAGCGTGCGTACGTCTACGGGAGCAGTTTATAGTTTTGTTGATTCACTTTCTACGTGATTCTTTGACTCCAATGCGACTGATTTGTTACTTTCATGCCGTTGTATACCCATTCGATATAACAGACAATGAGCTTGCCATGAAACATTGTTAGTTCAAAATACTCTCAAATCTAAAGAGATATAAATGATTAAATGTACAGTCTTGTTTTCAGTATCAATAAAACACCTTTCTTCTATTTTAGGTGTATTTGTTTTTAAATTTTATATCGACGATTTATCAAGCCAAAGATATTGTCAATACAAGAATTGATGCAATTTAAAATAAGCACAGTATTATTGTTTTTTTTGTTTCACTTTTAGTTTGATTTCAATATATATTGTTTTTTATTTCATAAAACTAAATTTAATTTAGTCATTAAAATTTTGGTGGTGTCGGAAGTTTTAAATCAAACAATTTTAATACATCACACTATTATTCTATTTAAGGATAAATCGAGTTGTACGTAGCTCAAAGTCTACGAATTTTGTTTTTTTTTGCTTTTTAAGTCAATAAATATATAAAATAAAATAGCTGATGTAAATTGTTAGCTTATTGTCTCGGCTGTAGGGTTGAGGAGAATGGAGGCGTAAAAAACAGGAGATTACGACTCTTTTTTTTTTTTTTTAAATTAAAATGAAAAACATTGCAATTACAAATATAAATATATTACATAAAAACCGTAATATGTCATTTTTATAGAGTAAATGATAATATCCAATGGGGATTTAAAATAACCTATCTTAAAAAATAATAAATGAACATATAAAACAAAGCAAACAACTTTTCAAAAATGGTTTCTGATATTTATTTATTAAAATACTGTAAAAATCACACACGAAGATTGTTGACAAAAACTGAGTATATATTTTACGTACTGTAAATTTACCAGTGAGTAGTGACCCTTTTCGCTCAAAGTCAGTCGAGCAAAACATTTTAATGATTAGTTTTTCAGCCATTTGTGAGAGGATTTTTCTATACATTACACCCAATTACTATATTTATATTTCCTGTTTATGTTTGTATTAAAAAGGCTACTTTTATATCATTATATAAATTTGTAATAAACAAATAATATTTTTTTTTATTTGATTCTCTATTTAAACAAGAATTTATATAAAATTGAGAAAAATTCCAATGATGTCACTATTAACGTGACTTTATTATTTATATTTTTAGTGAAAAGATTTTTCTTTGTATTTTCAAATCATTTTTTAATTCCAGGTCAAAAACGTATTTTAAATTGTCATCTTCGTCCAATTTTGTGTTTGGCCAAACTTTGCTCTTGTCATTGAATTATTTAATAGATATTTATAAGTGAAGTTCAATTTTGGATATGTATTAGTAAATACAGTGTAATACAACTTATGAAAATTATCAATTAAAATTTTGAATATGAAAAATGAATGGCTAGGAATATAAATAATAATTTAAAATCAGTATGTATCGTGGATAACATTTTAATTCGCTGTTGCGCAAAATTACCATACGCGATGTACTGCTTATACAGTTAAAAATGTTATAAGTAGTAAGTATTTCACTTACGAATCAATCGGTTGTCTTTTCTTACATGCTGTGTAAGTAAATATGTGTTAATCCACTGCTTTTTTTATTTAACCCGTTACATGCCATCCTAAAAAATGAAGTTCCTTGCCATGATGGCATCTCACTTTCACTGTTTATTGACAGTATTTAAACCTAAGTTAGCAGCTAAAAAATAATTTTAAAAATGTATATATGCTAGAATACCTTAAATGATACATACTTATTGTCAACATTTAGAGAAATATTGAATGACTTAATGGCTCAACTATTTACGATTGCATCATGTGCATGGAGGTGTTAAACAGCTAGACGTTAAGCGTTAACTTAAGGTTAATTGTCACAGAGGTAACCAATACAAATTTTATTGGATTTACTTATGTAATCAAAATAATAGTAACATATTTAAAAAGAAGCTTCATGCTCTTATCCCTTGATAAAAAGAAATATTTTCTCTAAAACATATTTAAATATGAACAATTTTAAACACCGCGAGTTTTTTCTCGTTTTATTCAGAACGCGTAAAAATCTACTGATGTTTTAACAAAATATTGGAGTGGTAGGAATATTTTTGGAACAATTTTGGTAAGCCCTCGCGGTTTTGTACAAAACCAACAGTTTGAGGTTGAACTTTCCGCATAAACCTTTAACAAATTTAATTATTAATATGAAAATAGTTCACAAGCTTGCGGTATAAACGAGTTCTACTTTATCGTTTAACTATGCAGTAGGTATAGAAATTACTGCGAAATAGTACGTACGAACTAACCATACGAGAAAGTGTACTTTGTGAACCTACATATGTTGAAAAAATTACCACGTTTCATATAAACGATTATAAAAAATATCCGCAATTCAATACTTCTGTTACTACAAATTATAGCATATTGAATGACTATAGAATTGTCTTTATTAGATTATTATAAATATAATTATGCAAAGGTTGGTTGAACGAATAGGTCTAAGTTTGAATCCCGAAAATTTTATGGGTAAATTAAAATATATATGATTTTGCTATTATAACCCGTAACACCAAATAATCAACATTATATACAAAACTTTGATATCTTTTAGTGTACATAATATTAAAGTGAATTGAATATTATTACAATTTTAATCAAAATCAAATTGATATCAAGTAACCCTTGGTAGCTTTAAATACAAATATTTTCATACTTAATCAGGTAAGAAGGTTTATAAAGGTGTAACAAGCAATCAGTAATAGTTAACTTATTGTTAATGACTAATTCATGATTAGTATCATTATATGTAAATTCTTATTTCTATTATCAATAGTTTTTTACACCCTTATAAGTCTTACTTGATTTAATATACCTAAGTAAGTTTTACAATCAGTTAATAATTCTCGTGATTAAGGAATTGGTTTGTATCCTAATAAATAAATGTATAATAAGTACCAAATAGTATTTTATTTTTAAACATTTGAAGCTGAAATAAAAATGTTTTCTTTGTATTTGAAAACCTTTAAAAAAAAAGTTATATATTCTGCAAAAAAAACAATGATGCCTTGTTCGCAGTAATAACGGCTAATCAAGAGTTTTATCCACGAAATTTTTCACGATTTTACGTCTTTTTACTTTGCTAACTTGAGATCTTTGAAAGTCCAGATGCCAGTAATAAAACTTTCTCCCGCTAAGTGCACTATCAAATCCCCTCTGGCCATTAAGATTTTTCTCTATCCAAGATTGCAGCAATAGTTGGCGAAGATCATCTGCAGGCGAACGAAATAACATCACCGAAATCACTTTTAGTTTTTAGCATCGATCGAATCACGTCTACCAATTTCCTGCAAAGGACTATCGTTTTCTCTGCGACGTACCTCCTGAAACATACATAGACGCTAGATGGAACATGCTATCATGCCACGTGCGTCTTGTTAACCCGTATGGCATGTGGAAACTGAAGCGAGGTTATCTTCCTAGAATGATGACAGAAAAAAATATTTGAAAAAAGCATAATATGATAGACAAAAAACTTCGTATTTTCCAAAAAAAATATTCAATATCAAAACTAATTTTAGATCTCGCGCAAAGGAACTTAAACTTTAAATTTAAACGCACATTTCTATCATTCGAATTGCCAATTTTTGGTCGATATATGTAGACTTATGAAAGTGTACAAAATTTAAATGAATAAATAAGTTATAAGCTCTTTAGACATAAAGGCATTTTCAAATATTTTTATAGATGATTTGATATACATTGCTACAATAATAGATGTATACTATACGCTATCGAATGGATATCGAAATATTCTTTGCGATTTTTTCGTAACAGGTGAAATATTGTATTATTCATTATATTGATTATATGGGCTCTCTAGAGATAAAGTGAGCCAACTGGTAAAATGGTAAAACTTTTTTCTTGGACATTTAAGTACAATCACGTCTTTATTTGGTGTTTTGGTGGATTAAATATTTTTATTTTACGTAGATAACACTTTTGCACTGTGTTTTAACTGAGGTTACTTCATACTTTAAGACGTGTAGAATATTACAACGCATCTAATATTTTTTTTATAAAACACCACTTGGCTCAATTCACCCTTAATGGGTCAATATTTTGAGATAATAACGTAATTTTTTTATAGTATGCATATCTATATCATCAGATAATTGGAGCTAACTTTTAATTTCAATGCCACCAAGTGAATCAATGTTAACGGTGAAGGAAGTCGTTATAACTTGAAAAAATTAAGCGTGTAATGTATTCAATAAAAAAGATCGGCAATATTAGTTTATTTATTTGATTCAAAAGTTATATTTCATAAAATAAATCATAAAGAAACATAATATATTAACAATGACAAAAAATATTGATTACAAAGTCACTTATGTTTGTGATTTTGTCTGATTATCACTAAAGAAGATATTTCACTTTAATCCATTCATTAACTACAATAGCTTCATGCCACCACAGATAATAAATTTTAAGTACACTTTTATATGAGACTTTAATAAATAACGTAAGTTTAAACATCGAGCACAAAGCATATTTAAATCAGATATAAAACAATATGTATTATATCTTTACCTTAATGTAGCCAGTTTTTGGTAGGTAAGTAATATATTAAAATATTAACAGCAAATATTTATACCATTGACTCAATATAATTTTATGATTGTGCTCATCATCATTTTAAACTGAAAAGGAAACTGATTTTATTCGTGCCATAGAATAATTGTTTACCAAATAATAGGAGTTGAGTCTTATTTACGATATTTATAAAGGTTTTTTCTTTTTTAAATAAATATTCAGAAAGCATATTCAAATGTTTTCTATGAATATAGCCAAAAATAAGATAAAATATATTGAATGTTACATAAATGGAAAAAAATGAATTCTTCTGTATTCCTATTGTAGAAACCATTTTCTTTGAAAAACTATTTTCATGTGATAAACAAGCAACAATAAGAAATATTTGACACGTATTAGAAGACTGTACCGTATCAGTAGGGTTGAAAGCTGCCTTTCCTTCAGAATACAGAGTAGAAAATTCACGTTTATTTACAGCGTACACACGTATTGTATGGGAGCAGATGACGACGACTGCTGTCCTTTTTGCAAGGAAGCACGTGCAGTGCTGTCACGGATATGTCTTTTATGAAATTTCCAAAAATAAATCAAAAAACATTTCCACGACACAAAATAGAAGAAAGAGCAGATAGAACGTCCATAGAAAATTGATTCTACGGTTTCCTTCTCAAGCTAATTTAAAAGGTAGCATAAAATAATAAACGGATTTTGTAAAAGTCAGTTTGTAAAATAAGAATGTACATTCATTCATTGTTTGATTTATTTTACATCTTGATAACTAAACAAATGCATCTCTCAATTTTTTTTAATCGACAAATTTATAATTATGAAAAAAAATTGAATTGCGAATATAAATTTTAAAGGCCTTTTTTTAAAATATATCAAAATGACAGTTTATACGTCGAATTCATTAACATTGTACCTATTTTTTTTTAAATTCAAATTTAATTCAATATTTATAACGATGTCATAAATAGCGTTTTTTTATTTTCATACGGTTTATAATAAAAGGAAAATCTGATGGTTTTTGATACAATTAAAAGGTTTGTTCCTTACTGCAAGAAATATTTAGTAAACTGATATATTTAGTATATTTAGTAAATAGAAAATAATTTTACAAAATATATTGATTTTTGTCTTAATATAATAAAAGTAAATAAATAAAAACTTTACAAGATATTATAAAATGACATTCATAAATTTTAAAATTTATGCGTTAACAAGTTAAACAAATTATTTTATATTTTTAATTACAATAATATACATATATATTATAGTGATATCGGTTTGTTACAAGGGTTGCTCTGCGGAAAGTTATTCTAGAATCTAGATAAATAGGCCAATATATCCGCATCGCAACTTTAATACAAATTATTGTAAGTGGACGTTTCTAATTAATCAGTAACTGATCCTTTAAACTTTCCCTATTGACCATTTAATCATTTTAATGAACACTTAGAGCTTTCAAGTGAAAAAGTTACTTTAATACATAGCTTTAGTGGGTCAAAACTTGCTGATTTATTTGTTTTGTATAAAAAGCGTTAAAAATATATTCTTTTATAAATCCATTTTTATTTATTAAGATCAGGACAAATAGCACTGTTAAATTTGGTTACTTATCAGTTGAAAATGCTCGCCATGAGAGAAACTGGTCCTAATATTGATAAATAAAAGTGGAAATTAAGTACAAAGGAATATTGTGTTTTTTCTTAATATAATGTTTTTCCACCAAGTATTGACAGTGAACAGCCAAAAAGTGTTCAAGATATAAAATAAAATTTGAAGTGAAAAATGTTACAAAATGTGATACTTGTTTTGTCTCTTCGAAAAAACATCATCAGACAACCTCGCAAGGAAAAAAAATATGTTTCTAGATTTTGGCTAAAAGCATTGCTTTATTTATTATATATTGTATAAACTTTATGAAGAAAAATTTACCATATCTTTGTTTAATAACAGTCAAATGCATTGGTTTGCATATGCCAATAAAATTTATCTAACATACTAACTAAGAAAAATGCCAAACTGACATCCTTAGTATAATTTTATTTATTGATAAAGCAAAGATTTTTCGAAATTCCCTAAATCTCTTCTTACACTTTCGCTGTAAAAGCTTCGTTAAAGTAAATTTATGGAAGGGCTATTTTTGGTAAGCTAACTCTTTCTTTCTATCTAATGGTTAATTGAGTTAATCCAGATAATAAAGCGTCAGATTAACCAGACAAATATCGCAGACTCTTAACAACAAATGTGCATTCCGCCTTCTAACAAGAGGCGGCATTTCTTATTCCATCGTTCAAGCGGAAAAAATAGATTTCGGCCATAAATACACCTCTCCCGATACAACAGGGCTGATACGTCACTGTCAAGACGCGATGGAGAAAATTAGCCAAGAGTTCCATCCCTTATTCCTTTCACCTCACCCCTCTCACTATTCAGACAGCACCAAGGGTGGGCAGTAATTAAGTCAAGTTTTTTTTACTAAACCATTTCTGCTCATTTATTCAATTTATTGCTAAAAATAATTGATACTGTTTGCAGATGAATTTGATTTGAATGATTTATAAACAACAAAGCTTCCTTAAAAATATTTCTTGTGAGAATTCATTAAAAAAGTCTTTCATTTTTATTAAACATTGTCTTTTATCGAATTAATAGTTTGAAGCGTTGACTTTAACATGTCTTTAATCTTATTAAGTTTCTAGCGTGACTGGACTGCGAGCCCATTATCATTTTTTGTCATATCCACTCCCTAGTCAGAAATATGGCCGCCAAATGTTTCCTTCAAGGTTCTCTTTCTCCCGCCAGTCTTCTTGCTTCCTCCCATGTCACTCCAGCGCCCTGTAGCTACGCCAAGTAAGCCATCATATATAAGGTCATCAGTGGCCTTCGAAGATGACGTAATCTATCAGGTTGGTAGAAGAGACAGGCAGAATTTAGACTTTGTTGAAGAATTACTTTAATTACATGAGATTACTTTGAAACATTAATTATATGAGTTAAAAACGATAATTTATAACTAGATGCTTTTTGGTATGATTTTATTTTTTTCTTCATTTAAAATTAATGAATACAATTCTAATAGGTTTTAGGTTTGTATTTGATAAAAACTACACAAAGAAAGAAAAGTACTTGCAATTGTGTTTCTAGATGCATTTATCGTTGTCTTAGTAAAATAGTCGATAAAACTGTCCTACCCCTGATAATAAGATTTGTTCTGTTTCTGTTTAACAGCCCACCATTTAGCCGGGCATAAAGGGGCAAGTTCGTAATTCGGAGCCGTATCGGTCGATTGTTCGTTTTTCCATTCAGGAATCATCTTCATCCCCTGGAGCTTGGAACTGGTGGTGCAGGAGCTGTGCGGACGACCGACCCTTTGATTAGTTTACCTACTTTAATAGACGGGGCGGTACAAGTCGGCGACACAGACTTAATAAAAATTCGCAGGGGTTGGTGATAAGTTCTTCGGCTATTGATTATACGGATTCAATCAGAATTAGCAGATTACTTTTTCCGTAATTACACGTGGGAATAAATCTGAATTATGAGATGATATTTATTTAGAAATACTGTCTTGCGTGTAGTATCATCATGGAATATTAATGAGTAGCAGACCAGTATATATAAATAATTCACGCTATCCATCAAATAAGTAAAATATAATAAAATAGAAAAAACTTTTTCGAATCACCTAATAAATGTATTGATTAACCGCTTCAGTACCGTAAGGTCACTGGTGGCCTTACGCTAGAAAAAATCTATCTAATCATCTGTAGAAAAACATGTTTCTTATTTCAAGTAAATTCATCAAAATATTTTATCGAAGCATATTTTGTTATTAATTATGTAAGCTTTTGCTTGTAATTCATAAAAAATGTGTTCAAAGAATATTTTTCTCTAGCAAACAAATGTTTACAAAATTTTTTCATTCATTTGAAATTACCTTGTTTAAACTCCGTTGTAAATGGGTGAAGTACTAAAGCAAAGTATAGTAATTAATATAATACTATAGTTTGAGTGGATAGCAAAAATATATTGTGTATCTCTTCTAAGCCATTTATGGCTAAGTACATGTAAGTTTCAATATAGTTCTGATGAAGGCATACGTCAAAAAAGCCATCAAATATATATAAAATAATATTTATAGAACTGAAATACTGAAGCTATTTGTTTAACTATTTATATAAATTTCTCTTAATTATAATTTTGGTAATAATCGCTAACCTGAAAATTGAGTGAAAATTCACCCCTCATTATTTTCAAGTAAAGTTCATGAACACTGTCTTGGGTTAAGTCTATTGACAGAGACGATCCTGAATGTGAACTGAATACAGATTGAAAAGGGGAGGCTTTCAAAAAAGTCGTGTTAATGACAAATTAATTAATTTTCATTAGTGCGCCCCACCACATTTACATACACTTAGTATAATAGATATTCTTATGGTTTGCCAGTCATTATATTCTGAATTTTCTCTGTTGGAATTAATTGAATATTTTTTCTTCATCACAAAAACACCGTTTATTTAACGACTATAATATTTAAGCGTATCTGTATACTAACCTTATATGATCTGGTATATATTTAATTTAAAAAATAGTTTTAAGGTGTCAACTAGGGAGCCAAGTATCATAGATCAAATTCTCAAATATCGAGTTTCGAAAAAATCACAAAAGCAAATTTTTTGTTATAATAAAAAAGTTATAATGAATATTATTGCTAGTTAAAATATCACCTTTTTAAGATGCGAAATACATATCATTTAAATCTGATTGCCGATTGGCTCTTCTAAGCATATATTATACATTGAAAATGATGAGCTGCTTAGACACCGATAGTGGAAGTAGTTTTAACAAAGTTTAAAGTAAATTTTAATACCATTTTTCTTATATTGTATATGCAGTGATATGCATTTTGAATTTTTTGACATACTTGACTCAAAAATATCAAAAATGGATATTATGAGCTTTAATACCTCAACTGGTCATTCTTGGTGGAAAGGCATAAGACTTCAAAAATCACGAACGCTTTTTGTTAAGTTAATTAACTCTTGCGGCTCGGAGAGAAGAAAAATACTTTTCTGCCGATGGGGGTCGTTTAGGGACCCCAGTGGTTTCCTCCTGCATTTCCTGCATCATTCCTCATACCTTTTTTTGTATAAAAATCCGTGGTTTTTTAATAATAATCATATTTTAAGTTGCGCGTAAAAAAGACGTCATTCCAGTACAAATATTAATTTGCAACCGACGCGTTCAGCTCAGTTATCTTACGAACTATCGCTGATAAGCGGGCGCTTATCTCGTTATCGCATAATCGCGTTATCGCGTATTTATATAAATTACAAAAGGTCCAAAAAACTATGATATAAAAATACCTTAATTATAAACATTGTATCACCCACATTAAAATAGATATTTAATAAAATGTGGGTATTGGGGTCGCATTTCTTGAGCTTAGAACCGGAAAAGTTAAAGAAAACGTTATACATATAAATATATTTTTTTATTTATATGAACAATAACTTCAATATTAAACATACAACTTATTCATCAGAGGGTTTTTAAATATATGTCAAAAAAATCGATAATACCTACCATTTATATTATTGTGTAAAATAGTCTTTTTATTATTAATTGTTAACGGATATCTATATATATGTGAATAAGTCAGTTAAACACTGATGTTTAAAATAAGATTGCTGGCTTTTCTACAATTTATGGGGACAGGTGGTGCCGGGCTCCAATTTTCCTTTCGTCTGTGGTGTACATTTTTTTTATTTGAGATTTTGGGGACTTAAATTTTGATATATTTCTAATGAACAAAAATATGAAATGCATATTTTTTGTGTTCAATTTGAATCAGAAAAATAATTCTTACGACGTTTTTAAATCCAAATCTAAGAAACTGATGTAGATGATATACTCAAAAATACTTAAATAGTGGGTTTGTTATCAAGAATTATCATGTAATATTTTCATATGTAGGTACAGTTTTAATAAAAACACTTGATAACAATCATAAACCTGTATGCTAGCAAAAAAAACGAATCTGGAATTTATATCACGTTTTTCTTTAAACCTTCCTTTACATACGAATTCATTAAGTGAAAATAAATACTGTACGTGTCTCTCGTGCTAGTTTTCCACCGGTCTGCTACCGTCACGCACACCTCCAGTCGTAGGAAAAAGGTTCGTTCAACATGACTTGATAGTAATTTCACTTGAAATTCATTTCAAGCTTTCGTGTATGCACTTTTCCAGCTTATTTATAATCAGGCAAACTTTCCATGACAGGCCGACGGCAGGGTAGCCAAGCCAGCCGGCTTACACCCCTACAACTCAGCGCTTTGCTAACTGTAAGCTTATCAATGAATCAGAAATGTTGCATATTAGCTAAAATCTAACGTTGATTGATTGCATCTGCTTAATTATAAGATTTTGCATTTGATAGATTGATGGAAACTTAATACGAGAAAATTAATAATATGCTGAAAATTACCGAAGAAATTGGAAAATCATAACAAAATCTCATTAGTATACATACTTGTTTTTCAAATTAAAAGATATTTTAAAGCGTTTTTTGATTCAAGATTTTATTTTTTGTTTTGAATTATCTGCCAAAATCTGAAGGCGAGGGATTCATTTAGCGGTTAGAATATTTCGTTTTTAAATTTTAGCAAAATCAATTCCAAAGTGATTTAAAATATTTGCATTGAGAATTACAACCAATATCATATTGTTATTCTAAATATGAACAAATCTTAAAGAAATCCTTATAATATTAAGATAAGATGCTCGATTTACTATTGAGAAGATCATCTTATATCCATTTGTTTATATTTTTTGGAATTTTTCTTCACATAATTTTATAAACACATTTTTTGTGTTGTAATTGAATCAAAAAAATTAACTTTAAAAATGAATTAATCAAGTTTTTTTAAAATTAAAAATTCTACATCAATGCAAAATACCGGCCTTGACACAAAACTTTAAAGATAAAAACGTAAATTACTTACTATTTTAGTATTCTATGCATGGTGTTTATTAAAACAATAAACATTTTAGCGTCGCCTTCCTAAGCCTAGTGTGTAAGTTTTTACCATATCAATTAGGTAGGTTTGGGTTCAAGTTACAGTAAGGACATATTTAGAATTTTAATTTGAGATCTCAGGCTTATATTTTTGTAATGCTCTTCTTTTTAAATTGATCTGGTATGAACGTCTCATTTAAAAAATTCTTACCACATTGTAATACAAAATATATATACTTACTATTAATAAAATACTTTATTTTATAACTGTTGAGAACAAGAACTGCAGATGATTTCACCCAAGTCAAAACTCTAATTAAAATTGTAGAAAGGTAAAATTTGATAAAAACGAAAACGCAGCCTTCAAAACTATAGGCAAACTAATAATCCTATGCCTTTCCGACAAGCTTGGCAGGACACGATGCAATATCCCAAACAAGACAACTCAATTACTGCACCGAAGTAAACATTTCACGCGAGCATGCATCAACTCATCAAAACTATTATTTCCTTATTAATCACTTCGAAGATGTGCAACGTGATGCACTTTATAATTATTATGCAACTTGCCTTTTGATCGTGAATTGATTGAGGTATTTCGTATTGCGGATAGGGCTGAATTTTGTATGTGGAATTATGCCAAATACACTTTATTTCTCTTCTGAGGTGTCAAGTGCTAAGTCATACTCGATTCAGTTTAAGTAACTTTTTAAAGAATTTCACTGTAAATATTTGGTGGAAAAGCAATATATTAAAAAATAAAACACTCTTTAGAATTTATTTCACAACCATTTTAAAAAAATCAGTTTGAAAAATGGCCAGTTGAGTTGAATATATATATACATTTCAATGAAATAAATCAATTTATTGCATTAATAAAATCGACCTGTAATGGGTATAACTCCATTATAAGAAAGTAAAAAATTGCCAAACATTTAGATTCATAATACATGTTTTTTTACAATTATTTCAGCATCACGACATTGTCCGAACTATGTTGTGATAACAAAATAAATATTCTTGAGAAACTAAATAATTTGCTGTTAATTTTCATATTTTAATAAAAGTTTATTTGATTCTTTTGAAATTGTGTTGAACCATGGTTGCTTTTGTTGTAGAACTAATAGATTTTTTATATGGATCTCAGCAGAAGTTCTTTGAAAATACATTATCGTTGTTCAAATGCAAGACTTTTTTATCGGGAAGGGTATGAAAATAATTGTGTGGCTTTCAACTATTGCTGATAATTGGTTGAATATCTTTAATATAGCTATGAATTAAGATATTTAAAAAATCACTAAGAATAAGGATGTAAGCTCAAGAGCATTGAATATTTGGCTACTTGACTGTCAAAATATTATGTTTCCTTGTGTTAAAAAAATGTCTGTTATCCATTTTTTACTTTTTTTCTTGGGTATTCCATACCCTTACATAGGTGTGTTGTATTTATGCAATTGGTGATTTCTAACTCTCTACACCGGTTTCTGTGTCTTCTCCTTATTTTTCTTGTTCAAACAATTGTAAAAATATTTTTTTTAAATCGCTAAGCTTTTTGTTACTCAAAAAACATCTTGTACTTTTTTGTTACTAAAACATAATTTGTCAGAATTTATTATTTCTTAAGAACTCTTTGGTTGCCTTAAAACTAATCTGAAATTAACACAGTTGGTAACCCTGTTGCATTCTGGTATCTAGGCTAAATGCAGATATTGCATTATTCATGGAAGACTTCGACATATCGGAAATAGATTGACAAAGTTGCGAATAGTGACGTTCTTCCTCATAATGTCTCGGAACTATGAATGCTTCATAGGTAAATTTGATGTTTTGATTGATAAATTGAGCCTGATTTTATATGTATTATATTTAATTTGAAGAAACATATTTTGATTAGGTACTTTTAATACTAATGGAAAGGCAGAAATGCTTTGAAAGATCATGACTAGTTTGGCTCAGCATAAATACTTTCAATTAAAAAATGCATCAGCGATTTTCTTTATAAAAAGTAAAAAAATAATATAATTGATCCGTAGTGCAGTGGTTTTTGTCGTTGGCTTCAGTAACGGATCTTAAGAGCTTGAGTCACAGTACGAACATAATTGTTTCAACCAATTTATCGATTTCAGTTCAAAAGCATGGATATTGTATCTAAGTATTTTCTCAGGGCATAGGGAGAGCAATTAGTTAACTTCTGATTTTGTCCTTGCTCTTCCCTTCTATCTTGACTACTCTATTTGAAAAAGAAAGGTTTAGCAACTGAGCTACAAACAATTTCCGTAGAAAAAATCTTCTGTCGAGATTCCTTCAGTAGCAGACCATATTCTCCACATTGCGAGTGGATATGCAATAAAAACAAAAATATAGATGCTGTGAAATAGCATTGTCCTGTTATCAGGTATCAAATAGGGGTAAGAAGTACAATACTGGTATTACCAAACCCGGGATTCTGGTATGCTGTTAATATCAAAACCATCAAATATGTTGATAAAATAGTTATAACTGAATTGAAGTATTTTAATTCTGCAAAGAGTTATATTAATATCGACAGGTCCTAGAATTATTTAACTTTTAATAATGTAAATTATGTATGAAAATCCTTTCTTTATAAATATCATACATTTTTAAAGCCGATATTTAATATGACATCAAAATATCGATTTTGATTTACTCTTCAGGTATTTCAACCCTTTGCTGTATTCAAACTTTTTATGTAATAACATTTTTTGATATTTAAAAAACCGTTACTTAATGCAAAAAAATAAACTACCGGGATTGATATATTCGTTTGATATTGCATTTTTTAATTAGGATGTAGTGGAAGATCAAAGTCATACATGAAATAGATTGAAAATGTATACATCTATTCATTACAGTTTTTATTCTTAGATTTAAATCCGTAACCTGTCAAGCTATTAGACAGAAGTCCAACTTTGCAACTTGCTTATATATGTTTAAGTAAGATAAATATTTTAGAAGAAATACAACATCAATTTATTTGTACCCTTTGTTATTAAAAATAGCCTTTTTATAACCCTTGCATCGTTTCGCAAAATATGAATATCCCTGCATAAAATATTCCGTAACACCTTTACGAGCAACAAATAGAAGCGGAAGTCAGGTGTGTATGAGATGATAATCGTGACGTCAGAGGGCGAGCACCAATCATATCTGAACACCGTGGCTGGCAGGTTGATGAAGGTGTTTATGGTGCCAATTATATCTCCATGGCAACTGTCGTGTAACGAGACACGCCAGTACTAAAACTTTAGTAGAGGCGGTGTACATATTGGAGCAGAACGAATTCAGCATAATATTCCTAACTATCTAATTCACATAATGGATTTTTTTTCATGTTCGCTCCTAATGTGGAGCATATGGCCTTTTAAGGAGGTATCTCAGCAGGACTTTTTCTACGAGAACTGTTTGTTATTCAGTCGTTCAGCCTTTCGTTTTATTAGAGAGTAGTAGGGATAGAAGGGTAAGGCTAGGGCTAGTGGTTAACTAATCGCTCTCGCTATGCCCAGTTATTAAAGCCGGATCTTATGGCGGAGCTCTTAAATTTGTAAGCTTTCGTGTCAGACCTCACGGGTTTGAGTCTCAGCACGAACAGCGATTTATCGATTTCTGTTTAAAGGCATGGGTGTTTGTGATGTCTAAAAATGTATTGCTACCCTTTCCGGATTTTAAATTACCCGATAAAAATAGGTTTGATTGTTTGACTTTTATTTTCTTTATAATCGCTTTCCAAGGTTTGCCAGTAACAGTAAATAAACTGATAATGTAAAAAACAGTAAAAATTTATGTTCGCTCCCAATACATAGCATATTGCGTACGAATTGAGGTATTGTAACATAATTTCTTCGGCGGGGACTGTTTGTTACTCAGTTTCTCAACCTTTCTTTTTTTCGAAGATATTAAAGATTGAAAGGATAGTGATAAAAAAAGACAACTGGTAATCTTATAGCTCTCGCTGCGTCCCGTTATTAAAGGATTGTAAGATGAGCAGGTTTTCAAATCATCACAAACAGTCATGTTTTGTAACAGAAATTGATAAATTGAAAGAAAAAAATGTTTAGTCCTGAGAATTGAACCCGTAAGATTCGCCACGTAAGCTTACGACGTTGAGTACTGCACCGCGAACCCAGCACTCCAGATAATTTTTAAAATTGGACTATAATTGATACTAGTAGTAAATTTTAAGCACTGTTTATTGATTATTAGTTTGTGTTTTTGTAATATATATTATATTATTTATAAAGACTATGTCCAATTCCAATGATCAACAGAATTTAAAATTCTCATAAATATTTCAACAGAAGTTGTCGTCGGTATAGAAGGAATCTAGGAATATCAAAAGAGTTGACATATCGCTTTCTTAACCTTATTTGAAAAATTGCAAACGTGCATTTACATGAGTTTCCATATTGATTGAAAAATCAATGTATGAAGTCCGTTTGGTGATTTAAGCTTATGACCCAGTAGCTAAATGAGCAAACCCTCTAATACAACACGGTCGGTATGTTAAAATGGAAAACAAACATACGTTATACAATTATTTAATTTAATCATTTAATCATCACATATAAAAAAACTTCATATGGCACAGTGGTTAGCGTTGCTGGCTCTCGTTCCGAATCTCACGGGTTCGAATCCCAGAAAAAGAGCATTGTTTTCGATCAATTTCTGTTCGAAAGCTTGGGTGTTTGTGATGTCTTAATTTCCTCCACACCCTTTCCATCATTCGATAACTGGGCGTAGCGAGAGTGATCAGTTAACCACGAGTCCTGCCTTAGCTTTATCCTTTTATCCCTTCTACTCTCTTTCAGAGAGAGAGGTTGAGCAACTGACTAGCATGTTGTATGAAAAATTGTATATCTCCATTAGGAAGCCATATGGATAAAAAAGTGTTTTTTTTTTTACCTGAACTGGAATGAAATAATGTAAAAAGTTATCATATCAGCCACCAATATAAATTGAGACATAAAAAAAAACATTTTTTTGTCTGGGAAATAACTTTAACTAGTTATCTGTAGTAAATGTCTAGCCATATTTTTTTCAGATGTAGAATTAAATAATTTAGATTTAATTATCCAAAAACAACTATTGTAATCAATACCAATTTTGATATCAGCGAAAACATTTAAAACACAATTATATTTAATTAAAGTTATATGGAATTCATATGACCATTAGTATAGTTGGATATATGAAAGTACTTAAACATATTATTATCTAGCACTGCGGTGAAAAGTTATAGAAAACCATAATTGTCGACAAACTAATTTGTTTGTGGTTTATTGTTCACTACTGGAAATGACTGTGTACACTCAACCTAATTGAACGACTAAATGTATTGCAAGAAAAATGCATGCATTGCGTGAACACTATTTTACAAAAAATATTGCGTGAAAATAAAAATACACAGAATTTCAAAACAATCTTATCTTTCATTTGAATTAGTACGTCAAACTATAATTATTTAAATACCCCCTCGTGCTGCCATAATATGCAATTATTATTAAAACATACGTGATGAATACGAAATTTTTGTAGAAATAATAGTGATTTCATTTTTTAAAATATGTTTATAAACTATTTTTGTATTCAATATTCATAAGCATTTCGAGAAATTATAATGAAATTCTGAACTAGTTTTTATTTGCGATAATTGTTAACTATTGTAAAACAAGTGTTAACAATACTACTGCAATATAACATAAGCCTTTTGAAAACTGAAAATGATATCCTGACTATATATGTAAGTCATGTAGACAAAAGTATTTTGTCAGAAGAAGCTTGTACAAAACTGATTTTACAAAATTATGCGAAAAATAATTTTACAAAGTTATCCTAATGATCTATTTTATATGGTAGAGCTATGAAAACAAATCCAAGAATCGTTTGCCATTTAAGGATTCGAACACTCAACTGCGCAACTGAGTGAGACATCGATAAAACAGTGTTGTCACATAGCTAAGAAAATGGCCCAGGCCATGTTTTATATAGTAATAATATTTCTTCAAAAATAAATAATGACATTACAATACTTTTTTAACCATGCCCGCCTTCAGTTTTTCACATAGTTTTTTTACTTAGCTGATTAAACTCTCTTTTTTGAAGATGTTGAAAGATATAAACGACCCTCAGCATAATGAAAATGACTTTTTTGGTTGACTTCTTTACTAGGGTATCCAATCCCGGAGCCTTTTTCCAATCCTGGGATTTCGGGATTGATTAATGTTCCAATCCCGGGATTGAGATTAATTCACCGAGGAATTTGAAATCCTCGTTTCCCTATACTTTTTCCTCAGATTATCTGCAAAAACCTTTTTTTTCTTAGCTCACCGAGGAATTTGAAATCGCCGATTTGGTATACTTTTTCCAAGGATTATCTCAAAAGCTCGTTTTTTTTTTAGCTCACCAAGGAATTTGGTATCCAAAATTTGCCAATTTCGTCTCACTTTTCGGGGTTTACACAAAATTTCTCAATCCCGAAATCCCGGGATCACGACCATGTCAATCCCGGGATTTCGGGATCAGAAAGTTGAACGGTATCTCGGGATTGGATGCCCTATTCCTTACGTACTGTATGTATATATGTATGTATGCGCATGTGTGTGTACAAGTAAGAATACAATATAAGGGGAGGTAAATATAATGTGATTTGCAAATAAATGCATATGGAGTCGCCGAGAACTGACTTTACTAAGGATTTTTCACCTCTGTAGCAATCACGCCCTTCCGTAAGCAACAATGGTAAGAGAATACAAACTACCAAAACATTAGCGATGAAGGAGACTCGAAAAACATTGACGCTAACGCGCCCTAATACTTTAAGCTCCATTAATTTGATATCCAAAAAAGGGGTAGAATGATATGAGTAGTGGTTAGCTAATCTCTTGTTTTTAAGATCAGATATTTGATTGTAAATTTAAGACATTATATTAATCCATTTTTTTAAATAAATCTTTTGATCGATTAAATAAATAAATTGCCCAGAATTAATAAAAAAATGTATTACTTAGATAGAGTTTTACTTTATAATAGGAATTTCCTTGAAATACAAAATAATAATAATGGAATGAGAACACAATCTTTACACTTGTTCATTTTATAAATGCTAGTAGTAATATATTGCTAATTAATTTACAACTAAAGTACAGCAAACTAAATAGCCATGCTCAGTCATTAATATCGTCGATAACCAATATGAATTCCCGTGTGCCACATAATTATTGTTCAATTTAATATAAGTGATCGATGTAAAACATTACGATTAAAGGTAAAGTAACATTTTAAGCAGAATTTCGATTTAATGTAACTTTCTTTTACATCTGAATAATATGCCTGCTTTCGTTGTGAAAAATATGAAATTCTGATGAAAAATTGAGAACCAATAGTTTGTTCAGTATATATTTTGTTCAACCTCTCTTATCGATTGGGTTAGAAATGTTAGAATACAAGTACTTCACTAATTATGCTCTGTTTTTATGATCAGATATGAAATGTGTACAGATTGATTAGAATTAATACAAAAATTTATGCACTGTGATGAAATTTTATAAATCGATTGAAAAAACGAATCCAATAAATTTTCCATACAAGATTTCATCGTGAAGTGAAACAAAATTAAAGAAGAAAGAAATATTCGTAAAATATTAAGCACTTATACATTAATAATATATAATACAAAAGTTAATGCTCTTATTAAAAACAATTTTAACTGTTTAACAATATTTATTCAATTTTATGTTTAGATATTTTGGCAATATTAATTATAATATGTAGCAGATAATGATTTTTAGTCTAGTAAAACTTTTTTGAAAATTATAAAATTACTATACATATATATAAACTAAACGATAAAATTAACAAGAAACTACACAAAAAATATTGTCTAACTACAATATAAAAAAATATTTCTCTGATCTCAATCCAAGTGCACACGGAATATCGTCAGCTTTCTATTCAAACCTCGTATGTTCGATTTTTTTAAAATCAAAATTTTTCTACAGAATGTTAACAAAAAAATCAATTTTAATTATATCAAATCTTCGGTAATATAGTCCTTTACGATGTTCATATATCAACAAATTAAAAAAAATATGTTAAGTCTCTTGATTTCAAACATGAAGTTGAATTTGTGTATCTCACTCAGTCAATGTTGGTGGGTTCATTGTTTATGAAAGATTTTTACGTTAAATTGGCTATTTTTTATTGTGTTTTCCTTCCCCTGAAGATTATTCTTAAGCAGACTTAAGAGATCTTATATGTCAATGTCCTCTGATGTTAAGGTTTATAATTTTTCTCAGTAACCGTTACAATGCTTATCGCAGATTTTTTTTACGTTTTTCGTAATAGAAAAAATATTCGGTTTTGTACACTTTTTTGGCAGTTTACGGTAGTGCGGTCAAGTGTGCATACTATATATTGTAATCTATGTTTGCAGTTATCATATTTAGTATTTTTTTCCAATAATTTTTAATCTACAATTTTTACGATTGAAACAATCATAACTCACGCTTTTTGATTCATTCTAAAGCACCGGCTAAACCGTTTCAACTGGCATGCTCTCACCCACTTGCACGGCAGCTTATTTGCATCGGAATAAGGAAATTGCATTCTAGTTTGAGAGGGGAAGTTGTTGGATTATCACGACGACTTATGAGTACTAGTTTCGCATGCGACAAGCTCACGGTTAGCGCCATTCTGGTTGCTTACTTATTCATGCCATCGACGAGTTGCCGAAATTATTAACTAACAAATAGGTATAATATTATTTCATAATTTACACATACTAACCAATACGTATGACATGATTATACCAATTAAAGATATATATATATATATATATTTTTATATTTGACATTACAGCTCACGCCAATGCGTCAAATATTTTGAAGTTGAAAGATCATACGAGATATACTCGATGAGAATTTTTGAAAGTCACATGAGATTATCTCAAGGAGAATTATCTTCACAAACATCCATGTCTTAGATCTCAAATTAAAATTGAAAAAATCCAATTTGATTCTGACCTTACCGGAAATCGAACCCAGACCCACCTGATCGGTAGAGCAAGCTCTAACCAACTAGATCACAGCAGGCATATTGTATACTGTTAACATGGAAACGCTTATTGTAGGTAATAAAAAATCTATTTGTACTAATTAAACATTATTTACTTTACATCAGTAACGGTTTTGTTCGCACTGACCGAAATGAAACGAATAAATTTTATGAAATTAATATGTAAACGTTTTATTTTTTAAATGATAATATAATGCTTTTCCCACTAAGAATTGACTGTGACTATGTTCTTAGATCACCAATTAGCTTCAACAAAAAACCGATAACTATTTTACAAAGATTAATTAAGTTTTAGAAACGTACCATTTAAGCTTAGAGCCTATTCAAAAAATATATGGAAAATTTACAAAAAATTTGGTTAAGGTATTTACATATTTATTTAACATATTGACTGTGGAAAGAAAAAAAGGACATAACCCACACATTTTACACGAGACACAAAAAAACGCTTTTGATGATTTTGGACCAAAATATACACAACCTTGAAGTGCACAGAGACTAATTAACTAGTTTTTATTGATTTTATCTATTTTTTTTTTTTAAAAACTTGCTTTTAAGTCAGATCGCAGCTTTTACATGCCCTTCTTTTTTCAAACTTAAAAGCTAAATTTAGATGCTAGTTTAGCATTTTCCGCTTAGATCCTTTTGATAAAACGTGTATCAAGTTATTTATATACATACATTGTAATCATTGAAAGAAAGCTGTTTTAAAAATTGCGAGTTACTTCCTTTTGCCTTTCTAGAGTCGATATGTCAAAAATGAAAGATATTATGTTGTTTTAATTTTTGAATAGCTTCTTTATACATTTATGTTATTCTCCATATTGCTTAATAATCGTGCTAAATTGAAGAAAATATACCGTATGAAATCAACACAATTAAACGACGTACATCACGAGTGAGATGTATTTTTTTCTCGTATATTCTCGTACAGAAAGGCATTTTGAAAAAATTGTGATTAATATTATTATTTATTGCAATATCAAATTTCTACAAATGAGCTTCAGAAAGTCCCCTTAAATCTCTTGTAACACTTCACCTATGCGCAGTAGAACAAATTGCGCTTTGACACCCGCAATATGAGCTGATGCTAAATTATTCACAGGTTGAAGTTCACCACAATGGCTATGCATTGTTCACTTGAGGATGTCATATTATAATACGAGTACTTTTCCGCTTAACTGTGACTTGAGTCTGCATCCAAAGTTTGCCTTTGTCAAGCGAGGAGATACTCTGGCAGATATTTCGCAACCGTGAAAATACAGATCTTTGAAATTATCTATTTTATTAGTGAGTTATGTTTTTGGTTGTCAATGTACTTCTTTTTAAATTAAACTATTTATTATTTACATTGTAAAATATTTTCTATTTGTTGTATTTTATTTTGGTTTCTACGATAAAGTATCGGTTCTGTAAGAAAATGAAAATTTATCGAAGACTAATCCATTTTCATTTACAACGTGGTACATATAGCCTCGTAATGGAGGTATTTAAACGTCAATTTTTATACGAGAACTGTTTGTCACTCAGTCGCTCGACATCTCTTTTTTGTAGGGATATGAAGAATAGACTAATGGTTGGGTAATCATTATTGCTACACCACATTCTTTTATGATGAGAATGGTGGAGGGGAGATTTTCAGACATCAAAAACATCTATATCATCGAACAGAAATTTATAAAAATGATTGCAAAAAATGCAGTTCGTTCTAGGATTTGAAACCGTGACATCTGGCATTAAGCCCTGCGACGTTGACCACTATGCCATAGACCCAACAAATAGCGTATAATCAATGTTAAATAACAATGTTTATTTATTAAATTTCGGAATAAAAGACAAAGATGACACAAAAAATTATAAAACCATTTATAATTCCCTGATCCATATATAAATGAGACTTATTTATAAATACTGGACCTTCATACTGTATAAATACAAATATATAATTTATAAAACAAATACCTAATTTTTTTCATATACATTTACACTTTATACATTTAAAAGTTTACATTTACACTTTAAATTACGAGATTTTTTTCAAGAATCAAAATACCTTGAAAAATCAGTTTGCAGTTGATTTTTCTTTCAAGTATATAAGAATAGAACGATTGTAAAAATAATATTCATTATTTTACAGCGTTAGCAAATTGCTGTTATGGAATTAATCTGAATGATTTGATCAACAATAATTTCAGATTCTAAAGCTATTCCTAGGCTTAAGCTTAATGCATTAAGGCCGTTAACAACGATGCCCAAATACTGTGAACTAATCCATAATGTCAATGGACTATTTACTATTAAAGTTTGCACTGCATTAAGCAAATTTCACATAGCGATGGTTACACTAGGAAACTAATAAGAAACTTTTCATTGGTTTGATCTGATAAAATATTTCACTAAACAATTTTATATTTCAAGTGGAAAAAAATAGATACTTTCGTTTATTTCCAAATTATACACAAATGCTAATTTTTTAGTCTATTTTTCTTATTTAGTTGAAATTTATGTCGTAGTGACAATTACAAAACAAAGAAATGTATAATTTTGAACGGCTAGCTCTATATTTTTTTGCTTGACAAAATTGCTACTCAAAGCTTACGTAAAGATATTTTTTCTTTGGTATTATAATTCTTTGCGGTTTGCAGCGGTGGGCTCGGCAAATGTTATCCATTTTTTATCCATGTCCACTCCCTATGTCGAGTAATAGGCCTCTTGATGAAGGTATTTTTCTACGAAAACTGCTTGTTATTTAGTCGCTCTACCTCTCTTTTCCAAAGAGAGTAGTAGGGATAAAATGGTAAGCATAAGACAGGACTAGTGATTAACTAATAGTAGCGCCCAGTTGAATTGAAGAATCGGAAGAGTGGGAGGCAATCTTAAGACATCAAAAACACCCATTCCTTTGAACAGAAATAGATAAATCGATCGAAAAAATGTTTTTTCGTTATGGGACTTACGGACGCCCACAACGCTGAATGAAAAAATGAAACGACTACTAATTTTCAAATTTATCCATCTACAGAAATTGCAGTTATGTGATGATTTGATATAAGACGAATGATTTTCTTATCTTAACAAGGGGCTCGCCGGCCGTGCCAAAATTTAACAAGGTGCTCGCGTGAGCCCCCTGAGCCTCCTCCAGCCCATCCCTGGTGTTTTGTATTTTGTTATATTAGTGTATTCTTTCAGTACCTTAATATGAGTCTTTCGAATAATGCATCCGTCAAAATAATATAAATACATATTCGTTATTATGGTAATTATTTGTAAATTCCCAATGCCAAAATAACAATAATCCAAATAATTTACGATCATTATTAATTTATTACAGGCTTTGTTGAATAAGTATCATTTTATTTGATATGTAAATATGATTTACAGTTATTTTATCTAATGTTAAAATATCATAACATGAAGAATTAAAAGTAGTAATGCAATAAAAAATGTTAGGTAGTAATATAAACTATGTACAATATTCTGATATGGTGAAAATAAAACTATTATAAAAAGAAAAATGATTTCCGTAATATGATGAAACTGCTTCTTTATTACAAACTCTTAAACTCGAGAGTATTAAGTTTATGCAATATTTTTCTCTCAAAATTTACACAAAACGAATTTATCAAAGTTTGTTGTTCAAATTCAAACGGATGGCTTCGTTTATTGTAGTATATCAAACAAATCGTACAGCTAAATCATATGTGGCGGACCGCCGCACTGCAGACGATGAAAGAAATTGCGTGCTACTCTGAAGCTCTTTTAAGGCGGAGCTTACATGTCGGCGATGACATATCCGGGAAAAATATCACTTTGAAATAATTGTACGGAAATAAACATGAAGCATTTCATTGAATATAACAAATTGGGCACACTTTTAATTGGTCATTTATTTATGAGCAGTGTTTTATACAGAGATTAATATTAATACTTACTAAAGTTCGTCACTTCAACCGTATTTAAATGTTATAAACCTTTAACGCAGGTATTACAAGTATAGTTTATAGACAATTTTGAATTATGAAAATTATAATATTTTAACTAAAACTTACATTTTACGACAGCAAGATTATTTACCTTTAAGGTGTTACTACCGGTTCTTGGTTGAAAGGCATTATAACGACTGTGAAAAGGAAAAATTACTTAACCCATCATAACAAATTTTACAGGAGACACAAAGTACTTTTTTTGATGATTTTGGGCCAAAAGTAAATTATAAAAAATACACAACCTTGATGACAATGCAGACTGATGAACTTGTTTTTGATTAACTCTATCTAATGTAAATATACACATATAAAAAAAAACTTTTTTTGAGTCTTTTTTCTTGATAGCAATTTCCACAGGTTCTCATGTTTCAAACTTGAAAGCTAAATTTAGATACGTATTCGGAATTTTCAGCTTATATCCTTATCGTATCAAATTGTGTACATTATGATTATCGAAAAAAGCTTTTTTTAAAAAACTGTGGGTCACGATCTTTTTTCTTTCCACAGTTGATGTGTATATATAAATATTTTGTACTATTTTCACATATTTTATAAAGGGTTAGAGCCGATCGTGCTTTTTATAAGACTATCTTAAATTATAACAATATAAGGTTGTGCGTATTTTTTTACTACATATTTTAGCTAACAAATATATTTTCTTTTATTTTACATACTGATGTCAAGTTGGTATAAGAACGTGAAAAGGATAATAATTATGTGAGTAGGCCTTTTAGATGAACGCTTACACGTTTGGTGAATTATTCAACGCACAATCTTGTATTAAAATACTGAGTCAAACTTTAAAAAGTCTTGTGTAAAAAAAGGTTGAATTTGAACGACCCATAATATTTCACCGTCCGCCAGCACAATGGTCAACAATCAAACATAATTTGGCGAGATGTTCACCGTTTGCCGGCCGGGTGCGAGGGGTGGTTCGCGTTCGCTCGCATTTGTGATTTCCCCAGAGCGTCCGTCCACCTGTACATAATGTATGCACGAATACACTTCTTGCGGGTCATATGTTATGTGTGTTGCCGCGGAAAACAAACTCTTTGAAAAAAGGAAACCCCCGCAACGCTCTACATATTTTATAGCATATCGTTCTGGTTCTTTATAAGGCAGTTGCCGTGGGTCATGAACAGTATTATTCTCAATCAGAATTTGAGAATAGACAATTTTACTGACAAATTAGTTCAATTTTGATATTACTACTACCTTTCAAATCGCGAAAACGATCAATTACAATTATTATTTTCAGCACGCTGTTAGCTTCGTGATAAAATAACAATAACGATATAGCACTACTTTACTTGGACCGACGTAATGGACTTCGTCCCACAGACTCTGTATAGTTGATGTTAATGTGATGTCGGAAACTAACAGAATGTCAGGCGAGCGGCAGGCTGTCACAAAAGGATAATATTAAGGATTCTGTGTCGAGAAAACCTGAGAATTACTTTACGGCAAATTGACGCTTTTTGACAGTCTCGGATTCCTGGACATTTGACTAAAGCAACCGCCAGTCTTCTTGCTTCTTCCCATGTCATTCCAGCGTCCCGTAGCTCCACCGATAACATTCTATAGATGGTCATCAGTGGCTTTTCATGAAGGTGGAATCCATCCAGTTGCTAGAAGAGAAAAACATAATTCAGACTTTCTTGAGGCATCCGCAGCACACCCAGCTCTGCCCAACGTTTTAAAACTAATAAGCCTTTTTTGCCTTAATCTGATGTTTTTCAAAAGCAATGATGCTCTGCTAAATAAAGACACTGTATTTATAAAAGAAAGAAAAGCAGTTTCATGTTGATTCAGATTGTAATTATTTTTCCGAATCTTAGGAGCATAAATTATAAGAATGTTTTGTAACACATTTTAAGAAAAATTACAAAGTGACGGGATTTCATGGTGTGAATATATTTACCATGTGACATAAAATTTATTAATACTATGCGCCATGGATTGTATTCATTAGTCACTCTACAAATAATTGAATATATCGAGTACTTTCTAGCATTTCACAAGTGAATATATAATCAAATCAATTTATAAAATGATTGAATAATGTATTTCAACATATTAACATATTCAAACCCTGTAAATATAATTATATTTGTATGGTAATACAAATTCTACAAAATAAAATTGAGACTGTTTATTGTAGAAAAGAGAAACAGAAGTATCGCAAAACATTCAGCTAGAGAATGTAGCTGGTTTTTTAACTTCAGGGCTTTCAAAAACTGATAGTACCTTGTGTATACTCAAAGCTCGTAACTGCTAAATTTACGAGGTATACATTTATATCTTGTCCCTTTTAACACTTTTTCTACGGTGCTAAAAGAATGCTGGCCCTTAAAAAAACAAGTGAAAAAAATGTTTTAAAACTTACCGCCCTTTGATGGACGGTAAAAAGCTAGGATGTATATATTTAAAAAAAAACTTGTTTTTCTCTAGGTTCCTAAAGGGCTAGCAGTGTATCGGAATTATTTTTTAGCACTCTAAAGGATGTGTTAAAATTATTAATTAAAGTAAATTTATAGCTAAATCATACCAAAGTTTTTTTACTGTCCTTGTTTTGTTTTTATTTTTCAGTAAAAAACATTTGTTTCATACTTTTACTAAACCGCTTTCACCGTATCCATTTGCAACCCCTTGCCATAGGTTTCTGGCGCATGCACTTTGTTTATTTCAAACATTATTATTTCAGGCTATTTCCCTTACTAAGCAAAGCTCACCAATATTGAGTTACAACAACAATTATACAGAAAATGCATTAATATTTTGTAAACATCAACATGGTAAACGTGCTTTTACTGGTATCTGCATTATTTACTTTTGTGTGTTTATTTCAACCGTATTTTTTTATTGCACACGAAATAGTACAAACAAACCTAAACGGGTTGAAAACATGAAAATTCAATACATAAAAAGACAATAAATTAAAATGAACTCGAAAATATGAATACGAGTTTCTTCAACAAATATATGGACCAAAACTTGTAATAATATTGTTGATCTAAAACTTTACTTTGTTTTGATTTAAATTTTATACTTTGTATATATATATCAGGTCGGGTCCTATGGCGTAGCGATTAGCGTAGTGGGCTTTCATGCCAAACCTCACGGGTTCGAGTCCCAGTACGAACGGCATTTTTCGATCGATTTCTGTTAAAAGACATGGATTTTTGTGATGTCTAAAACTTCCCTCCCATCAATTCCAATCCTTTAATAACTAGACATACCAAGGGAAATAAGTTAACCACTATCCTAGCCTTATCCTTATATCCTATATATCTTATACTCTCTTTTAAAAAAAAGAGAGGTTGAGCGATTGAGTTAAAAATAGCTCTCGTAGAAAAAGTCTGTTGAGATACTTCCATTAAGATTCCATATACTCCACATTGGGAGCGGGCATGGGTAAAAAGTATTTTACTTACTTTTAAAATGACAAGTTGTAAATTATTGCGTGAAGTATTCGCTTATAATGTGACGAATTTGGAATCATTTAATGTCATGGATGTAGCAGAAATTCTTCACATAGAATTATATTATGTCATAAAATAAGTATCTTTCCAAACTAAAATTTCAAATATTGTAGATATGTAAAATGTAATATATTGAGAATTATGATAAACTAAAACCATCAACTTTATTTATGTAAAGAAATGTTCATATTTTTATTGAAATAAACCTAATTGTGTCATAATAGGTTTTAATAAAAAAAAAAACTGTTTCCTCACACATAATGTTCTATTGAAATATTTAAATTAAATTAAAAATGTGTGTTCCTACAATTCAATATTATATTAACGAATATCTTGAATCATCATATTATATTCAAGGGTAACAAATATAAGGTACTCTCGCGTTGGGTTGCTTCGAGTCGTTTCAAAAATTCGAGAACGGTTCACTTTTAATGTTGCCAGCCTCGCGATAAGGCAAGGTCCAGAGGTCGCAATTCCATTTGAGAATATTGCGCACCCTTTTACGAGGGATTTTTACGACTTCAGTGTGACCAGCCTCAGATTATATCATTTCCCAGTTGAACAGAATTATTTATTTTTATGAATTCTAATCGGGGACTCAAAGCGCCGACAGAAGAAGCCTCGGAATTTCGAAAAGCCTCTCTTAAAATTAGTTTTAAGCTGTAGGATTACATGGAAACGAAATTACTTTAACATTACTACAAAACTTGATGTTTTGTTTTTAAATTTCACTGTTGTATCAGGCCAATGTCGTTTCCATGATCGAATAATATCATTCTAGAGCAGTGGTTCTCACGTGAAATTCTACTGTGGCCGCATTGTAAACATCAGCAGTCCATTGAAATGTCTCATGGTTGCACCAACATTTTTGTTTTGAGATTTGATAAAAATAGCAGTTATATTTACTAAAAAATGGATCAAATTTAAAAGTTTATTTGTAAAAACACAGTATTTACTATGAAGCTTTTGGTGGCCACAAAAAAATCCTCATAAGTATACCGTAGACGCACATGAGAACCACTGCTCTAGAGTCTAGGGTGTCAACAAATTTTGTGATCAAATGTTGATCAACTCGAATCGACACTTATTTACACACATTTTTTCAATAGATTTATTTCATGTATTTGTGCGAAGTTTATGTTACATGAAATCTAACGTATCTGATTATATTGTCTTTAGAAAGAACCTTACAGAAATTTCCAAGATACATAATATATGTACTTAAAACTAAATTATTTTAACAGAGAGATCAAATCAATTTTAATTTAATAGATTTTTTCCTTTTTGGTTGATATTTTCTGAACATTTTTTTTTCATATATTGGTCTATGTTAGGGTTTTCCAATCTTTTTCTACACTTCGTGAATCTATGAATTTGAACGGCTTAACAGAAACATGGTTTGACATTTAGTTTGAAAAATTTAAAATAGTAAAAATAATAAATGTTTTATGGAAACACTTCTGTATTTAATAATTATTTTAAAAAGCATACCTATTACATAAGAATATGAGGAAATAAAACTCTTAATAATGAATTTTACATATCAAATTGGACATTTTACAAAAAAAAACAGTTGGATAATTTATTAATTAGGTATATTTACGCACATTTTTATGAAATACAGTTATAAATCAGTAAATTTAATTTTTAAATGTTCCTTCGCGGTAGCTGCAAGTAGTTTCATATAAATATTCTTATAATAATTATAGCATATTTGCAGAAGTGACGGTTGCAATACGAGACTATAATGAAGACAATAATGAAGAATTTCAAAGAATTATAAATATATATATACAAAAATAAACTATTTTTTTATTAATTCCAGCAGTTTATTTATATGTCCAATTTGTTTTGTAAAATGTACAATTTGGTTCGTAAAATGTTCAATTTGGAGTGTAAAAAATTGAATGTTTAAATAGCGATACACATTTAATTATATAAGGAAACGTTGACTAAATCAGTGTGACTAAATAACGCAATATTATATGTCCGGCCTGTGTGTTTTATCCTCTCAGGGAACATTCGTGAGTGACACGGCGGTCGACTAGGGCAAAGGATTTCTTGTGGAAAACCACCAACGGAGACCTTTATACCTGGTCCATTCACCTGGTGTTAATGAAAATCTTTGTTCGTAGGTAAATTTTCCAATTTTCCAGCTTTACTCTCAACATGTCTCTATTTTTAGAGTTTGACAATATGTATTGGTTTATGGTTGTAACAATATAAATTATTTAATTATAGTACGTGATTATTCCAATAATTCTTTCGTTACAAAAAAATATGTCATCTTAAAAAATAAGCATTCAGTTTAATTTAAGATTGCAACTGAAGGTGCTTGGTGGAATTTCCATGTTCAATTAGAACGATTTAAATTTAAGCATTCAGTTGTTCCTGTACTCACAAATTAAAACCTACAGTTTAATTGCGATGTAAACAAAATAATTTCAATGTACTTAAACAAATGAAAACAGACTATTTGATTAAAATACAATATATTTGAGTAATCTACTAGATTAAATGATTATAAAAAAATATGTGAGACATTGTGAGCTAAATATATTTTAATTTTAATTAAGTTATATCAATCAAATAGTGTCCGATAACATTGTATGTAAAGTTCTATAGAAGTCTCATCAATTATACAAAATTTTGTGGCAAAATGTGTTTTTGTTTTCAGCTTAAATTATCATTATAAAATATTAATTTGTTTAATAAGTACGTACATATTTGAGTGAAAAATCTATTGGACTTGCTACAAATAAAATACAAATTGTTTTATTTTTTCACTACAAAAAACAAAATTGTATTTAAAGCATTTAACGAGATTTAAATCAAAGAGCAATGTAAATCTGTATCAGATTAAAAAATATTTGGTTAACAAAATTTAAAAAAAGAGAAGTGATGGGATTTTCGCGCTCGGATTTTACTAAAAACGTCATTGACAGAGTCGTATCGTCGCTTTTGTAACGATCAATGTCGATTAAAATTCGATTCGGCGAAAACCAAATCCGCTCCTGGCAAAAATGCATATGCAAAGCAAATAATTCAAAATCTGAACGACACTTTTTACACGAAAATTTTACATTTTCATGTAAAACTGAATAAACGTATTTCAAATAGAATTCTGCTAGTCGCTTAATTATATTTGTTATTTTTAATATTTAAATGGTAAAGCAATTACTTTTTCATGCGTTTTTTAAATATGTTTATTTAATTTATCTCGCTTTGCTGAAATTAATACTCGTTATGATTATTTTTGATAAATCTTAATAAAAAACTTTAATATAAAAAACTTTACTGATTAATTCTTCTGCTTTGGCAGTAACATTCAAAACCTTGTCTTTTTCACTTGTTTAATTGTGTGATTACTTTTAGAGTACTCATTGCCAATTCTTGTATTAAAAAAAAAAAAAAAATTATACACTTTTCGTAATTATATCATTTTTTCAATATATATCAAGACTGGTTTCGCTCATCATGAGAAATATCAATGGGTCAAAGGATAATGTTTATGATGAGTAAAAACAGTCCTGATGTATGTGTATTAAAATATATGAAATTATGATGAAAAATCGATTTATGTAATGCTTCCATTTCTACATATCATCTTACGGATGGTTTACCTGTGCTAACTTTTTTTTTTAATAATGATCAAAACAGTTGAAGTATTGAAGTGTTGAAATATACATTGATTTAAGAACTTGTTAATACCAATAAGGCGTGTTTAAGTTTAAGTTCCAGTGAAGTCTAAGACTTGGGTGTTTGTGGTGTCAATTATTCTCGAGTTGATTTCGTATGATCTTTTAATTTAAAAGTATTTAGAGCATTAGCATGAAATGTAATGCTGTTTTTTTAAACGAAATTGAACATTACTAACATTTGTTAAAGATTGGTTAAAGATTTTAAGCCACAGACAATTTTAAAAGATTTTAAAAATATTATAAGTTACAACACTTGAATTTTTAATCGTGTTTTATGGCCTTATTTTAATTTTCATCTCAAAAAAAGAAAGTTTCACTATACGTAGATCAATTTAAAAATTAAATGTCAAAGATTTTCGTTATATAACTTTTCTTACTTTATCAAGAGGTCGTGGTTTAGAAAGGTTATATGATTTATAATATTTCAATATAAATATATAAGTGAACATTAAATCATTTTATCATTCAAAATAAGTCTTAAATGAAAGTAAAACTTTGAAAGCCGTATCTGAAAATTATATAATATAAAACAAATTATTTTTAATAATGTTATTTTGTGGGTTACAACATCAAAGGTGGCGTTGACGCGCAAGAATATTGGATAAAAGCCAGAGAAAGAGCAAAGTTGGGATTCATATATGTTTGCTTTTTGTAAGTTTTCCTTTTTTGAAAGAATAAAAGTCAGCGTCCATAAAATGTGAACGTTATTAAATGCCAACGCCTACCTACAGTCAAATTTATCGGTTAAAAAGAAATAAAGAAATTTTTCTACTTATTTACGTATATGGAAAAAAATAAAGCAACGTGGGAAAATTATGTACCTTCACACCTCGTATTTTTTTTTGGTTTGTATTTATTAATTTAATAATGCGAATATTTGATTTATAATATTTTCATTTTTCGTTGTGATAAATTTGCATAGTGTACGAAATCACACATTTAGCATATTAATTATTTATAGGTACTACAAAATGCTTGCTACAAAAAAAGCCCTCAATATTAAAATAATATTCATATTTGAGATTGCATAAATGGTTGTCATTTTTCTATGTTAATCAATACAATTTATATGTATCTAACAAAACTTTTGCTAGTCACTGACATCAGCTTAGATCCTTTGCACTCGTCTTATGCATACGGGGCATAAAGTAAAAGTAAAGACTCTAAAACATGGGGGAAGTTACAAAGTCATTTGTCACCATCTTTGTGGTCGGCCTGGTTGTCGCGAGTCGAGATGCAATGTCTTGCTTCCATTTCATCCCTGGGGGGTTGACAGCTCGGCTGGGGTGAGAATCAGAAACTTGTGCAGAAATGCATGAAGTGTTTGTCTGTCATAAGGGTGCAACTATATTTATTCACCTCACATGGAGGATTGCGGCGAACAGAGGTGATCTATAATGATAAAAATGATTTACAATTTTATTTTAGACATTTTTTCGAGAGTTACTTCCAATAACTCAATAACTTGCGCGATATCTCAGGATGTTTTTATTTATGTTTGACATTTATGTGATGAATGTTCTTTTGTATGTCAAGTTGTATTGGAATTGGAAATAAATGATAGAAATTGTGTTTATTCTTAAAGATGTATAATTATTCATATGCGACGATAAGTAGGCTATTTTCATTCAAACTTTGTATACAAAAGGTCCAACCAGGTCTTTTTGACGTATAACTCTCAGTATGGTCACACATTCATTTATCAAAGTCGGAAAATTTGGGCGTCAAAAAACATTTAGATTTTAGAATAATGTAACGCGAGTCTTACTTAGAATATTTGGTTTTTATACGCTGTGAATTTCAACTATTTAAATTAATTAAATATGTATTGATTGAATTGGCATTTACTAGGTAGAACTCCATTATAATAAGGTAACAAATATCAATGTATTTATTTCTTATTTTTTTAAGAAGAGTAAATAGCTATTATAACTAAATCAATTCATTATAATTAAGTATCTAGTCGATCCCTAAACCTTCCGTGAATTTTGAAAAAATATTTAATTGTATATAAGTATATATGTAAACAGCCGATGATAAAAAATAAAAACAAATTCAAAATATGTATTTCGCATTTAAAATATACATTTCTATGTTTGAAGAAGGGAAAAAACCATAAACAAAATTTCTTATAAGAATCGTGTTAGAAGTCGATCGCGAGAAAACTTAAGATTGAAAAGTTGATCCCAGGGCAAAATAAGTTGGCAAGTTGACTATAGTGCATCAAACAGAATTGGAAAATACACTGTTGCAAAGTAAAAATATGAAAATTAAAACAAGCAAAACGCTGTCAAAAATGTATGCTTCTCTTAACAACATCGATTTGTGTCCGTACAAAACAAAATGGAAAAAATTACTGTTTATGTTAAATTGCATATCGTTTTCTTTTAAACAGTAACAAGAAATAAATGAACGTTGAATTTTATAATTTATTTTTTCAGTTGAAATATATCTTGTAAACGTATTTTTTTATCACGTTTTAAATACGGAAATCTTAGAGCTTTACTATCCAGTAATGAAAATATAAGAGAAAATAATTATTATGGATCAATTCTGGATCCTGCTATAGCTATTGAAATCGAAAATAAATTGTTTTGGTACTTCTGTTAATCAGTTTTTTTTTCATTTTAATACATATAATTGTATTACAATCTTGATAGTAATATTAAGCTCCTTTTATCACTAGTCGTGCTCGATATTCGATTAAATAATCAACAAAAATATTAAGTACAACTTTTATGTAGTTAAATGTTAATTATTAACATTTTTTGTGCTAGTTTTTTAATAATAATGTTAAATATATTGATAAACTACATTAATAATAATAATTAAACAATGAACATAGCGTTCAATAACTTAGTAATGTAAAATAGAATAACAGTTGTTTTAAACATTTATTACATATTATATAATCCCCAATGAAATAAAAAGAGTGATAAAATATAATATTACAGAACCTTATTATGTTTAGTGAAGCCCCAGTGACTTTTCTCACTTCTACATTTAGGTATTAGGTCCTGTAGTCATTATACACGTGTCCTCTGATTAAGTCACTTAGAAGCAGTAATAAGAAGAGGGTCGAGGTTTACCTCCTCTGAAAGTACAAGGGATGAAACCACAAAGTGAAGCCACTAATATAACATCGCCCTCTATTTGGCGGTGCATTTCTCAGCAGCTTTCGTAGATTCTTGCAAAAGCTTGGATTACTCACAACTTCTACATGAAAAATTCATACTACGAGTAAAAGTGCGAAGTTGCAAAAGTTTCAGCTAGCGCGAAAGAACACAATTTATTATCAGTATTTTGTATTCACCCCGAAAGTGTTTATTTGTATAAATATATCGAATATTTTTAATTGAATTAAATACATATTGACAACTGTTATTAATTTAGTATATTTTTACAACTGGGAGTAATGACAATACGTTTTAAAGAAATTAATAAATCAACAATTATTTTCCTTTTTAAATTTGTCGCCTTAAACTAAAAATTTGTTTATCCTGCATATTTCTACAAAATTTTATACTTTGTTTATTGCTAATAAAAGGCAATACCTTGCATTTTTATGAATAACTACAGTGCGTCTGACACTTCACAGACTTAATGAAGACAGTACATACTATCAAAAAAAATATATAGACATGAAAAAAAAAAAATAATATTTAAACTAGAATAAAAAACAAAAATACACTATTGCATCAGTCGAAAATTCTTCGCAACTAGTGGCTCATACGACCGATGTAAAGAGCATTTTTTATTCATGGTTTCAACCACGTAGATAAGAAGTGATAACATGTAAGCTTATTCTTGCAAATGTCAGAATTATTATAACCTCAACCTCAAAGACGATAAAAAAAACGATTTAAATTTAAAACGTTTGTCTAGTAATTTTACTGTTGTAGGTTATAGTTAATGTACATATATTTTCCTTCTATGAGAATCATTTAAAAAAAACTCATAAGTGAAAATTTTATGTAAGAGATTTATTTTAAGTGTCTTATCATTTTTTTCACTTTAGTTGCTTGTAAATATTTTTTCAATATACATAATGGATAAGATAGCTATAAAAAAATATCTTTTTACTATAGCGTCATAATCCACACCATTTAAAGTTCTGATCAAAGTAGAGAATAATGTCAAGACATAAGTTGCGTGTGAAAGTCCCTCGGCCAAGCAGTGGTGTGAATATTTCAAGCCATTTACCTTCCGCAGGTGTGAGACGTGTCAAAACAATAAATTTATGGGCCGCCAATTGACAAACGTCCGGTATGGTGATCGTAAAAACGCAACGCTCATATTCTGCCGTCAGCTTTTAAATTAAAAAAAATAATAATTAAAATATGACGGAAAATTTATTACGGAAAATTGTTTTTGATGGAGCATAAAAGGTGAATTAATTGTTTTAATACTTGCTGAGGTTTGCTTTTAGAATATTACGAGTTATTATTAAAAACATATTAAATGTAAAGTTGACATAAAGTTATCACTCACGTGTAAGGTGTTTGATGAAGAGGCGTTATATTAAAAAGTAAACACTCTTTATTAAAAACTACATATGTATTTATTTATTTATTTACTAGTATGAAAATACACTTGATAAGTGAAACCAGTTTTACGATTCAGATGATCATCTTACACTATCAACACTAGGAAACTAGTTAATGAAATGTAGTTTCAAAGATCGCACTGGATCGTACATTTTCAATATATCTCAAGACTAGAATTTATGCTAGACAATTGTTTCGAATGATGTTTTTTCTTACTATGGTCATAATTTGCAATACGCAATAATGTTTTCAATGCATCCATATATTTTTCTAGTAAAAAAAAAACTTGCTCATATTCTTGTTTTGTTTTAACTCTATAAAATACGATTGTTAATATTACAATGAATGCAAATGTTTGAATCAATTTACAATTATAATTTTAAATTTAACTCTAAAATTGAATTTAATTTAATTGAGTAATCTTATATAGAGTATGAAACGTATGTTTAGTTGTGTTTAATAAACTAACTCTTGTCTCATGATAGAAATGATAACCGCATATCTGAATAAACGTTGTATTTTAATACGAGTTAGAAAATATAATCAATGTTTTGTGTTTGTAACTTCTTAAAAATAAATACTGTACTATGATAAATTTCTCATGAAAATTTAATCCATCATAAATAGAATAGTAATTCACTTACTTTATACATTATAATTTGAAAAAATCAAGTCTAGCATTATTTATTCATCTCCACTTTTTAAGTTATACACATTCGTCATAAATTTTAAGACAATTGTCTGTAACTTCTTTTTACTTAGCGTCTACCTTATCTTGCTTATCCATCTGTGAAAATGTTATCTCATTATTTATCGTAGACACTTTTATTTTGTATCAGAAAATAAATTTAATCTGTTTTAGTATATAACTACATAATTATAACATACTCTTGGCCTAACTCAAATGAAAATTACCTCAGTGGAAAGCATTTGAGCGTTTTGGAATTTCATTAAGACGCCAGCAATATGGGTGGGTATTACGCAGCCTCTGTAACTTCTTCTCGTGTCAACTGCTATTCCACGCCACAAGTCTACGTCATTCTCTCTACTCAACAAAACAGAATCCTGTTCGCAATATTTCCTCTTTTGTTGAAAGCAAGCTTTACAACACAGCCCCTCAAAGTGACTTGATTTTCGAGTCAGTGTTTGAATCAAAACCACTAAAATAGTGTAAATTTTAGTTTCAAGTAATTACGTTATTTTTCAAATAAAAATGATAATTTATAACAATTAATTTTACACCAAGCTACGCTTAATTGTATGTATTTGTGTTTGAATATTATTAATGTTGAAAAATATTTTTCATTTTATTTGTAATTTTTCTAAATAATATGCTTTACTACGAAACAATAAATCCTAGTTTTAGTTTATTTATTGATTTGGCATTTACTTGGTAGAACTCCATTTTAATAAGGTAAAAATATCAAAGTATTTTAGTTCTACAGTTTTTTATATGTTATACGTTGATAGCTGTTTCGGCTTTTGCCATCGTCAGAACTATGGTATAAACGTAAATTTGCTCAGCTATATATACTGGCTAAGAAGAGATACACAATGCATTATATTATTTATTCTAACATACTAATTCTCTAGCATATTTCTGACGACGGCGAAAGCCGAAATAGCTATCAATGTATTATATAACATATAAAAAACTGTAGAACTGAAATACTTTGATATTTTTACCCTTTATTCCTAGTTTTAGCTCTAGTAGCATGAGAAAAAAAATGCTACAAATATGTATCTTGCTTTGTATCATTGTATTTATATTTCTTTCGTCTACAATCAATATCACTTGGAAATAAAACCGGTGTCAATTTTTTTTTACATAAAATTTAACAAATCTTTATGTTAATAGTTGAGACATTTTAGCCATTTCTTTTTTTCCTATGTCATTGTATTATTAAGTACCCTGATCTTCTACATGACATTTTACCTGCATGGCTTAGAATTTTGCGACACTAACTACATACATGTATAATTTTGGTTTAAGAAAAGATAAGTGTATTACTTTTGTTAAATATTATGCCTTTACACCAGTGAACAGTTTCAAGTGACCATAATTAAAATAAAACGATATAAAACCAATTTAAGTGTCACACTCGTTTAAAACTAGACAGCTTAATGAGAAGAAAGAATATTGTGGAAAAAAGTCTTTCGTTGGTTCAACAACCTCCTTGGCTTTAGCCGCTGTGCTCTCGTGTTTAATGCCCAGTACAGGACATTGATTTCTTAACTTTTCCGATTCTAAGCTCAAGAAATGCGACCCCAATACCCACATATTCTTTAATATCTATTTTAATATGGGTGATACAATGTTTATAATTAAGGTATTCTTATATCATAGTTTTTTGGACTTTTTATAGTTTATATAAATACACGATAACGCGATGCGATAGTTAGATAAGCGCCCGCTTATCAGCGATCGTTCGTAAGATAACTACGCGTGAACGCATCAGTTGCAAATACATATTTGCACTGAAATGACGTATTTTTTACGCGCAACTTAAAATATGATTATTTATTAAAAAAACACGGATTTTTATAAAAAAAAATGTATGAGGAATGATGCAGAGAGATATTTTATAGCCCTTAGACTATTTTTTTTTTAAATTCATAAGAATAAGGCCAATAATGAGGAAACCACTGGGGTCCCTAAACGACCCCCATCGGCAGAGAAGTATTTTTCTAGTCTCCGAGCCGCGAGTGTTAATCGATTTAGGACGTTTTCTTCAAAGGCTTGGATGTCTGTGATGACTCAAATTCTCATATGTCCGATTCTTAAAGCGAGGCATAGCAAGAATAATTAACTGACCACTACGCTTGTCTTACTCTCTTTATATTTCTACTCGTTTTGAAAAAAAAAACATTGCCGAATTTGATGTAAACTTTTTAAAAAATGCTAAAAATATATTTTTTTTGTCATCTTTATATTTTAGTGCCCACAATAAAACAAGTATAAAAAATAAAATGTAAAATAAGAACAAAATTAATGTTTTTCAAAATTGAACTGGTCATTTTAAAAACCCAAAACTGACAGGAAACAAATTTAATAGGAGCGATAAAAATGCGTATATCTGTTTTCACGTATGGTGTTTCAAAAGTGACATACAAATTTTTATTTTAATAAAATTGCTGCATAATCAAACTGAAGCTGTTTTCAAAATTAATGACAGCGGTATCCTTCATATATAAAATCATAAGTGAAAACAATTACTCATTTTTGTCAATGATTGGGTTTTTGAAATGGCCAGTTCAATTATATGTTTTGTATTACATTTATTATCATAAATTAAACTTTCATACTGTTTTAGCAAACCAATAGAAGTATTGATGTTTTATTTTTTATAATCAATAACAAATTAGAATACCCTATTGAAAATTAGTAAAAATAAATAACACCATTACGTTTGAGTACAAGATTTAAGCTTTGATCACTGTCGAAGCTAATATCTCATGCAAGGACTCATCAGCCCATATTAAAGATCACACTTACCCCGCCTGTGATTATTATAGAATATGAGAGCTTTATATGTTGAGAACCTTAAAGCTTGCCGCTGTTCTTTATGAGACGTAGCCATGCCTTACCTTTGAAGCGGCATGATTCGCGTAGCTTTAATTAAACATTTACTTGAAGCGTATAAGTATGCAATATATCTATAAATCTCTTTGATATATCATGAAGTAAGTACAAATTACTTCATTCTGTGCGATGAAATCCTATATGAAGCTTAAAATATCATTATATCACTCATTTTACGATTGTTAACACACTAATGATATTATAATTTGCTCAAAATAATTACCATAACGCAATTTCAATTTTTCCCATTAAATGTTATTTTTAGCAAGTGATGTATATGACGAATATAAAAAGAATCTTTTGGCCGACAATTTTTTTTTCTTTTCGCTGTTGTTCTAACGACAAGATTTAAAAGTGTGCCAAGCTCTTCGTCTGCTTTATCACTAAAAAATGATTAATTAAATATTATCTCTGTAATCGATTCAAGAATATTAAAAAGGCTTCACTGTCTCACAGAAGTACAGTTTAAAGTATATTTTTGATATTACAAATGTTCGAAAATGGTTTTGTAAACTTGTTTACACATATATAACTCTTTACCAAGAATCTTTACATGTACAAATGTATTGATAGAATATCAAACTACTTATATTATAGAATTTTGCTGAAATCCACACATTAATTTACGCTTGCTTACAGAATTTTTTAGCAAGCTTTATCAATGAATGCATCAGTAAAGATTCAAGTTAAAACACAAGTGCAGATGTATTCACAGCTGTGTTAAATTAAATTAAAACATGATAAACAGTGCGGCCTATCTAAATTGTATTAAAAACTTTTAATGAATCGATAAAAAATATTATAAAATAAGAAATAATGATGCATATACTGCGTATTATATATAAGAGTTCTGGAAACATAGACGGCAGCTTTTTAGTTAAATAGGTTTTCGTGTTGAGCTGGCAGTTCAGTTTATGGTAAGTAGTTGAAAAAAATAAGGCACGTATGTATTTTTAAAGATTAAAAATCAAGTTTATAACAAAAGCAGCAGTTTATATAGTTATATATAACAAGCGCGGCAGTTATTAAAAGAATTTCACACAACAATGTAAATCATAGTATAATAAAAAGGCACTATAAATAAAAATATACGTATAACATTATTTTTTCAGAAGTTAAATCTATTAAAAAATAATATGGTTTACCAAACATGTAAGGATTATGAAAACTGCCATTTTTATTTCACAAGCACTCAGATTATCAAGCCGAGTTTTAATAAACTAATTATATTTTTAGTGTGAGTCTAATATTTTAATCAGATTTTTTCGACTGTCAAAACAACGAGCCAATATATGTTGCACAAATAATGCTTGAATTATGTCTTTGCATTTGAATCTTTATTGAATATGATAGAAATTATGTAGGAAATCTGTCACACTATATTGACTTTGTTTAATATTCAAAGCGGTGTAAACAAATCCTGTCAAGTCGTAAGATATAACTCTGAGGGAGATGTGTTGAAAACAATAAAGCGAGGTGTACACCGTACATGCTAATGCTTCATATAGCGCTTAAAAATAGCAAAATACGACGTGAGATGGTCTAAAGAAAACTGACTGCCTGTAGGGTGACTTTTTAAATTCATATAACTTAATACTTATAAATAATTGACTACTCGGTAAAAGCTTGTTAATTTAAGAAAACGACCGATGATTACAAAACAATATTGGGTTATTTATATTTCTTTCCATGGATGACTTTAAAGCTGTAAACCTTTTGAAGTCTAACCGATTTTAAAAACGAAGTTTAAAGAAAGTGATTCGCCAACCACGTGTCTTATCTACTTTTTTTTACTATTCATATCTATGTTTTTCAAATAAAGTTGTGAGGCGACTGACTTATGTTTTGCTATTCATAAAGCTTCAAGATTACATATTTACATAAATTTTACAATGCTTAAATGTTGATACACCACCTGTATCACCTTTCCTGGAGATATGAGTAGAACTGTTGCTCGTAATATGTTGACTCCATCTGCTATCGATTAAAAAAAAAGTACATCTTTCTGCCCTTTTCTTCTTTGTAAAAGTAGGGTAAAGAGACTCTTGAAAATTTCTATCGTCGATGCTAGATTTAAAATAAGGTAAATCACGTTCTTCATTTCTTCTTTGGCCATGTTCGCTCCCTATGTGAAGCATATGGCCGCCACGCGGCACCTCTATGTTTTCCTGTCTCCCGCCAATTGCTTTGCTTCCTTCCATGACATGCCAGCATCCCTCAGTTCCGCCGAGTACAGCCTATGGATAGTACCCGGCGGACGTCCGGGTCGCTGGAATCCCACCGGTCGAAAGAAAAGGCAGGCAGGATTGAGGCTTTCCGGAGGCATCCGTAGCACGTGACCCAGCCAGTTCCAACGTCTCTTTATAGCCACTGACGTGACGGGACGCTGTCTTGTACGCTCCCTTATCTCTGAATTCATCACAAAATCAAACCACCTCACGCCCATTATCCGACGCAAGCATCTATACAACGCAAGTATACGGTTTTTCTGAATCTTCGTCATGTGCCATGATTCGCAACCGTAAAGCAGTACCGTCAGAGTGCAAGCGTTGAATAAGTGGCATTTGGTTTTAATCGAGTACAGCTGTGTGTCCCAGACAGTACGCATTGAGTTGAATGTGGCTCCAGCCATTCCAAAACGAATGGCAAGCTCCTTTTTTATACTACCGTCTTCGGGGATATCTACGCCGAGGTATCTGAAGCTGTCAACCCTCTCGATGATCTGTCCTGCGCTTGTAAGGGTCCTCTCAGAGTCATGACAGGTTTGGTTACACATCAAATTGGTCTTACTAGTGTTCATTTTTTATATCAAAGCGACCTGAGTTAGTTCCTAACCCATCAATAGTCTCCTGGATCACGTTAAGCAATGTAAATATGCTTAAAATAGTTTTTGATTTAATTATGATCGTAATCACAACATTCATAACTATATTCTATTATTTTTTATTAGGGTCTACAATGTAAAATATAAATGATGAATTACTGTTACCCGAATACTTTATCGGTCTTGCAAAAAGGAAGCGACATACTAACACAATTTGCATAAGTAACCGACTGACGTATTCCAGCGTCGAGTTTCCGGTTTCAGAGCTCTTACCGTCTGCTATATGTCTCTGCATGTTTATTTTCTCATTTGTTTATTACGAATGCAAATTTGATCGGATGTAGCCTATTTTCATTAGACTTTTCACAATACGAAATAGGGTGAAACAAAACACTCATATTATTTGATAACATTGAATTCTAAACAGAGACTTATTATACTGGAACGCCTTTCATTTAATTCATCGTAATTATCTATTGATAATTTTTGACGACATAAGATCTATGGAGGGTCGTCGAGCTGAACTCCTCTGGGTCTAAGAGAGCAGTCATGCTCGACGACCCTCCATAGATCTTATGTCGTCTAAAATTGACAATTTAAGAAAGACTTTAGCATCACGAAAATGACTCTCTTTGTTTCATTTTTTTGTGTACTGTATGTGTTAATGTATGTATGCGCATGTGTGTGTACATGTACGGATATAATATGGAGGAAGCATATGGAATGTGATTTGCAAAATAATGCATGTGGAGTTCCCGTGAACTTCTTATCTCTGTAGTGATCCCGCCCTTCCGTCTGCAAACGATGGTAAGGGGATGCAATTTGCAATTTTTCAAAAACTTTATCGATGAAGGAAACTGGAAGAGCCTTGACGCTGGCGCGTCCTGATACTTAAAGCTCCATAAATTTGATATCCAAAAAAAAAAAAAAACGTTATTATTTTAAGCTACACTAAGCAAAAAGCAATTTATAAAAGTTTATAACGTAATCTTATCCATCATTCAGTTTGCCAGAAGTTGTGTCGCTTTCTACGGTGACACTTACAGACATCAGAACGTCGCCGCAACCGATAAAATGAAGACGGTGTTCTACTCTCCGATGTCATTCCTAAAAAAAATCTATAACATTAACTTAAATTAGTTTGTGATTAGTAGTTTAAAAAAGTAAATAGATAGAGCATATCAACCGTGCAAAGCATAAGTTTGATTTTGTCTTTGCTTTTATTCATTTATATAAGTTAAAATATAGAATACATATAATATTCAAAAAATTTTAACCGTCTTATAAACGCAAAAAAAACACTATAACATGTTATATGTATAGCTAAACGGCTTATAATGTCAGTTTTCTTTTATTTAAAAGCCCAATATATTGCTTTCAAAAGTGGAGAACGTTTTGTAATTTAGACTTGTTGATACATGTGTACTTTTTTTTACATATCATCAAAAAAAGTAAAATCGTTCCAATTAAAGTACAATATGTCATCATTCTAAGACAAAATAACTGAACCAACCAGTTGTAAATAACTCTTATATATATTATTTAAAAGATACACATACAAATAATAAATTACTTTAAACGTGTTTATTATCAATTCTCGGTGGAAAACCGTTGTATTAAAAATTACTATTGCATCAATCGTAAGCATTTTTAACTGAATATGATGCTGTTCATTAACGAAACTGGCACTGATCTTAATAAGTTATGAATGTTATCTTTTAATTCAAATAAACATAATTTATAACGTCAAAATATACCAAAAACTTGAATTACCTTCTTTTGCTTTAATAAAATCATACTAATTTAATGACTCCTTCTATTCACTGAAGAAACAAGAGACGGTACCTGAAAACTAACGTGAAAGTTGGGCAGCAAGTGCAGAGAGCCTCTCGACACCGTGGAGATTGTCACCTAGAAGTGCCCTCAAGACTTCACTGAAAGACACCTCTACAGTTTCTCTTCTTCATAATCAGCTAGGTAAGCCTGCTAATAATGGACGCTTCTTGATATTTTTCTGCTATCTTTATTTTAGAAAGATTATAACAGTAGGAAAAATAAACTTCTACATTTTGTCTATGTTAAGTACTCATTAAAAGCATCCGAATAAGGCAATAATGTAATTTCTTTTCTATTATTATGACTCCACATTGTTGTAGTGTTAAATGTAAAGTTTTGTGTATTAGTAATATATTTATAACAATTAATTTGAAAATTTCCATTACAAATTTCTTTTGCTTGTTGTGAATGTTTTTCAATGTTGATTAGTTATTAATGTGTGGAATTATGTTTTGTAAATGTGTTTTAATTGTATGTATTTACAAGACTTGTTTATTCTTAATATGTAATAATTTTTAGTATTTATTTTAATATTAGTTTTTTAAAATAAACGTTTTGTTATAGTTTCCATCTGCAAATGAATGCATTTTTATTGAAAACTGTAGACTACAAACACTTTCTGTATATATCTAAAATAGTTAAAATAGTTGGTTATTAGAGTCGATAGTCATTTGTTATCTAAAAAATAGCAGCAAACATTTATTATTATATTTTTAAAACAGGATTTACATTTTTTACTAAGTATATATTTATAATGATTTTAGTAGAAACGCCCTTTTCCATTGAATAATTTAACATTTTAATTTTTTTATTTTTAAAATAAAATTACCTGACTGTAAGCAATATTGTTAGTAAAGACTGATAGAATGATTGGTAGAAACAGCTTTAGATTGATAAGATGTGTGGAAATATCAGAAAGACCAAACATGTAAAATACAACACTTATTTATTTTAAACAGATTCAAAATGTGTCATGTAATTGTATTATTGTATTATTATTATTAAAGTTTGAATAAATATCACCTAATATGGCTTTGAATAATCTACGAAAAAAGTGAAACTAGAGTAATAACTGGATAAAGTGTTAATCAGTATCGAATATATTATATCCAAGCAAAGTGGCTGAAGAAAGTTGGAGAGCAAAAAATATGACTTGTGGATTATCTCTTGGCGCAGATTAAAAAAAGGATTACTGTACTTAATTTTAATTGCTTTTGAGAATTTACGGATGACAAAACATGTCCGTTAGTGTATTTTTTTAGCGACTAGGATCTACCCCAAGTAGAGAGAGTGGTCTTTGATGTCGCTTTGTATAGCTCGCATCATTAATCTGCAGACCAGAAGCCTCCTCAGGACGAAGAGACTTTTCCGAAGGGCGGTCACAATTTATTCACCCCCAAAATAGGGGAGATGCATAGTTTTAACGTGAATCTTGGAACGTAGTTGATTTACGCAATTCAAAGAATCTCGTTTAATTAACGAGAGGCGTTTTATTACAGCGAATAATTTTCCCTTACCCATGTGTGTTTTTTTTTTAAAATTTCATTCATTCAGTGGAATTCTATAGCTTTAAATGCAAGAATAAAATTGTTTTTTCTTTCTTACTACTTGACTGTCGGTGTATGTTTAAAAAATATTTTATTAATTCGCCGATGTTTGCTTAGTTAAAAGCTCAATTACTCTTACTTGCTTGCGTTGTAAAAAAATCGTAAACACATTAAACGTAAATATTAAATATTTAACAATTAATTGAGTGTATGCAGTTTTTTTTATATAAAACATGGTAATTAAACGAATAGGAGAACAGTAGTTTTACTAATTGTCGAATGAAAAAAAATATTGTTTCAACTATCAGTTGGAAATAAAGGTTTGTTTAATGTGTTGTTTAAAAAAATATATCCGCACGTCTGATGGTAGCATATTTACGTTGTGAAGCTCTGTTTTTTATTTACTTAGCTTAAGGTGTCCGGGGAATTCTGGTACACCCAGTGAACTTTGTGCTCCCATATGACACGAACCATTAATTAATTGGGTAGATTAAAATATTCTTCGTAGCATCAAAGGGTTGCCATTGACCGCTACGACTCAGGTATATCCCTTAAGCGTAGACCTCTCGAGCTACGCCAACCTGCATTAAAACGCAGTGACATTCAAATTAACGATCTCATTTGACAATGAATCTGCAAAAGGACGGGCCCCGACCCAACCCTTCATCCCTCCATCGAAAATACATGGACTACTCGTAATAAATACTGCACCAGGGAATCAGTACGATAAGTCACTCAAACTAAGGGAATCGTTTTTAGTATAATTAAATAAATATAAATGCATCGAAAAACACGATTGAATTAGCTTTAGCCTTTTGATGAAATAGTTATAGGTATATAGTATTTAATCTTTTTCTTCAATTAAAATTACTTTTAGACTTTTCAAATACGTCAGAAGCCTCCAGCAATAACAATCATTCCAGTTATTGTATTGGGCTATGCATTATATTTGTATTTAAATGTTTATCTTAGATATCTGAGTATTTGTTGAGATATTTTTACATGCTGACTTAACAGTAAACTTTTCCAAATCACTATACAATATCGACTGTGGAAAGGAAAAATGACGTAGCCCACAGTTTTTCAAAAGTAGCTTTTTTCGATAATTACATTGAATACAATTTTATAGATGTTGGATGTAAGGATGTAAGCCAAAAATGCCAAGTTAGTATGTAAATTTAGCTTTTATGTTTGAAAAAAGAAGGACCAGTGGAAACTGCGACCAGGAAAAAAGATTTAAAAAAATATATTAAATTAAAATTCAATTCAAACCCAGTTTGTCAGTCTCTTTGCATGAAGTATCCTTGAAGGTTGTGTATACTTAATAATTCGCCTTTGGCGCAAAATCATCAAAAAACTTTTTGGGACAATAAATGGTATCAACTGAAATCAAGAAGAGATATATGCAAACAATAATTAAAAAAATACTGCAGCCGTATAGTAGGACTAACAGCGACGGACGTTTTGGTTGGTAGTAAACACTCAATTAAATAAGGTTTGTTTGTGATATCAAATTAAGAAATTTAGTACCAGTAATAATTGAATATCTAATAAAAACTTTGAGTGATGACTAACAAAGAAAAATACGATGAATTTTTAATTTAATATTCATACATCTATGAATTTTGTTTTACATGTCTTAAAAGGTAAAATAATTGTACTTATTCTTAGAAAATTATTCAATGTTGAAAAAGTTGAGTAAGTTGATAAATAATAAACAATTATAATGAAAAAGTTTAAGAATTGCTCTATATTAAAGCTACCCGTTCGAGAACATAGAAGGGGTTGAAAATATCGGCCGCAGTGGCCGTGATGACGATTTATGTCCGATATTAGGCATTCGTTATTTAGTTTATGGGACTACAGAGGGTACTCTTTGGAAGGTAAATTCTTGAAGGATGTTTATGGGATGCATCCTGCTAATGAAACGCATACTGTTACCACAAGGTACATTGTTAATCAATATACATCACTGTATTTAGAATCAAATTGTTAGAATAACATGTAAGTGTAGAAACATTTAAAATTTTAAAGACATACTGTGATAGAGGGTTTTTAATCCAAAATAACACTCGTAAATATGTAAATATTAATTGGATAATGTTTTTTTAGCAATTGATTTTAAATTATGCCGAATAACATAGTTGAATATTTTGACTCTCTCATAGACACCATTTTTTAGTGTGGCTCACTTCTGAAAAAGAAGATATTTGGATTTAAGTCTTACAAATATGATTTTTCAAAAGATTAAACAATTTATACAACAAATAATACATATCTTTTACTTTCTGCAATAATGTGAAAATAATTTTTATTTGGGCTCAGAAATTTTAGGCCGCAAACTTATCTTAATTAAAAAATATTTTTACGAAACGTTTTTTTTATATTTTACGAAATATTCTTTGATGTTTACATGTGTATAATTATTTTTTAAATTATTTATAACACACTTAAATGAACACGAGTTATTATAGAGACTGTTTACTACAACGATGTTAATTTAAAAAAAATATTTTTACGAAATGGGTATGCAAATATTTGTTGTTGTGAAATGAGCATAATGAAGAAAAAATAAGCATTTTTATACGAAGAGTACATTTGCAAAATAAACAATTCAGAAACAATAACCAAATTCAATAAATCCGAAACATTCTGTTTATTAAAAAACACCAAACAACGTTATATATTTTTCAGAACCCCAACATAAACACGGCTGACTGCCAAACGGGGGGACTCGATAACGGGACGTATTTCATATACATGGAGAGGCGTTCCGATATTTTTCTTCATTAAAAAGTGCTTTTTGCCATTCATTACGGCCCCGCCGCAAAACGGGAAAGCTAAAGGGACCACGTGGTCTCGTCCGGTCATTAGAGTATCGTCATATCGATTAGCACGGAGCAGGGTTACATCGAGGAGTGGAAACCAGTAGCGCATCATTCTATAAACAATATAATTTGCGGTTTTTTTTTAAATTTTACAGGTCACCTCAGTAATATTCAAAAAAAAAAATATCGTCAGTCAAAGTATTGCGAATTATAAATACTACAATGTTTTCAGTAAATTGATTTCAATGTGTGCGTCACTTTGTGTTTATCAGTTAATTTCGTTTATTTTGTGTAGAAAAATTTAATATTTACAGCATAATACAATTATCTTAAGAATCAGGTAGGTATTATACCTTTGTAAGAATTATTGACTTCTACGACAAAATAAAACATACTCATAGTAAATAGTTCACAATTCAATTCATCGCGATTAATTTTATTTTATTTTTCACTCGATTCTTGTGTCGATATAAAATGTAGAATATGCACGCTATAAATATATTTAAAAAATATTATTCAATACTGTTATGTGTATATTACGCGTTTTAAAAATAAATTATTACTTTTTTAATAGTTAAAAAATATGAAACCTAAATATTCATATTATATAATATTCTTATTATTTATGTTAAAAAAAGAACTTTTCGTATGAATAAAAAACATGTGTGGATCTGGGGAGATCTTAAAATTTGGCAAAGTTGTACATAATTTTATTTTTTACTTATAATTTATCAATGCATGACTTATACTATTAAAATAATTATTCTTTCTCCCTAGAACCAGCATTGGTCGAATCTTAGGTAAACCGACATTGTAAGAGAGTGGCATCATTAAAAAAACATAAATAAATTATCCGTTGTAGAGGTTTCTGCACGTCACTAGTATATGTGCAGTGTAAACCAGTGTCCCCTTTGTGCTGCGTCATTGGTGATAAACCACTGAAGTAAGAGTCATTTGTTGACTTGAATTTAGTTTAATCTTTTGATTGACTTTCCAATTGATTTTGGTTTGATAAAAATCTTTTCTTATAAACGAGAATTGTTAGGAAGTCAAAAACCTTGTTTAGCGATAATCAACTATTTTTAATATCATAAAGCAAACTGAAATATAGCGTGGTCGTAGACATTAGCGACAAATTAGTATACAGTCATTGATCAAATTTTTTACAGCCCAAAAAGTTTAGTAGTCTAATCGTTTTTGGGTAGCTGTAGAAATAAGAAATCTGTTCTGTTAAAAAGCGTTAAGTTATTTATAGATTTAACCAGTAATAATCAGTTATAACTTCCGTTTATATTTCTTTTAAATATAAAAACAAATAAATTTAATATAAGTGAACTTTTTTTACACGATAAATTGTGCTTATTTCTATCGATCTGCATTCATATCTCAAAAAACCTCGTTTTTGAAATAACGTTTTCTGACAGTATTCCGACGAATAATATAAAGCATTAGATTTTATAATATACGACCTAAATAAGACTGCTTAGAAGTGGCGCTATAAAACAATTGTATATATAATTCACTACTGACTACACCATAGGTGAAAAACAAACTTTAATTTTCTGATTATTTTATTGTTTATCTGATGAAAACATTGGTTTTTATATTTCTTTGAAATATGTATTCTATAACAGTTTAAGTCATAATGTCAAACGAATATTTAAGTTAACAAAAGTCTTGTGTGGGAAGAAAATAAAGATACAAATACTGAACGTCAACGATTGATACGTGTATACATTAGGATATTTGGGAAGTATTTGTGAGTTGATTTGTATTTATAAAAGATTGAATTGTCTTCTGAGTTACAAAATAGAGTGTACGATCTTTCTTGCCGATATTTGAAAATGTTTCTTTCCACTGTGAATAAACGCAAAACTCTCGTTGTCCATATGACTGGCCTGGGGGGCTAAAGAGCCCCATTATCACCAGCTTTGCGATGAGCTAATATCCAATTATGATGCGCGACTAATACCTCGTCTGGTAACTAACTAACTAAAACAAAACATCGCATCGAATATTGTAAGCTGACTGTGGCATTAATGACCTAACCCAACTCGATCAGCTGATTCATCGATCATTATTCAAATTCGACTTAACCTGAATTACAGATTTATGAAATTTGCATCAATTGTTCGTAACGGGTAACTTAATTACGTTCGATTTTTATTATGCTTAATACCGCAACAAGTATTTTTTAAAAAAACTTCTACGCTCATTCGACATGATTCTACTGGTTGCGAGAGTTATCAGTTGGTAGTTATCAAAATAATTTAAACCAGCCCTATTATTTATAAACATTATTTCTTGATTACTTAACCACTTGTCCTGTCTTTGCTTTATTTTTCTATCCCTGTTTTCTTCGAAAAATAACGTTTAAGCAACTGAGCACCAAGCAGTTATTGTTGAAATATTTACTGTTACGATAAACTTCAATTTGAGTCCATATGGAGTAGTAGTATCAGGAGTAGACCTGGAAAAAATACAATAACCGATACAAATTGTACGTATTAAAGAGAAAAAAAACATGTTATTTTACAGTGCTAATGTTGTTAAATTTGAATCGTTCAAATTATGTACACTCCCACAGATTGTGTCACTAACGACCCGGGTTTTGCCTTTCGGCATCTTCAGGCTTTCAAGTGCACGGATGAACTTGAACTTGAGTGTACATAATTTGAACGATTCAAATTTAATATTGAAATTCCACCAAGCACCTTCAGTCGAAATCTTAAATTAAAGCTAATGTTGTTGTTTGATATTTTTTTTTGTATTCTTATCAAAAGCGTAACAAGTTGCTTTTGTCATAGACTAAAGAAAATTTATAAATTTATGATTTTTTATTGATACTCTGACAATACAGCAGTCATCATCAGCTCCATATAACCATGTATATCTAGGTCTGATTCTTATCACTTTCTACGAGGACCTGTCGTTTACTGAATGCTAGCTTACGCGGCCTGTGTTGATTATGTATTGATTAAAGTACTACTTGTTTACTTAACCTTATTTTAATATGTTAACTTATATGATATTTAACTGTTTTCTTACGCAACTGTATGGAGCAAACATTTGTCACTCCAATAAGTCTTCTGTTTTCGTACTCAGCCAAACACTCAAATGCCTTGTAATATTTCGTTCATGCAGCAGAGTCGAGGTTTAATCACGACCTGGCTTTCTTCAGGAGTAAAACATGTCAGATAATTTGGATGCTTCTACTTATTCATACGTGATATATGTCTGGTCTACCACAGACGTTAAGTTTTGACAAGTCTAACAACGTTTGATTTACTGTAAAGGTAATTAACCTCATGATTGTGCCGAAGCGGTCGACGCCAAATGCCAACCCTTGCAGACAGGGATTAAATCGCTACATCAAAAAATATCAATCAATTTATTTTTATATAAATGTTGAAAAATATGTCTCAGCAATTTAAAACATTTTTTGGTCTTATCAGCTTCCTGGGATCCAGGTAGAGAGTTACAGAAATATGACAAAAATATCTGAATCAGCTTAGAAACTATTGAAAGCTGTCACATAACTTCGATTCAATATTCTGTGTCTATAGCAAAATACGATTTGATACGGAAGTTTTTTCTGTATCGGAATCACTCCAACAAATAATAATGGACGTTTCCTTCAGACCTACATCAAAAGATAGTGCCAAATGTCAAATGCCAAGAGAAAAAGTTAATCTTAAGGAGTGTAATTCGGAGAAATGTTTTTGAATATAAGATTAATATGATATTACAAATATTTTACGATATATGATAATTCAATTTATTTGAGTTTTTAATTACCTAATTATGAGCTTTTTTTCTTTCTCTGAAGATAAGGTAAGTGTGAAAATTGAAAAATCCCATATTGCTTATTGTTTTTCAAAACACTAAAGCCATAGTTAATAAATTTAATGTAATATAATTAATAATAAATATCAGTTTAAATTATCCTAATTAATGTTTTTAAAAACCCAGACTGCTAATCGTTCTTTGAAACACTAGAATCACATTTAATGAGTGCAATATTGTAATTATAATTTGAATTAGTATGTTAGAGTGAATAATTTAATAGGCGTTATGAAATTCTTAATTTTTATTTGAACAAAAACATTTTTGCATCAGGCCGTATTTCAAACAGGTCATATCCTCTGAGACCGACGCTCTTGTAGATAAAATGTTTATGTTAATGTCTTTATTAAAAGATATAGTCCCGTTAGTGATTTTTGTATACGTACGATGAACGTATTTTTGAACTAATAATTGTATAAAAACGCTTATTAACGGATAACGAAAACATCATATTTTTTTTTATTTTATGATTTCATAAATATGTATATCTAATATTGATAATTTGCATTACTGAAAAGATATTTTTACCAAATAGCGAACAATATTTTATGATCATTCTTAAGAGGCTGACTAATACAAATTTGAAATTATTTAATGAGGCCTATATTATAATTTTAGTAAAAACATGCAAATACATACGATAATACCGCCGAATCCATCGAAAATAAAAAGATACATTATATTTAATACTAATATGAAGAATATTTATCGACTTCAAATGAAGCATAATTGTAATTTTTTTCCTCCTTTTTTGATTTGAGTCCTTAAAATTTTTTTAAGTTTGAAATAATAAACGAAATTTGAGAGGTTCAAAGGAAAATAGTAAAAAATATGTTATACCAACCAGCTCATGTGCCTTTGCACTGTTATTTCTGTTTTTTTAATAAATGACTTTTCTTGTTTTAGTGATTTGTATATGATTGACAATTTTGACAGATTGCTCAAAGCCTTCCGATTTGAAAGAGTGAAAACTAAAAATTATCAATACATACATATAGCTTTTTGTATGTAGAATAATATTTGTTCGGAGTTAGTAAAACATGCTTACTTAAAATTGAATTTATTCAAAACTCTGATTTTGAGAACGTCCAAATATGAACAAAGTATGTTGATCACTCAGTCACAAAAAAAACAATTTATTCGAATAAAAATAAAAAAAAGGAATCAAATAGATGCCATAATTTATAAGAGACATACAGAATAATCGAGCGATGTAAATTTACTGGCGTAAATTTCAATGATTTTCCTCCATTTTTGTTTTTCTTTGTGTGAAATTTAACGATGTTGTTATATGAAACAAAATGGAAAGCGAGTCAAATAAAGACACATAATGGATTTGGGAGTTGAGACCCGTGGGACTGTCTGAACTCACAAAGACCCAAACGATGCGAAGCGAATTATTTGATTTCGTAACATTTACCTTAAAGACACGGTACCTCAGATTTTATGCGGAGACGGCTTATTTTTTTTAAATTAAAAACTAATAAAAAAAAACCATTATTGATTTATTAGAACCTTTTTCATTGTACTTGACTATTCAATCCATATGTTTTTTCGACTACCTGTATATAATTTACTGTCCACCAAAACACAATGAGTAAGCTGACACAAACGTAAAATGAGTTTAGGAACAATAGCTATATGAAAATAAATGAAAAAAAATAAAGAGATAATAGACAAAAAGTAAAAACATTATTGTGAAATATTAATGAAGATTAACATCAAATAAGATAATAAGCCAAATTTATCAAAATAATGTATTAATTAACAGGAGTCTTTGCAACCGGTGTACCTTATTAGATGTGTCAGGTAAACGATTTATTACATTTTTAAGTAGTAATAATAATCAATTAGTTTATAGCAGGGCTGTGGAGTCGTGTAAAAAAGACGACTCCGACTACAAAGAATTTTTCCAATCATTTTATTTTAACTTATATATATGTACACCATTAGATCATGTTTAGTCAGCCTAGCATGCAGTGGCAAAACTATTGACTCCTGTGATTTGAATGAACAAGATTAAATATTTTTTTAAAAAATGGGTCTGAGTCGTATGATTTTTCCAACTCGACACCGTCACTGACTCCATAGCCCGGTTTATAGTTATCACAAAATCAATAATGAAATGTTGGGATTACGTGATATGGACGTTAACGAAAGACTTCAAATGAATTCAATTTAACCTTAAAGGCAGGCAGTTACAATATATATCGACTGTGAAAAGGAAAAAGGACGTAACCCACAACATTTACAGGAGGCGCAAAAAACGTGTTTTGATGATTTTGGGCCATATGTAAATTATAAGTAATACACAACCTTCAAGTGCATGGAGACTTCTAAACTGGTGCTTAATTGTCATAATCTAATATTTATTACAGAAATTGTCTAGGAAAAACCTTTATTTCAGTCTTTTTTCTTGATTTTAATATTTTACAAGGTCATCTTTTTCAAACTTAAAGCTAAATTTAGAGACTAATTCGGTATTTGCAGCTTGCATCCTTTTGATAGAACATGTATCAAGTTTGATACACTGTGATTATAAAAAAATCATGTTTTGAAAAAATTGAGGGTTACGTCCTTTTTCCTTTCCACAGTCGATATGTTATGTTTATATGTATACATGAATATATGTATATAACATCGAATGAATTTTGCGTGATACAATTTTACTAAAAAGGTAAGTATTTCACTTCCAATATTATAGGCGTTTGAACTTTATCTTACAAATCAAACACCTTTCTAATTTAAACATCCCCTTGGCGATTTTCAACTTTCTCGTATAAATTAGCTTTCAAAACAGATGCTTTGATTTATATCAAGCCTGACAATTACGACTTTTGAAAAGATTTTCAGCAAACAAATCGCAAATTTCAACCGTTCAAATCTTCTTTGAAAGGGTTCCTTCATTCCGGTCTGTCACCCTGGCAATGAAGCCTTGCAAATAATAATAATGTCACCAAAGTGAAAAAGCTCCCAAGACGAAAGCTCTGATAATTCATTAACGACGTCGGCTGGTGACGCTCTCTATTCGCAAAGCACATCGCACGTAAAAGCTCAAAGCTAATAGGGAAGACACCTTTAATTATACATTAAACTTTAGTCTCAGTTGAGCCGGCTTGAAAAGTGCACGCTACCTTTTGAATGCGCTTCAGTCTCTAAATTAGCGAATTGATTATCAGCTCTTCTTGTTCAACTTGGAATCGAGTTGAACCTGAAGCCGAGTTAAATTTAACATAAAACTTTTTTGTCGATTAAAGTTTAATCAAGTGGGAATTTCGTGGAGGCTTTATGTTTTTAGAAAGAAAGCTTCTTGAGCACTGATTTATGAATGATTCATTAAATAGTGTGCTATAATTATTTATTTGTTTTCAAATAAAAAATATTTTTACGTTAAAATACATCAATGATGAAATCAGTAAAATAGAATATCAATTTAAAAATTTAAGTAAATGATTTAGTAAGTATTTTGATTTGCTGATTAGTATATAAATATACTTTTTATCCATTAAGATTTTTTTATTATTTTTATTGTTCCTTGACAACCTGGTATCAGTAAAAAAAAGTGCACTTGTAAAAAACCTTTCGTCTACGAATAATTTGATTGTCTTTAAAATAGTATTTTTTTATGTATTTATAATGCAAGATAATATAATTAAAATCTTACATTAAAAAGCATATTGCATTAGTTAACTATCATAGATTTTAATTAGCCATGAATAGACGAGTCAGTAGAAAGTCTTCATTTATACTTATCATAATTATTAAAAATATTTATTTTTGGATGATATCTTATAGCAATAAAAAACTAAACGGTGTGTGAATAATCGTGAAAAAGTAAAATATATTCTAATTAATCAATAAACTATAATTTTATTTGTTTATCGTTAACATAAAAACTTAACATTTGTCAATAGAAGCATATAAATTGAATTGAATGATGCCAATTCAATATTCAATTTACTTGATAGAACTCCATTATATAGGAATTCATTAAGTTACTTTAGATTTTATGTTATATCATAAGACTTTTCGCATTTTTCGTGTAACTTTGAAGAGGTCAAAATATAAAAGGTTAACCAACGTTCACACATGTGAACTGTTGCTGGCCGCATATTTAGTCTTTGAAATAATTTTAACACCTTTTATGTTGGATGCGCTTTGATAATAGCACTAATATCTTCACTTTTACTTACTTGAGGCTTACAACTCTAATTTTTAGAATTTTTAAAAATATTTTGACACTCTTTTAGTTGTACTACATCATTGCATATTTTGGAACATACATGTATTTTCAAAATCCATACTTCTCTTACGTTTAAGCTTGAATAAATACAATATAATGAACCAACAAAATTTTTTGCTACTAAATTCTAAAAGAATACTGAAAAAAACTTAAATTTATTATATTGCGCTTGTATTAAAAAAAAGTATTATTAAACAGAAGCTTCATTTAGTTTATATGTTTAGTTTAGTAAGTAAAATTTTTATTTGCGTTTCTTCTTACATCTATACACTGATTATTAATAAACGATTTTTTAATATTTACCAACAAAAGCATACCAACACGTAACATCAATATACTCTTTATTCCTCATAGTCAACCATAGCACTCAGAATATTTTCCATTTCGTGACAAAAATCACATACGTAACTTGCTCAGCAATACTAGAACTAGGTGCATGTGTCACGCCCTGTATCCTATAAGCGCAGTTAACATAATTAAATAATTGCATTGTCATGTAAACGAGAATATGTGTGGTCAGTCATACCTACTTAACAAGCATAGCGACTGGAAAAATGTCACGTACATGTCATGAAATTTACGGGAAAAACCGTTTTCCGTCATGAATTTTCACGACATTACTGTGCAAACACAACACAATTTTATTTGGCTTAGTTTAATAAATGTTTCAAAGTGGTACGATTACATTAATTTTAATATAAACACAATGATGTCGCTTTTATATGAGATCTTGAAAAAATATTAAGGCGTTTCTTTCCAATCTTATGGAGTGGTTTTAAAAGTAGTATTTGGTTTTTGGGTTATATATTTATGAAATTTATGAATTGCCTAAGAAATGGTTTAATATTATTAATAAGCATACTTACAAATTGAATTAGTCATATTTAATAAATATGACAAAAGCATCCTGCATTAATGGATCTGAAGACAGAAAATACCCTGAAATCAAATATTATTAATTTATTTTGAAACTCACGTATGCAGCTAAAACTTAACGTTCATTCAAATTATATCATAAACAAAGCAAATAAACAATCTACTTATTTATGACAGAATATTGATAATTGTTTTAAACATGTAAGCATCTAATAAAACATAATTATTGAAGCAAAATATTTACCAACGTGACGCATCCCTGAACAACAACGAAGATTTACATGTGAAATAAAAATATTTAAAAAAAATGTGTTTTGACTTAATTTTAATGAATAAAAGTAATGCTATGAGATCTGATGTATTCGTTCATACAGAAATATAAGAAAACTTTCATGCAGTTGATTTTATTATACTTAATGTATAAATAATGAGATATATTTGAACACCAAATATTTTTTTACGATTCAACAAAATATAATATTGGCTAATGAAACGGAATCGAAATGGATCAGTCAAAATTTAGTCGATTTCTTTTGTTTGGAGAAAATTAAATGAATTTCAATGAAATTCCAAATTAGAAATACTAAAATCAAGAAAAGTGTGAAATTACTTTGGTTATATAATTTTGCAGCGTATATTTAATATTTTAAGTGCATTAAAAATTGCTGACTGCATAGTTTTAGATATTGATAAGCCTTAATTAATACTAAAAAAATATTTGAATAAGATACTGAAACTTTATACTGAATAGAGATAAAAAAGTAGTTTTTACCTGTGTCTCAGTTATGTTTTATGTTATAAAGTAATTTGACTTAAAATATTAAGTTAGGTTTCACATTTACGAAGTTTGTTATAAAATATTATTCATTATTATTATTATTTAATTTAACAACTGCCTTAATTGATCCATCACTAATTAATAGGTTTCGGTATTGCCGTATCAAAAAAATTACATGATCTAGGTATGACATCATGAGTTTAATCGGTATTTAAACGTTTTACTGAATATAATATATCGATGATGACAGAGAGCAATCACGGTCAGCTCAATTTGCTGAGAAGCAGCGTTGGCTATCGATCCCGTTCATTGTTGACTCGCTTTTCATACGTAATAATAATTCAAACAACCGTGCAGGCGAGGCCAAAACAAACTTGATTTATATAGGCGCTTTATAAACGGCGATCGACGAGGATTGCCCCGCTATGCAATGAACGTGAACTTTGCGAGTCCAAAAGCTATGGGAAAGCTGAGAGATTTATTTTTGTAATTTTTAGTTATTTTGACAGGAATGCTTGATTTTTTGACCTTTTTTAGCATCGTTTTATATTCATACAGGTAATGTAATTAATTCAGAAAAAAAACCACCTAAGCTGCTGTAGCCGAATAGTTTATGTCTGTAGTAATCGAATTCTTGATTTATGATTATTTAAAAAAAAAAGCCCTGCACATTCTGTCCCGATACAAATTATCTCGACGATTTGCATGATTGAATGAATAATATATTTATTTTTTATTTTTATTTCAGACTATTAAAATATTTTAATCTTAATAAAAACACAATATTTCTTTGTACTTCATTCCACTTTATTTAATATGTCAGGACCGGTTTCGCTCATTACGAGCATCGTCAACTAATAAAAAATATAATTTAACAATGCTATTTATACAAAAATGAACAGTTATAAACAACAATTGGCATTGAAAAAACATTACCAATTACATTAAAAGTGATTCTAAAATAACACAAAATTAAAATGTTTAACACATCTAACAAATAATTTTTTTTTTTTTTTAATTACGTATTTTTTGCAAAGAAGATGCTAATATAAAAAAAAGCAATAAAAAATAGTTTTAGTTAAAAGACACAACTATGTATATATCAGAGAAATTTCATCAAACGTAATTCGAATGAAGTCACCCAAATGTACCAAATAATGTTTGTCGAAATATAAAATAATAACTTTTATTGAACAACGCAATAAATTTAATAACCAATAACGTAGTTTTGTATTACTTAAGTTGTGCTGACCTTATTGAAGGGTCGGTTATTGGTGGTCCTACTTTAATATCCCCTATTGTGTATTTAATGTGCCATCAGCCTATTTGAAGCGATATTGGGTTGTTCAACGCACCGGTCAACTGCAAATACCATAAAACCTTATAGGCCAATCGACAATATACTACCGGCCAATATCCTTTTATTGTTTGTTCTACAAATAATTCATTCATTTATTGTATTCGTAAATTTCCATTACAAGAAAATAAAGACACGTGAAATAAAATATACATTATAATTAAAAATACTTTTGTATATTATGATATTAAATGTTGTTAATTAAAATATAGTAGAAGTCAAAAATAACAATTGTTTTTGTACTTTTTCATATTTATTTAAACATAATGTTATAAGATTTAAACAATTTAAATAGAATAACATAATTGAAAGTGCCAGATTACTAAAATAGATTTTGTATTATTTGGTTATTTCAACGTATTTCAATGATGAACTTTTAAAGAAATTTCAAGACCTATTTGCATTTTTTCCAACATAACAAGCACACCATGGCATAGAAAAGATAAATAAGAATTAAATAAAATAAAACTATTATTCAATACATAAAATTGGAACACTTATTTTTTCCTGTAGATATTAATCAGTAACTTTAGTATGCTTAAATAAAGTATTTTCTTTCAATGAACACATAATTTGTACATGCCTACACATTATATATTTCAAAAAGTTTACCTCCAAAAGAATGTTTGTTGAAAACTTATTTTAAAAAAAATATGTTTTTTTATCCATGTAAGGCAAGCCATAATTTCTGCCATATAATGTACACAACATAAAAACTCGTACCGATATCTTTTAAAAGAGAGTCATTTTTCACTCTGCTGAACAATTGTAAAAATGTGACTAGTAAAGTTTTCGAAATACAGCATTCAATTAATATATCATATAATACGGCCAAGCTTTCAAATTGAAATTAAATAAAACATCGTGAATTGAATCCAGATTTTACCCCGATATAAAATTTCTGCCATCCATACTAGAAGAAAAAATCGCGCTCGCCCTTTGCTACGCCTGGCTGGAAATCCCGACAGTCGCAAAAAAAATCCTCTCTAAAAGGGTGAAATTCCATTTTGCCATCGGCAGACTGTAGAGAGCCCGATTTTCATCTTTAATTACCCAAAGTCCCATTAAGACCCACACAGGATAGCGAATATTTAATCAAACCTCACCTACACATTTCGCCACCATGTGTTTTGGTCATAGAGGTGAGCATTTTGGGTATATTAAAACATTTTAATAACATTTTAGCTGTATTTGATATGCAACTAAACAAAAAAAGATTTGTTAATATAGGTAATAATACATAAATAATATTGTTAGACCATATGTGTTGAAATGTGAAGTGAAAACATTAATATTTTTTTTAATAAGTTCATTCAAATTCGTCTGCCTATTTTTTTTTGTAAAAATAGGTCACATAAATACTTCGTCATGAAAATATAATATAATTATCTCCGATAAGCGTTTTATGAGTATGTGCTTAAAATCTCCAAAGACCACTGTCTTGGTTCAAAAATTCATCTTTACTTTTCTTATAATAATTAAATATTTTTTGTAAAATATTTGGTAATATTTTTAATACTAAGCAATACAACAAATCTTTCTTATATAGCAATTTAAAAAAAAATAGAAATTTTAAATGAAATCACATTAATAATTCTTTTGGTAATGGTTCTGTTCATAATGTACATATATTGCTATTTTTTTACTGAGGTATTTTCACTGTTAGTGAAAAACATAATATAAATTCATTTGTAGCAAGTCAATATACACTGTATAACTAAAATGAAAGATGCCGGTCGTTATGTATATGTTTACGATTGTACTATAAGGTAGAAAAAACTATCTTTAATATTAAAACAATGCATATATTTATTTCATTGGACACAAATTGGTGGAAAAATCGACGAGTTATTCATTCTGAAATTAGAGAAAAAGAGTGTCTAAAACTATGCCACGTAATTTGTTTAAGATAATAAAATCTTATTTTATAAAAGCAAATATTCTGTTTAAATTTTAATAACTTTGATGCTGGTAGTCACTGCATTGGCAAAAATAATAATTTACTATAAAAAAACTCATATGGAATTCAAACATTATTATTTAATTTATTTTAGAAATGAAATATTGATTGTGTTACATATTATACAAAACAAAAATAATTATATATAAATAAAAATAGCCATTTACATTCCCACCTCTACGTTAAATACTGTGCAAAGCCTCAGGTGGTTTAGAATGAGGCTGGAGTCCAACCAGCTGGCTTCAAAGAGATCTCATTACAATTTCTAATCAAACTGTTATGCAATGCAATTATACGGTGCCGAGATCAAGGGACATTTAAGTTGGCCCTTATAGTCGCTTTCCAAGAATACGTATGACATAGCATAAGTGAGAATTAAACCATTTCACCGTTATAAGATGAGAGCTGCTGCCGTAAGGTAATTAGATCGACGAGATACTTTGCTGATGGTGTAAGATTCACACGTATTTAATACTTGAAAACTTAAGTTAATAAACATACGCACACACGATAAAATGTCACAGAGTTAAATACGCATACATATATTTAAAATAAACAAATATTTATTATTCAAAAAACTCAATATTGAAAATGAATGTCAAGATTTTTTTTAAATTTGAAATATGTATGTATGTGTACCTTACTTTAAAAACCTACCTAAGAACAGTTTTTCACTTTTTTTTCTAACTGTTTTTTATTTTAATATTTACACAATAAATAATCGTTCACTTTCAAAACCTCTAAATATAGAGAAAACGTTTTTACTTCCAAAATCTACTCAAATCCAAAATGAGTCAAATTTGAATCGTTATGTACACTCCCACAGATTTTGTCACTAACGACCCGGGTTTCACTTTTCGGCATCTTCAGGCGTTCAAGTACACGGATGAACTTGAACTGACCAAGCACCAAGCACCTTCAGTCGAAATCTTAAATTACAAAATGAGTCAGTTTCAAAATAAGTTCATGTTTATAAAATCAATGATACGAGAGAGAATAATCGCAATGTTTTGTTTTTTCATTTACTTAGGGCCATAGACAGAAACTTCACTGAAAAAATATTTCTTTATTGCTTATACCTTTGGTATAAATATTAATTCAAAGCACTTCATGTACCTTCAAATCATATGATTGACTTACAAAATCTACCCAAATTCAATGATGAGTTGCAAAACCCATGTAAGTAAATTCTATAACAATGATTGATTTATAAAATACTGCTTTCACATTAGAATCAATGCGAGTATTGAGTAATTAATATATTTCTTAAATTTAATAAGCCTATAGCAGTTTTTTGCACATTGCAGACAATTTGGTTTGTGATCGACTGATTTAGTTGAAAATGCTCGCAAAAAATAAAAAATGTCTTTTTTTCAAATTTAATATTAACATTGAACGAGTGTAAGTATGAAATTAAAACAGATGAAAATCGTTCAAAATACGCGAAAATAAAACCAACCGCTTCTAGCGATAAATATATTTTCGCACGCCGCCAGCTTAGCTGTCCCAATAAAAAAATAGTTAATTTAGAACCGAAACACTCGCTTCGCCGACATTTGACTGACATTCCCTCTGACACATACTCCCTTCCCCCACGCCACGCCACTGCAACAGTAATTAAAATGCAAATTAAAATGTTTATCTGGAACACAACACAAGCCCGGCCGCCAAATTTGTCCGATAAAATCAGCAATGCATAATAAATAATAAATCAGAGTTTTGCACTGCGCGGAAACGAATCAATAGTTCAGCGATTTGTAGAACTTGCAGAAACATGTGTGCTTTTAGAAAAAAAGTGATTTTGACAAATTGTACGCGTTTTTTTTATCCAAAGGTAAAGTATTTACAAACATACTTTGCACAGAATCCTTGTAAGTTTATGGCAATGAGTAAAAATACACGATGGTTTTTGTAATTCAACAACAGAGTAGTCGTAACTTAAGTTTATATCAAAATATATTATCTCAAAACGGGTATTAAGGTAGATAGTTCGTATTATTATTATGAGATTCCGGTGTTGACATACATAAAAAATAAAAGAATAGGGAAAAGGTTTTTTTTTAATTAAATTCGAAAAAAGAATTCCTTAAGTACGGTTAGTAAATAGTAATATATAGTCTATGCTCATCTTGATATTATAATAAATTGTCGAATTACTAACAGATTTAGATCAGCGTTTCTCAACAGGAGTCCACGTGAAAAAAATTATAACAAACCAAAACGCTAAAATTCACAGGTCCTAAACAATACGAAAGTTATAATGGAGCGGTTGAATATATGGAAAGACATGTAAGCTGTAAGGCATAGAAGGTGGCAAATATTTGTTTGATTCTTGCTTCAGTTTTTGTTAATATTTCTATGCTAGAAGTACATCATGTTTTAGGGCACATTTCTGCGAATATGTCTAACATTTTATATGTACACAATAACATCGTGCTTTTGAAATCCTTTCGGAATTATTCCATACCTTTAGGCCTCAGACACAGAGTCTACATACATACGCTAACTGAAATGCGAAATCTCAAGAAGAATTTTTAAGCGAGACGTCAATTCAACTTCCGTAAGGAGCATTATGCCAAACGGTAGAAGCGAAAGCAAGCAAAAGAAGAAAAAAAAACACTGCGATTTTCTACTGCGGGGATTTCCCTTTGTAGAACGGAAGCATCGCAAGTATGGCGGGGAAATGTTTTTCAATACGTTTACGTAAATAAGATACGAACGTTGTTTTGAGTGGCTGCCATAGCGTATATGTTTGATATTGAAATAATATTTTCAGCATGATTCAAAGAATATATTATTAAAATAACTGGTAGGTACAAATTAAAAATATACATATATTTTTGAGTAAAACAACGCCGATGACTGTCACGGCATATAATTGGCATTTTCAGATGAAAAATCAGCTCACTGGATAAAAACAGAGCAACCATATGTTAAATATGTTAGTATACAAAATATATTTTGAAAGGTTTGTAGCTGAATGGCTTATGTTGAAGGTTTTGTTTGCGGTGTTCACGAGTTCGAACTCTAGTATGAACAGTAATGATTTATTTCAGAATACATAAATGTTTGTGATGTCCGAAATTCTTAGAGATCTTAACAATGTGACATGATTGTAATAAGCTTACCACTTATCCTAATATTAAATACAGCCATTACTTATTCCATTGTTCTATTCTCATCTAAGCACTATCTTCTTATCTTTACTTTCTCAAAACAAATATTGATTTACTGACTAACATAACGTTTTCGTAAAACAAATTATGTTTGAATAAGGAAGTCTACATTATTCTCCACATTGTAAACAGTTATGGTTACAAAATAATGGTTACCGATTGGAGTGTTTATTGTTTTACATTTTTTTTGAACATGAACATGAACATAAATATCAAATGTACAGATTTGAGCATGTGTAAATGATATCTTGACAGTCACGTACATTCATCTACAACAAATGGACCCATAAGATATTTAAGTTGCAAAAAAAACTTTTTCAATCCACAAAACCACGTAAGCTTGTTCTGTGTTACTTCTAGATAAATAAGAAACAAGCTTTAAAGGGGTAAGAAGGAGGAAATGAAAGCTTCGAGGGATGAAATGAGCACAGCGGAGGGATGGACTTCGTGGCAATTGCACGCAGGGGTGACTTTATTTTCACGATGAATGAAAAAATCTTGCATTTAATGATCACGCAAAGTGGCTGTTTGGATATTTACCTGACCTTATAAACTATTTTTTTAATTTATTTAACTGTGCTTTTGGTTTTATACATACACTCATATATGTATATATTTATATACATAACATGTTTTATTTTGTATGTTTTTAAAAAAAATTGTTTGTTTCATAGAATATTTTTATGATAAACGTAAACTAGTGAAGCTGGTGTGAATATCCTTTTCAATGACGTGTTTGACTCTTTGAGTTTTAATCGATTTCTCGATTTTTTTCTTAATGTAACAACGCTTATAAAATTTCAACTCTTTCAATCAGGTCTATGAATTTAAATATTTTTGTCTAGAGAGACCAAATAGTTTTACATGTTTACAAGGCTATACCAATATTCGCCATTACATAACATTTGCATATGTTTTTAATATTATAAATTCTTAAACATATTATATTATTTGGATCAAAGAATTTTTGGTGAAAGAAAACTTTGTTTTTATATTATATCAAATATATTTTCAATTAATTATGAATGAAAAAAAAAATCTTTTGCTTAGCCATAATTATTATCGAAAACATATTTTCAGGTTATTGATTAATTAAAGGCTGAGTTGTGAAGTTGTGAATGCTTCTAATTAAATATTCGAATAATAGGTAAACAAATATCAATTTTATATCAATAATTTTCTGAAGTTTTGCAAAAGCTCATAAGTCTTAATGACGGCATTAAGTTCAAATTAAACAAACTGAAATATCATAAAAAAACTTTTTATTATGACGTAATAAGTAATGCACATCACTGTATGCATTACTTTTTGACTTCCTGCTATGTTATTATTATTAGCAGCTGTATGAAATGAAAGCACCAGAAAAACAGTTATAGTCAACAATATTGAATAAATGTTGAAAATGTTTTTGATTTTTTTATTTCATATTGGCGTTTTGATTATTACATGACCATCGCTCTAAATATTTATTTATTTTAAAATAAAAGATTTTTAGTACTTTTCCCACATAAAATTTATTTGATTAGGACCGGTTTCGCTCATCGCGAGCATTATCAACTAACTGATATGTTTATTGTTTAACTGATTTATTTATTTAGATTTTAGAAAATATTTATACCATCACAAGTTGTGTTATTATTATGGTTTTTGAATTGCAATTTACCTCAAAAGTAAGTTTTAGCCGGCTTCAAAGATTCCCCAAAAAGTTAATTTCATGAAAATAGCGAAAAATGTTGAATAAATTCTCTTTCGAATTTCGAGAATTCCGTTTAGCACCAGAACTTTCTAAGCCAGTTTTTATCCGGTTTTAACTGAGTTTTCTTTTTTATTAAGCCATTGAACAGTTATAATATTATAGAATATGCTTTTTGGTAACTCTAGTGAAGTTTTTCATCCTCCATCATAATCGAATAGATTCATCTACGCATTCATTTTTGATGTATTTATGTAGGCTAAGAAAGAAGGCAATTATTAGTAAACTTCCATCGCACTTAAAAAATTGCTAAGGGATTCATTTGATATCAGTTGATTTTTAATTTTAGTTAAACACTTGGTTATTTCAAAAGATATTAAGTAGACATCTTTTAATTGTTCTAGTGAACTAAAAAAATGACTGAACGTAATGCAGTTTTAAGGTTTTAAGAAAGCTTGTATTATATGTTATAAAAAGGTTTGTTTTTTTTTTTTCAACATAAGACTGGTTCAGTACAACTGTTATACACCCTTGACTTTGCGAAATAACCCGGTACAAGTCACTTGGAGTATTGCGCACACCACTTGAGGGAAATGTGAACCCGCTCATCATACACAGGTTGAGTACTCCTTCTTTTGCGAGAGGAAGAGCATTTAGATAATAATATACGGTGAATGCTTTGAATGCATGATTCAAAGAAGAAATCATATCGCAAAAAAAGTCTATACTTACGTTTCATCATATTTATTTTTATTCAATTGGGGATGCTGACGCTATAAACTTATTTCCATTAGCTAGAATAAACTTATCATCGTGTTTAAATAGTTTTCAAATCATGTAATAAATAAATGTATTTTCTTCAGTTACAGCTTATTTATTATTTGCAGCTGAAAGTCCTGCAGTGGAGTGGTAAACACTTTTGGCCGTTCAAAGCGCTTTTTTCTTTTACGTGATCGTAACCAACTAATATTTATACATTACTATTTCAATGTATTTTCGTTTTATGATTAACGTATGTTATATTTACAATCTATAAGGCGGGTCTATGGCACAGTGGTCGACCTCACAGGTTCATATTCCAGTCTATACAGTATTTTTTCAATCGATATGTCGAATTCTGTTTGAAGGCATGGATGTTTCAGATGTCTAAAAAATCCCTCCCATCTTTCCAATCCTAAAATAGAAGGGCGTAGCGAGAGCAATCAGCTAACCACTAGTCATGTCCTAACCCTATCCTTTATATCCCTACTGTTTTTAAAAATAATAGAGGTTGAGCAAATTGCTAACAAGCAGTTCTTGTAAATTCTGTTGAAATACCTCTCTCCGTATAGAGGCCGTATGCTCTACATTAAAAGCACAAATGGAAAAAGTATTTACAATTCCGCTTACCAAATGTGGCCTAGTTACAAGGATTGAAAACAAATAATCTTTTCCTATTTCTTTTCTTGTATCTTTTACATCTCCAAAGAAGATAGTTAACCAACTGAATAACTAAAACTTCTTGAGTTATATATTGCCTATAATTTTAAGCTCGAACACAAGCAAAATAAAAATGCTTCTTTTAATGAAAAGTAGGAGACATATTTATTAATATCAATTTAAAAGTTGTGCTGAAATATTTTTACATTGAATCGCATTCGCAAATTTTTCATCATTTTCATCATTTTCAAAATTATTAAACAAAGCTCTTGCACAATTTTTCATTAAAAAATCTTCATAAAGCTATCAAAGTGTCGGAACTTGAATAAATACTCTTCTTTGAAAGGAGTCACCCTTTATGGGGATGCTTCCTTTGGGTGTTAGCTACCATCTTGATATGTGTTATTTAAGACAATATTCTGCTACTAAATCACGGGGGTAAAGGTTGCTTTGTTTCAAGGCAGGAGAGAGCTTTTTTCATTTAAAAAAAACGTGAAACTTGTGAGCCATGAAAATTATTTTAAAGAAATAAAAGTAATTTATATTTTAAATTTCAACATAATTATTTTGCCTTCACTCAATAATCTTGATATGATATGTGATTTGATTCAAATGTCACTTGACAAACAATAGTATCACAGTATAAACATGTGAAGGTTATCCCGACTGTGATTATAATCAGTGAGTATGCAATTAATAATTAAGTATGAGCTTTGACTGTACCTCTAGAATGTGTAATATATCACAAGCACCAAGTCACTTTCATATAATTAATAATGTGTCAGGCAAAGACAAGCTTATGAACTTAGCTATTTATTAATTAATTTCATTACGGCCTGTCGATCGATAAAGTAAAAATTCATACAGCTCCACCAGTCAACCAACAATGCGTGGAAAATCCACAATGGGCGAGATCGCCAAGAGACCTCACATAACACCAGATGTGCGTGTAATTCCTAAACTCTGTTCATTTTAGTGATGAAGATTAATTGTTGTTTCCATAGAGCGGCAGACTAATGCGATTAAATCTCATCGCAGGGGCTATATTCCCAAAAAGCTCTAGTCTATAAGGAAAAGCTTGATAGGAAACTTTCGAAAGAATATACTTGGAAACGGTATTCATGATTTGTCGTATGATACACATAAGAAAATTTGGTGATATTAAGTTTTTTTTTTGCTAAAACAAGACATTTTTAGAATGGCTTTGATACGAAAATATTCAATTGAAAAAATTACCCATTTTACCAAATGATAATTAGCGTAACGTGTACAATAATCCTTCGCAAGAATTGTCATTTTCATTTTTAGAAAGTTGTCAAGTTGTTTAAGTTTATCTTTAAGAAGCTGGGAAAGTGAGCATCATAAAATTTTTAATTTTTCGCGAGTAATGCAAAACTGCCAAAACAAAGAATACTCGTAAATAAAAGAAAATACATGGACGAAATATTTAGTTTTAAGTGGTAAAATGCATAGCGCTCGCCAAAGTTTGATTGTATACACCACTCAGACAGCCGCCTAGCTGTGTGTACAGCAGCAACGACAGTGGAATGCCACCGCGTAGTTGGGGGATTTGTGGCGAATATTTCTGTTAGGCGCGTAATTCGAGGTGCGTAAATTTGGGTTCCACTGAAATAAAGAATTATTTTGTACACCAAACAGACTGATTTCAAAGAAGACGTTAAAGAATATTTTTGTATAACACAGTAATTAGAATGACGAAATCATTTTGCAAGAGAGCCATACAAAATGATAATTTTAGAATTTATGACACAATGATTTTAAATTTGTTAAATTTAAGTAAAAAATAAATCTTCGTTGTCAGACGTTCAGAGTTTCTGACGATTATTATTTAACGTTATTTAAAATTAGAATTTTATTTTGAAGCATTTTTTCATGTTGAAAAACCTAAAGTAGGAAATATAAGTTTTTTTAAATGAGAATCCTTTTTTTCTTATGTACGGTTTTTTCACTTCCTTTTTTTCCTGTCCGGTTTAATCTTAGAACCATCTTACTAAGGGTTCAAAATGTTTGATATTTTATAACAATGTATGTTTGTGTATGTATTTGATTTTTAATGAAAACACATTTATCACACCAAGACCGGTTTTACTCAGTATTTTAATGTTTTTCAACTGATAAATTTTATTGCATCAAATACAATATATCAGTTGAATAAAAATTATTAAATTCATTTCATGAATAAAATTAACAGAACAAATATCTTTACGAAACTGCTTATTCTCAAACGTTCGTATATGCATATCAAATTCGTTTTAGATTCGGGAAACTGCACGATAAACTTTAACACTGTAATATTTGAAAACAACTTTGTTCCGATTCTCGGTGGCTGTACTGGTGTTTGTTATTTTGTTTTACTAGTCCGTATATCTATTTTCCCATTATGTAAGCACTCTAGGGGTCTTGGGAATACCCTGATATAGCGTTAGTTTAGTGATGTGTTCAGGTGCAAGGCCTGTAGTGATATTATCAAGTGAGATACGTTGTACACTGATTTAAATACGCGTTGTATGATGGCGATACAGAATAATGTTTATTTATAGTTTTCCTCGATCATGTTGATTATTTCAATTCTTTTTAATTATTGATTTCGAAATCTTTATTCCCATCAATTTTAATACCAAACATTATCGCTTTATTGGGAGATACGCGATACCATTTCAATATTATTTTAGAGAAGTTCAGTTAAATAAAAAATAAAAATATCTTTGTTATTCCATTTGTTCTGTTACAAAATGTGACACGTTTTTGTCTCATCAAACAGAACATCGACTTTTATTTAAGAATATGCGAAACAGTTCATAGGAAATGATCACAGTTCCGTTAAAATAAAAATGTTGAAATACTCCATCTAGTAAATAAAAAAAGGTTTTAAAATGAGTAGCTTGGAGTTTTTGAAAATAAATGGAAAGAAAATATAAATAAATAAGATAGACGGATCATCATTAGTGTTTTTTTGTCCATTTAGTCTCAGTTGAAACGGAAAAGGTTAGATTTTTTGTTGTTGTAATTTATAATTGTATAATTAGAATCAATTTTTAGTTTATTCGTAAACCTCGTCTTATTCTGTTTTATAATCCTTCTCAAAGAAGCAAAACACGTGTCTCATTTTGTAACACAACAAGTGGAATAAAAACGTTATCATATTTAATTTCAATATTGGCAATGTAGGTTTTCTTTAGTATTTGTCAAGTTTTAAAAAAGAGTTTATCAAATATTTTCATAATTTTATTAAGGTTTAAATATGTTCTTAGGCAGAAAATGCTGTTAACTCTTATCGATGCGCCTTTTGTAGGAAAATTTCCAAATTTTGATTTAATTGTTTATTTGTTATTTGAAAGAATTGCAATGTGATATTACAGCCCTTCCGAGAATTGTGATCCGAATTATTTAATGTATTAACTTTCTCAACCTCTATACCAGTAATTGGAGACATGCAAATTATTTTCACTAGACTTAGCGTGAAATAGGATTCACTAAATGTTTGATTTGATTCACTACCGTAAAATAGCAACAACATTTTGCATGCGTTAAGCAAATTATATCTAAATTAAACAAATTAAAATAATTTTCTCAGAATTTTGCAATATTCCATCCATCACAAACAACCCAGGATTTTCTATAAATCTTTTGCGTATTTAGTCAGCTTATTTCCAAGTTGAAGCCAGAACCGTGAGTGACGTATGGAAAGTACAAAACTTAAACAAAACTGAAATTTAATTGTATGACCTCCTGCTCAAATCTCCCGAAGAGAAAATTTATAATAATATTCGAAATTTTTTTATAATTAAAATAAAACTGCCAGTTAAGTAGTCTTGATTTAAATTAAAAGATAAAATATTTTCTATAAAATAAGCCATAATGTTTTTTTAAATGTTACAACGGCATTTCACTATATATTAAACGAAACTATTGGATGTTTGTACATATGCATTGGCCGTCAAACGGTACTTTATTTTATTCGCTCTGCTGAATCCAACGTCAATTGAAAAGCAGTATTCGTGGAAAGAAAAACAAAAAAACTCATGCTATGCTTCTAAAAAACATTTTTCCAAATAAAGTTGAATAATAGACGACAGCGAAAAGTGAACACGAAAGTTGTATTTTAAATCCAACGAGAAATTCTCAAAATATTACCGAAATTAAGACATGTTTTTGTTTGGGATTAAAATATTTAATATGTTTTCGCTGTTTGATATTAAAACATGTTTGATAGCACAAATTATTAGAACTGATGTTCCAAAACTCACTTAATCCAAAATAATTAATGTGTTGAATGTTAAATATCAGCAAATTGAATATAAAAAAATGTTTTTATATGATATAACGTGGTAAATATATAAGATGAAAAAATATCAAAATCGTTCTGTTATATAATATCATGTCTCTGTATCAATTATGAAAATTGATGCTCTCATGAGAGAGAAAAAAAATTGCAGGAAAAAAAAATATTATTATTTAAAACAAAGTTTGTAAATCATTAAGAATTATGCTATATCAAAGATAATCATAAAGTCTTTGATAGTTCTGAACATTATACGCTGTGGTTTATTGGAAAACATAAGTCTTTGTGCACCATAAGCGCTATTTTTTGTCAATTTAAATTAAATAAATTACCTTTGGTCATGTAAGTTTGCAATACTTAACTGCTTTGGATATGGTCTGTAGAAAAAGTTTCAACACTCCGTATACATCTGTCGTATACATCTTTAAAACTATTTTAAATAATACTTAACGTTTTTAGATTCATTCATTTTATTCTAAAATGGTGAATTTTGAAATACAAATTATTATCGACAGCTTGGTGTTTTTATATCATATATAATATTACTTTTTTGATGAAATAATCAAAACTAGATCTTGGGAGATTGTGCAATTAGGGCTTAAACCCCATCACTATAATGTCAAAAATATCTAAATGCATGTTCGAAGCTCGCGTTTTTTTTCACGAAGAGGTTTTTATATACTTTGTGTGCTGCTTTTTTCTTATCTCAGTGCTTATGTATTTCTTTTATATTGTGGGTGACTGCACCACTTGCAGTATACTAGGTACATAGAAATCTGCGGGCAGACAAGCAGATCAATCAAAATTAATTCATATTCTAGATTTATATGTTGATTCTGTAGAATTGTCTTTTTTTACTTCAAGTATTATGTAAATTAAATTCGTAGAATACATTGCGGATTGGCGTGTTTTTATTTTTGTTTTTGCAGAGTAAATATCTTTCTATGCGGTTTAGTTAAAAATTAATACAATTTTGAATGAAAAATGAATAACATTTGGTTATTTCAAAACTTTTTTGTGGTTCAATGCGAAACTTCGAGCCATACTTTGAGCGCTCCGGGAATAGTGTATGCACGTTCAACCGACAGTCACGCGCGGCTGGCCACATTTATTTAGGGAAAAGGCTCTCTACGACTGTAAACACTGAAATATGAAACACAAAATTCCAAATTGAAAATTTAATTCCATTCCCGTAGTGACAACACGTTTTTATGACAACACTTATGCATAGCATCGGAGTGTTCTCTTATTTGGTTGGCATATTATTTGTTACAAATAAAAATACGCATAATAATAAATATATTCAATCGTTGAAATTTTCCATTTAAAAAATAAAGATTACCTTTTATTTGGTTACTTTTTATGCATGTACTTCTCTGAATGTATTTTCTTTCCAACCTCTCTCAATCCTTTGGCTGCCGTAGAAAAAAGTGAGTTTGTACCTAGCACGCCAGCAATAATTTTCAATTATTTATTTAATTAGCTATTGAGGAGGTAACTTTTCCCTGGCATGTTGAGCACGAAAAATGTGATGAGATGTCTCGTCTGTGGCAGCCAGCTATCCAGTTAAGCGAAAAAATACAAAAAATAAAGTGATACACAATTATAAATCTCTTACATTTCTTAAACAATCTAAATCATTTGGATGACACCCTATATTTTTTACCACCTTAATAAAAAAAACAACGTTTTATATGTTTTCCTTAAATTAGTTAAAATTAGGATCCAAATATATGTACGTATGTTTACATCATACGCAAAGAACACAGTAAATATATATTTTTTTTTAATTAAAAGATATATATTTGGCATTACAGCAAATAAAATCCAGGTTACCAGATATTCTTTGATCAAATGAGATAATATAAATTGTTTTTTTTACCAATAAATATCATTTTGAGGAACAAAGACCTCACCTGCCCAATATTTTAAATATTAATATATTTTATTATATCAACGCGGTAAAAGGATAAAACGTTTACCAAAACTCAGATGAACATTAATTGTTTTACCAAGAAATGTTAGAAACGAATAGGGAACAATTGAGGAATTTGCCAATTTTAAACGAACAGATGATTTTTCCTACCTCACCACTGCTTTATCTTATATGTAAAAGCTCTTGCATTCAGTAAGAGTTGAGTAAAGAAATTATAAGACTCACCGATAAATATGCCCCTGTATATAAATGTTAAATTCAAATATATGACGTGTTTTTAAATGACTCATAGAATCATAACTATCCCTTATATTTCTCGCGTTAAGAAAAACACTCATGCACCTATGTCCTATATGAACTTCATAAAATATTTTATCTTGAAACGACGTTTGTGTTTCATATGCATGTCTTCTTCTGAAAAAGAATTTACGGCTTTATTAAATTGAATTTCATGCCATCAAATCCATGTGTGCAGATGCCCTTTCAAGTAGGTGGTTCAAGTAGTAGGCAATGCAGAAAATCACTACGTCGTGTGTTGGTGAATATTTTTTTAAGTTGATGCAATAAAATTATCGTAGCAATAAATCACACCAAAAAGAATATGAAGCTTAAATATTGTATATAAGCCGTATAATGTTATTTTAATACGTTTCTCATGTTTAATGTTAAGTTTACTTAAAAGAAGTTAAAAGTTAATGTTAAACATTTATCTGTCCTTTTGGTAGAATGTAATTAAAAGACAACGTGAAACGAAATTACTTTTAACTAGATGACCGATTGGATTACATATTACAGCATATTAAACTACCAATGTGGAAAATACTATTCGTAATATAACTTAGATTTTTTACTTAGAAAACAATACATTTATTTTGACACCGGTCTAAAAAACTACTTAGAATATTTTCCTAATATGAATTTAAAAAAAGCTTAAATTACCTCTCAATTTTTGTACCACCAACTCATTTACAAATTATTACTAACAAGTAAATCTTAATAAAATATGAGCCTGATATGTTTTTTATCATAAAATACTTACATTATTAATGTTTGCATATTCATAACAATTTTACCATTATTTTTTAATGAGGTTTTTTTCCAACAATAAAAATAAACATAACTCGAAAAGATTAAAAATTGTCTGAAAATATATAAATGATATATTTAATATAAAAACACTTGTATTAATTTCGTTTTTTTTATTAATTCAAGACCGGTATCACTCATTAAGAAAATTTTCAACTCATATTACTAATATGGTGTCATAAACCAATTGTTTTCCTTTATAATGTATTTCCACCAATTATTGACATTAAACACTTTAATCGTGAACATCGATATATTTTACACATAAACTGTGAGTAAATTCTATTTTTTACATCTCATTCAACCATAAATAAATTGTAACAAAATCATAAATATTGAAGTAATACAAATCAATACATAATGACGAAGTCAAAAACATGACAAAATATTTGAATTACACTTGATTTAAATCTTTTAAAAGTATATTCCTGCGAAACTTAGTTATATTATTATACCTACAACAAAGTTTTCAATTTTTATTAAAGTTTATTTTGAGTTAGCAAGTGATAAAAATAAATTTAATTTTAAAAGATAAAATCCTATTTCGCTAAACGAATTTCAATGAGTTTTAAGTAATGCGAATAATACTTTTTAAACATAATTACCGGATACGGTTTTTTATCTATCAATATGCTAGCATTAGTAAGCTATAATATTAGAAAGCAGAGGTATTGTCTGCTACAAAGTGTGGGGGTAAAGTATATTTTTGGCAAATGTCGATATGCTAGAAAGCTAGATGCAACCGGGTCCCATCTGTGAATACTTTTTTTCGATGAGAATATAGATTGAAGTATACTTTTATTTTTGTATTTAATATGAAGGGATTTTTCGAAATGCACAAAAATGTGATACAATCGGAAATTTGACATTTTGAATTGATATTTACATTGGTAGATGCAGCCGATTTTATCAAGCTCTTTTTTATACAAAATTATTAAAAACGCCATTTTCCGTCATCTTTTTAAAAATTAAAATTATTCAATTATTAAAGGTATTCATGAACAATAACAACAATGCTGCCTTTCAGAAAATATGAAAGTAAGATGATAAAATAATATAATTATTTTTCGTATTTTTGTACATATTTTTTTTGTTGTATTGTAAAAATCTGCAAAGAATCAAAACTTTTTTGCATCAAAGGAGAATGAAAAAAACCAATATCAGTTTTTGAAGCCTTGATTTTATATAATAAATATTTTCTAATGGGGGTGATTGAAAGGGAAAATTATTTTTAGATATGTGGGTGAGAAAAAACGTATTTTTTTAGAATAAATTGTAACATATAAGCTTTCGAAAATAGAATAATATTTAAAAGAACAATACTATTATGCTGAAAGTCAAACAATACTTCTTAATAAGATCACAATACAATGAAAAGTTTTTTTTTCGTGTATAGAAAAGTATTTACGTATCCAAAAAAAGAAGCAGGTAATAACTTTACAAAAGTTTTACCAACAAAGTCACCGACTTGAGTGCAAAAATATATTTTCAAAGAATGTAAAAAATAGCCAAAAATACAGTTTATACGATTGTTCTACAATTTTGACATTATCTAAAATAAATATTGACTTATTACACCCAAAAAGAGTTTTTGGAAGTAAACATGTTGAATAATTATTAATAAAGTTTGAGAAAAGAATGGACCTGAGCTTAAAATATATTATTCATTGAGAATAAAACAAACACTTACAACAGAAAAATAACAATATTGAGTTGTATAAAGAGTAGTATGACGCACTTTGAATTTACTTTTAAAAGTCCAAAATATTTTTGTGCGTTAATATTATGACGATTCTCGGAAAAAAAATCTCAACTTGTAATGCTTCGACAGAGAATAAAAAAACAATTTGAATTTTTTAATATATATTGATGAAAATTATACAAAACATTGCGAAAAAATAGTCTATTTCATGCTATTTACTAAGCATAATTCAAGTTGAACAAAAAACCGTTTAAATTTTAGTTTTAAACAATGACGTCTTGTCGACAACATCAAATATGCAAAGTTCTCACGTAGCAACTAGTAGTAGAACAGTCACATAGAAAAATAAATGTTTGAATTTTTGAATTTCAGCACTAAAACCCGTGATTCCAGAATCAACCGAAGCAATGACCAATAGTTTTATCCACTTGCTTACAAGACTGCTCGGAGTACCGATAGCAATACCGGTCCTGATCATATAAAATAAATGAGTTGGTTATAAAGAGTGTTTTAATTTTTGTATAGAATAACCTTCGACCGAGCTTTGACAGTGAACACATTAAAAGTATACAGGTAAATTAAAACACTTTTTTTGGTTATCCATAAATCCTGAAAATAATTGTATCATCATAATCAGTATATTAAAAAAAAGTATGTAATTTTTAAATGCTTATGATAAGCTCACAACAAGTATAAGGGATATATCACGCATTTCCATGTGTATGTTAGTTGAGTTCGTTATCAAAATATACGTTATGATTTTAAGCGTCACAAATGGGTGTATAGTACATTAAACCGGAATATCATAATTAGTTTTGTCAGCGATCAAAGCAACTCTGCCAAGTAGACAGAGACGCACATCTCCCCAATCACTTTTACGTCACGTTTATACCAGTCATATTGCAAACAAGTAAGTAGCAAAATATACGTAAAGCTAGGGCCTGTGGCATAAAACCCCTGCTGTACTTACTACTGTTAAACTGGGGGAAAGAAACATTAATAATATGATACAATTCAAATATTTTTTTTGCATTCTTATCAATTTAAAAATAATAGCGATAAATATATTTTAATACAAGCTAAGAGACTAAACATACTTTGACTGTAGTGGAAACAGATTCTCATAAAAGCTTATGTACATATTAAAGAATGTATTAAAACACGCCAGCTTACGATGATAACTATTATTTCGTAATCAATGAAAAAACATTAAAATTTTGGTTGTTTTTCGTTGCGTTTGAGAGATAAGTGTGTTCGATCATTCATATATGCGCTTTGTCTCTAAAAAAGGTTGTAGGAAACAAATGCTTAATATACTTTTTATGCAAAGAAAAACACTGAAAATCGCAATTTTGCGAAGAAAATTTAATTAATATCTCAAATAATGTAATCGATATTGAATAAAGTGCAAAAAACGGCGCCTGTATTTAATAATTTATTGTGGTTTTTAATCTAAATACTTTGTCTAAGCAACCACTAGTCATTCTAAGACTGGTAAGAAATTAACAAAGAAGATGGATTAGAAAATACTCGAGCCCCCAAATAATGCTACGTTAATAAAAATAGTCCACACCTTATCATTATGTGGACCATATGGCTTTCTAATGGACTGTTTGTTACTCAGTTGCTCTTTTTTATTTTAAGAGAGTAGAGAACTAGTGGCTAGCTTATCGCTCTCGCTGTTTTCGAGGATAGGAACGTTTGAAGGAAATTTCAGACATCACACACATCCATGCCATCAGGCAGAATTCTATAAATCAATTTATAAAAACTGTCCATGCTGGAATTCAAACCCATGATTTCTGTAACCGAAACCATAGGTGCTGACCACTCAACCACGTACCCAGCTGTTACTTTATTTACTTATGCAAAATTACTTAACTTAATTTAAACTTTTTGAGAAAGTCTACCCATTACTTAAATCGTTACGTTTGTGTACAGTTATCACATCATAATAGTCAGGAAGTATGAAATTAATTAGATAATAATACATTAAAATGTCAAACGTATATAAATAAAACATTACTTTAAATTCGTTCAATTGGTTTCTATAAAAAATCCATAGGTTTTTTTTTGTAATATTTTCAGTACCATTAAATAATACGAAAATATTTCATAATCTCTGGAATTACCGAATACTTGAAAATGAGTACTTCATATTCCCTCGCATATTCAATGGTTGGACCCTTTTTAAATACAAAGGGGAGCCATCCAGTTTGCTTCGTTATTTCTAGAACAAAGAAAACGAAAAGTTTCCTCCGTAAATCAACCAGTTCAAAGTACTTACGATAGAGGAAAAAACTTACAACGCAAATATCGTATACAAATTTTTAATGGCTCGCTTTCTTTTTATAGAATGGAAGTTGTTACCGTTCGAGGTACCTACTTATAAAACACCATTTTATTTTTGGAATGTAACAAAGAAAACTTTTTGTTTTGTCATAGTTATCTTTTGACATTAATACATCGTTATGTAGGAGCTTTTGTAAGCTACTTATGTAGGAAAATCAACATAATAGAATCATATTTTTAAATATATTTGTGTACGAAATTTGATCACTTAAATATTTTTAATCAGGCAAAGCTCTATATTAAGATACATGTTCGAAAATAAATTACTCGTCTTTATCGTCAAATATAATTATTTTTAACTTAATCACAACCCTTTGGACATGTAGTTATATGGCATGTTTGTTGTTACTAAAATTATTCAATAACAATTTCATCTAACGTTTGTTGACTTTTATTTTATTTCTTCGGTACATTATCTTAAATAAATGAATGGAAGACTCCTTTATAAATGGTAGATCTAGACTCGGATCGACTCCTGATTTAAAATTATTCAATCAGTTACAGAAAAAGTAAATTTGTGATGATATGATAAACGATGTTAAAGGTTTTTATTTGGAATAAATCAAACGCCTCGTGTTTGAGGCTTCCCACCGATTAAAATAATACTAATCACTACATAAAGTTTTGCAGAGAAAAAATATTATTTAATGATTTGCGTATACATTTATACGAATGAATAAAAAACCCAGCATTACAAATTATAACGTGACACATATTATTTTAGTGATATTATAAAACTTGAGGTATATTTGTTTTAACTAAGCCACTCGAGATGAAAAGATAGAACAAATATTAAAAAAAAAAAAAAAACACCAAAATTATCTCAACTTTTCTAGTATATGAACGTTTGTTATCGATAAGGAAATCTATTTTGGATGCCAACAACATATTGTATTCAGAAGAAGATGTAGGCTTTACCAGTAAATAAAAGCAATCAGCTTAAAATAACAATAGCAATATTTTATAACAAACATTTTTCTAAAAAAAGTGGGTTTTAATATTTTCCCACGCAAAATTAATTAATATAATTTGATCGAAATGAAATTATTGCCTATTACGGTTTCACATCAATTTCTGTAATTTAAATAGCGTGCTTTTCTTTGCCAGAATGTTTGTATCAAATAAACATAAATTATTGAGCTAACAAATGGCGTTTGTCTATCAGGTATAATGGTATATATTTAAGTAATAAAATCATTCATAATTAATCTGAGAATATTAAAAAATATTTTACGTTCACATTTATTAGGTAGAATGAAATTTTATAAAAAAAAATATTCCATAAAATATAAACAAAAAAAGTTTAAATACACGTATTCAAAGCGTATTTTTAATAGACACAGAAAATTAACAATTTTCATAAAGAATATAATCCAAATAAAAGTAAACTATAATTGTATTAAAGTCGACATTTCACTAAAAAAGATGATGGTGACGTCAAAAATATTTTAACCAAAAACTTCTTCACAGTTACTTCCAGTTGCAAAGACTGATTGGTTGACCATGGCATAGAGAGGTAAACATATTCATCAGTTAACTATTGTGAAATGTTGTTTCGTTTATTATAATTGTTTATGTTATATTTATCAATTTTGATGTGCATTTGTATCACCTTTGATGTTATGTTACAAAAAGTATTAGTAAAAATATTATTGATTGTATTTATCCAATGTTAGAAAATGGTCAATTCCTATTTTTTTATTTCTTTACCATAAACGGTTTTTTCAAAGTTTATAAATCTTAATAATGTTAGTTATCTTATATAGGCGAAGAGCCATTTCTGCAACTATCAATTAATATTATATTTCAATTCCCAGTGGATGTAATCAATCATTATTTTGCAGAATTTCCCATCATCTCGATTCCAGAAACCCATTCATATATAAACGGAATATTTGCATATCCTTATAAAAACAGAAGGCTTTGATAAAAAAAATATTATATTACATCTACAATATTGTGGTAGCCTAATTTTATGCATCTACAGCAAATTTAAACGTTTCTATAGAATATTCATGATTATTTCTCAGAGAAATTTGGCCTACACCTGGCAATATACGAATTTGATTAATCTGTACTCTTTTACGCCTAATGAAACTAGTAACTTTTTGTCATTTTTTATCTTACAGAATGCATTTGCAATAAAGATTGGATTTTTTAAATGTACTATTTGCAATTGAGTATGTAAGACTTTGGGGTATTTTATAATGTTTTCAGCACATTCTATTACTTGCAATTGATTCAGAAGCAGTCATTAACAATTTACTCAATAAAAACTCGTCATAGAAGTCACACCACGATGGATGAGAAAAATATATTATTGTGTATGATAACGTAATTTTTAATTTATTATCTGAATTTGATCATTTTTATTTCACGGATCGTTTTTTTTGTAAACAATCAAAAAAATATAAGTACCCAATAAATATTCAATAGGAGATGAATCACAATCTACTTCGAATAGTTTTGTATGCAATGTTTTTAGCCCTACATGATTTTCAAAGGATAGAATAGCGATGAGAACATGCGTGTCGTGTCAAATTGACTGACAGCTCATCCCCGAAGCTTTAAACATATTACTTTATATCGGCTAACGCTACACGCCATCTAATCCAGGATTAGTTTTACTTCACTTAATTTAGAATTTCGTGTCTATTAAAACAAGGTGTCCCAAAACAATATGTATTAGTTAGAAAAACAAAGAATATAATGGCATGGAATCGGACACTACTATTCAAAGAAAAGAATCAATGAAACAAAATTAAATGTGATCAAATATTTCATTCAACGCAAAAAAAACGAGATGTATGTTTAAAAAAGCCGTTAGTTAATACATTATAACAGTGCTTCCCAACCTGGGGGTCGTAAAATTTAGTATAAAGTCCAAATATCTATATATTTAAGTCTGTCAAATCGGTGCTTCCCATATTGGGGGGCACGTAATTTCTTTAGGGGTCGCCACGGGAATGCAGGATTGAGAAATTTGGATTCCGGGGAAAAAGTATAGCAAATCGAGGACTTTGAATTCGTCGGTGAGCTAAAAAAAAACGAATTACGCAGACAATCCGGGGAAAAAGTATAGCAAATTGAGGATTTCGCTTTTTCTTTGGGAAAAATTTTGGGGAAAAAAAATAATTTTGGGAAATCCCCAAATTTCTAGGTTTTTGAATTCGCCAAGAAATTGTTTGAAAAAACTCAAATTTTCTCAATCCCGAATCCCAATTTCTACAGGATTTTATGTTGAATGTTTAATCCCGGGATTGAAAAATTGTCAATTTTGAAGTCTTAGGATTACAAAAAAGCAGGATTACAGTAAAGCTTGTAGGATTAAAAAAATTAAAGTAGAAGCATAATAATTTCAATTATTTATTCGAAACTAATAAAGTTCAACAAAATTTGGGGTGACATGTACAAGGTACAAGCATAATTATAATATACATATAAGCAGAAGGGTTTGAGGTGGTTGATATCCGACCGACCGGAAGTTATTAGATTTACACTAAAGCTCTCTTTTAAAATATGCTTTGATACTGCTGCTGCTGTTAAAGCATTTCACTCATACCAAGCTCAGTGAAAATGAAAAAAATGCATGCCCTCGTTATGAATTTTTACAAAATATTAAACGAATAATATATATATATGTGTTTATATGTATATATTGATATTTTACATACCAGTAGTTCAATAATTCAAAAACATTTGAGAAAACCGGTTAATTGATTTTGTTTAAAACTTAAATGCTATGTAGGTAATTGAATTCACAATTTAATTGTATTAAATTTCTTTCTTATTTTGAAAAACCCTTTAAAATCATAAAACAATTATTATCGAAGTTGGCTAGTTTTAACTAAAGGAATCTGCATTTATTTTTTTAAATTAGTTAAAGAATTTTTAATATCTTCAAACTATATTTTTTTACCATGTCCGCTCCTGATGTGGATAATATGAATCATAATGGAGTATATCTCAACAGAAGTGTTTCTACGAGAACTGCTTGTTACTCAGCCTCTCTTTTTTTCCAAAAAATAATAAAAGGATATTTGTAAGACAGGACAAGTGTCAGCTAATTGTATAGGTGGGAGGTATTTGGGAAATTGAAATCATCACAAAAATCGATGCATTTGATGGAAAATACAATTTATAAAACTTTTTGTACTGAAATTCGAACCTGTAACTTCCGTAATCAAAGCCAACGGCGTTTACTACTAGACTATGCAGATGCACTACAGGTCATATACTTCTAATCAAAATTAAACGTTGTTAGTAATATATGATCATGTTAATCAACGAATTCATTTTTCATTTTATAATCGGGGGCGTGCGTGAAGGACGTATAATGTACGTGTATATCCGTAATGCTACCTCTAGAGAATTATACCGAAAAATCACAAAGCGCTCAAATCGAAACGCTTTTTCTACGGTTTGTGCATATTGTGTTTGAGAAGGGTCATCACAAATTAATACTGACTGAAATAATATATTATCTATTAATAAAAACTAAATATTTCTTTAAAAAATCAGGGGTTGGCCGTTTTATGACTCCACAGCCCAGCTGAAGCCACAAAGCTGCCACAGTCATAATTACAAACAATATTAAGGCCATCGATTCTACGCACACACCTAATCTAGAGTCAGGTTATGCCATAAGTTATGCGGCAAGTAATAAATCTCCTACCCAATGAACAATTGGGCAAAAACGGCGACCGCAATTTACGGTCACATGTTGTGAAAACCGCAAAACGGTTAATTTTCGCAATACAACCTGCGCACTGAAACATTCATAACGTTCTTGGCCTCGGGAAAGTCAGGGAAATGGATATTATACAGGTATTTATCCATTTATGGCGAATTGCGTAATGTATTATATTACAAACAACACATAATTTATTCATTGATCGTTGAACAGGAATCTACTTAATACGACTAGAGACTAATTTATCATTGTATAATTCTTTATATACATATTACTTGCATTGACAACTCTTCATGAAAATCCATAATTTATTGGTATTTATGAAATAATAATATATTATTTTATTAAAGCACGTCGGGTCTATGACACAGTGGTAGACATTGTTGGAGTCCATGCTGGACCTCACGGGTTAGGATCCTAGTTCGAAAAGCATTTTTTCTATGTTTGTGATGTCTAAAAACTACCTCCCTCCCACCTTTCTAATCCTATAATAGAGCGTACAGAGAGCGATTAGCATACCACTAATCTTGTATTAACCCTATAATTTCAACCTCTACTCTCTTCGAAAAAGAAGAGAGGCTGGGAAACTTGCCAGCAAGCACTTAGAAAATCAGAAAATTCTGTTGAAATACTTAGAGTTGAGAGTGGACACGGGAAAAAGACACGTTAAAATTTTATATTCCTCACTCTGGACCGTTTTTGTCCACTTGAAGTTATATTGACACTATTTTCAAAATTACATTTTTTGTTAGCTAGCTTGTTGAGCTGTGAAACGAATATTTGCATATTGAAATAAAAACACAGATAATTTGTTGAACTAAAAATTAGGTGTGTATAATATTCTTTATATTATCTGTTTTTTGCCAACCTAATTATTAACCCACTGTAGTCTAATTGGTAAGAGCTTTCTCTGCCGTTAAGGCGAGTCTAGGTTCGATTCTCGGTAAGGTCGTTGTAAAATTAAGATTTTTTCAATTGAAATTTGAGACCTAAAACGTGGATGTTTGTGATGTCAATTTCCAGCGAGTTTTTTCGTATAATCTTTTAACTTGAAAATATTTGTCGCGCAGGCATTAATTGTTATGCCAAATATTAAAAGATAACGGAAAATTGTAAAATTATAAAAATACTCTGGTCTTTAAATGCTTAAGCAATCGTAATAATTGTTTTGCGTTAAGAATAAACGTATTTTTTATAGATCTTATACAGTGCAAAATTGACGCATTTTAAAAAGTGTTTTTATTGTTATAGCACTATCTCTATATTTGGAAGATATTTTTCTTTAAATAATTAAAACAGTCCACATGGAAGTATAGTGTTGGACAGACATTAACGAAAACGTTGGGTAGTTAATAATTACAGATCGATTTTTGTCATGTGACGTAGTAAATATTTATTAGGAAGTTAAGCACAACACCGGAGATCTAATTTTGGAAGATTTCCCTTGGAGGTAATTCGACGAAAGCGCTAGATAATTTTAAGACGTCATCCAAATTAAGGGCCACCTACATGCAAAAGTTTGAAAATAGATTTAATCATGGGTAAAACGCGGGAGGAGTTTAATAAAAATTTACGATATAACGGTTGTAACTTTGACAATATTACGTACTAATTCACATGAAGAAGACAGTAAAATCATATATTATGATCTATAATCTCTGTACATAAAGGGTCGAAATAACTTCATATTCAAAATATTTTAGTTGCATCATTACCAAATGTTAGAATTTCGATCTGAGGTGCTAGTAATCAATGATATCATATGCATTTTTATAATTTATGTAATCATACGTATTCTTGTGCCAATAAGCCATTTCGATAAGATAGATACCTGGTTAGTAGTGGTGTTATTCCAGTGCGTATATACTTATTTTAAATGGTCTGAAATACTCGTTACGTGATTGTGTTGGCGTCGTTTGTACACTCAAAACGTGATAGTGTTGAGTCTTTACACCGTTAAAATAAGTTATATACGCGCTGGAATAGCTCCGCAGTACAGGAAAGCTTATATTAGGGATTGTAATACCAGACGAATAGTTTTATCAATACCAAAATTACAACAAAAAAAATACATAAAGCAAAAAAATAAGACCAATAATGGAATTGCAATACCAGGTAACAAAATAAAAATCAGTATTTTGTTATTTTATACCAAAAAATATTATATTATAATAATCATATATGTATAAATAATTTTATAAATGATTTTTTTAAATAACAAACGGTGTCTTAAAAAATATATATTATTGAATGTCTCGTCAATTACGGAACCTCTCAATATTGATAAGAATAGCAAATTAAAAATATGTATGTTCATCGCAAACAATTTTGTTAAAATAAGGTATTTATACATTATAAATTGAATATTGGTTAATTTTTAATAAAGAAATATCGTTATTTTGGCATTTTCGAAACCAGTTTTTTAATACTGAAAAAATACCGTGAGCTCGGTAACGGTAATGTCTAATACTGGTAATAACCCAGTGTCGGTATTGCAATGCAATCTCTACTTCAAATATTAAAAATCTGAGATGATAAAAAATGACAAAAATGTCATTCATTTAAATTTGCCTAAAATTTATACACACTGATTCAAATATTTTAAAAGTCTCTGAGAATATGAAGAGTTTATTATATATTTAGTATGCTTGAATTTTAATATAACTAAGATCTATATATAAATCGAATTATTTTTTATCTAGCGGAAGTCTTAATGCTTCCGAATATTATCAACTGAGTGTTGATCTATATTTGATTTTTGTATTTCTTTTAAGATTGCACACTTGACCTAAAGTTAAAAGCATGCATGGCTGAAAACATTTGGCATGAATGAAAGCATTTAGTTTGTTTGAGACTCATCAAAGGCACACATTAAAACAGCAGATGTGGCTAGATTCGAGAAATGTGAAAGATTTTTGAAAATTTTAATTATTACAAAGATAATGAATAATTTAATTTATTATTTTATACAAGAAAAGTTAATAGATTTTTCAATGTGATCAGGCCAAAACACTAAATAATAAATCGTTCATATAATACAATTTATCAAACAAAATTTATAAGAATGTCTTTGTTGATTTCGGTCAAATTTTGAATGACGACAGTATTAGACTGGGCTTATTCGATATTGATATCCAAAGCAATGTCATTTAATTTATTTAAAATTTCTCAGAGCTGTCGCTGTTAGCAAACATCCACTTTAACAAAAAAAACAAATGAAATGAGAGAACAGTTTTCTAATCCACTTGTTAAGTAGTGAATTTTTTTAAATTTTAATATTTGTTTCACGTTGCATTCAATAATGTACATCTTAACTTTAAGCTATGATTTTTACGAAGTACGGTATCCATTATATACATCGAAAATTAAAAACAATTGGAAATACTCTATTTCGTACTTATAAGAAATTTGATGATTTTGGTACATAAATATGTTCATATATTATAAAACATAAAAGCATTTTTTTTGTATGTTAACCATGTAAATGTTTAAAAATTTTCTTTGAACATTTCGGCATCGGGATAAATACACTGCTACATTTCAATGGGATAGTTACGACGTAATGAAAAGTAAATGTTAAATATTCGGTAATCTGTTAGATTGTTGATTATGGGAAACTGTCAATATTGCCACGTATGTGTTATCAAAAGAATCAAAACGATGATTGTAAGAAGAAGTCAATAGGATTTGGTTAACAGAATGTTATAGAAAAATATCAATTTAAATTATTTGAGTTCATCCATCGACTTGAATACTTAATGATGCCAAAAAGCAAAATATGGCCCATTATTGACGATATTTAATAAACTTAAATAAAAAAATCGTCAAGGATCATATGATAGATAGATAGATTTTTTAAAAAATTGGCAATTTGATTTTTAATTCATACATATATCACTTCTTGAGAGTTGGCATGGTTTATTTATAAATCTTGCAAAGTAATTCTTGCTAAACCACGTAAGATACTCAATGGCCATTAGCTATATCAAATGTCTAATTTGTACGTGCACTTAACATGCCATATGGTTAATATCATGCAATTGTATCGTCGACAGAAATAGCTGAATTTCGAAATAAAAAGATTGATATGAACAAATTTAATTGATTGCTAGAATGACGCTGAAAACAAATGTTATATCTGCTAGAATAAAAGCGGTTATTCCTTTCCGTGTTTACTATTCATTATATTAATTGTGTTTTTATTTATTTTAAGATATGTACTATTATTTTAATTTAAAGTATTAAAATAATTATTAAAGGTTAGTTACTCATCGTAAATTACTTTTTACAGGTCTTTTCTCAACAAAGTGATTAATTATTTGAAGTAGTCTACAAGTTTAAGCACCCGTACAGACACATATATTACATCGTTTTTCAATTAATCTATGGAGACGTTGTGTTCAAATGTGTCTATGATGTTTACATTCCCTGTAAACCATATGATTCTAAAAACAGCACAGGGAATAATCTAATTAGTGTATTTTGATGCTCTATTGGTATTTTATATTATATTTAACTAATTATTTAACGTTCACTTATGAATTTGTTGACCTACTAATTAATGTTTTGTATTTTATAAATGTAAGTATTGAATCATTAACGACGTAATCAAATATTGTTTTATAAACATAATTTTATCAATAATATCATGAACGAGTCAAATTGTCAGAGTGCGCATAAGAAGTGAGTAGGTACTTACTTTGTTAAAGGGGTGACGCATGAACGAAAATACACACAGGGCCATAATACGATGTCAGTTAAAACTCAATTAGCCGAAGTGATAACTAACCAGACTGGGTGAGCGGAAGTTTGTATAACTGTCATTAAATTACATTTCTCGCACGTTATTTGGAACTGAAGCAATGTTCGTAGTTACTTTACTCTTGCAAAGACACCACCAGCCCCTTCGTTGACGATTCATTGTGCGCAAAGGATAGTTATTTATTTGTGGGACTTCTGCGAATCAATATGGAAGACAATATTAAATGTAAAACTAAGTTAGGCTTAGTTAATAGAATAGTATTTTTTTTTGTAAATACAATAGCTAAATAAAACGATGTATCGGAAAACAAAAGCGATGGTTTTCACGATTCCAAAATGTTGGCAAATCAATCAAATCATATTATTTATCTTTTGTTGATAAAACGTCACATAAAGGTGTATGCAATATTTTTATTCGTATTATCTTGCTATTTTAATGTAGTTTTCATTGTTTTGTGAAATTAGTTTAATAACTGCCATGTTTGTTATACAAAACTATGTTAATTGCCGCTTTTGTTTTGAACACAAATATTATTTTTTTAGAGTCTTATTAAAAAAATGCCAGCTTTACACGATAAAATATCTAAATTGACAAAATATGGAGACCGTTGTCTTTGTTTTAAGAGCTCTTAAATAAAAATAGATTTTTAGTTTTACTTTTATAATCTTTAGTTTCTGTCACTTATGAGAAACTTGTCAAACGAGCCAGAAAGCTAAAAAGCAACCTTATACGGAAAAGCGACTACAGTTTTTTATAATGACAAATTAACATTGTTTCAACACATAAAAAATAAAAAAATAGTGGATACCAAGAGCGAACGATGAAAAATATTCACTTGGCTACGGAAAATTCGTATGACTAATTTTCAAGGAATTAATAATTAACTAATCTGAATCAAGGAAGAGACCACAATTTGGCCGCCAAAATTTAAACGAAGAACAATGTTATTTTTTTTTTTCAAAAAATAAAAACTCATTTGTAGTTTGTAATTCCACTTTTATTGAATATTATCAGAACCGGTTTCGCTCATGACAAGTATTGCCAACTGATGAATATATTTTTTTTATGATTATGGGTCGTATTTTATTATATGGGCGTGTTCGTCACCAATAGAAAGCATTAATTAGAATATTACATCCGAAGAAGTTTAAAAATAAATTGCAGTAATTTCCTAGCCAGTCATATAACATATTAAGATTTGACGACTATTTCAAACTCTCTACTTCTTCGTTTATGAATTTTAAGGTTTATAATTTAAGATTTCGACTGAAGGTGCTTGGTGGAAATTCAATATTAAATTTGAATGATTCAAATTTAAGGTTTATGTTATTGGACGAAAAAAAAAAACAGTCCATGTATTTCCATTATTTTTATTTCGCGCAAAAATGATTAATGATGATCAAAAACTTTTTAAGATGAAATTGATTATTCAAAACAAATTTATCAGCCACTTAGAATTATAACAGCCGTATAGTTAACCACATAGTAAATCAAAATTAATGACAAATCATTTGAAATGTTCGGAAAATATTATGTTAATTTTTGTTGTGCATTGGAAGCGTAAAAGTTTCATGGTAAATTAAGCTCACATAAATCAAATCGAACCTAACAAAGTGAAATGAGATAAAATTTATCTGACGTTACAAAAGTTTTTTCTCTTCAACGTAATTTTCGTTCATTTAAATCAATGCCTCTAGGCTGCTTTTTTCCTAAAAGATAAAAACACATTTTCGTGAAGATTTTATGTTATTTATTTTTATTGAATAAACAGAGTGAACCTTTATTATAAACATGTGTGCTTAAGATTTATCAAAGCTGGTAAAATAACATCGACTGTTGCCATTGTATTATAAAAATAAATAATGCTTTAAATATATTTCACTGACAATTTTAAGCAAATATGGTTAATTTTATTGAGTTACAATATTTAAAAAAATAATTAAAGCGTTTTCAGATACTAATATTTTCAAATTAGAGGAATACAATTCAAGTATATCCTAAGGTAATTCTTTCGCCGCTAGCTAAAAATCAGCGAAGCAGGGATACAATCCTTTTTTTATTCATCTAGTCACGGAGCTCAAAAATGACTTAAGTTTTAACCTTTCGATATTTATAAATATGGAAATTGAAGAAACTTATATTGAATGACAATCAAAATTGAAGTTGGGGTGGAGTGTACAACCATTGAATGTGAAGTAGATGTCTGAAACCTTAACTTATTTCAGCAGAAGTTTTTCTACGAGAACTGTTCGTTACTAAGTCGCTGAACCTTTCTTATTCAAAAAGAGTTGTAGGGCTAGAAGCATAAGACTAGAACATAACTAGTGGTTGACTTATCGTTTTCGCTACGCCTAGTTGTTAAAGGATAGGAAATGGTGGGAGGAAATTTTTAGACATAACAAACACTCATGCGTTCAAACAGAAATTGAAAAATGCAGTTCGTATTGGGACTTGAACCAGTGAGTTCTGGTACGAAAGCTAACAACGCTAACCGCTGCGCCATGTTACCTGTTGAGGTGAACTGTATAACCATTGAATGTGACGTAGGTGTCTGAAACCTTAGTTGTTGCAATTTTATTTTTTTGTAGATATTGAAAACATAGTTTTTAAAAAATATATTTAATGAACAACAACCATAAATGACAATTCGGAATGGTAATAGTATTGTTTTTATATTTAGATAATTGTGTGAAAGCAGAGAACGAGAGCAATCAACTAAATATAAGCCTTTTTCATATCAATAGCCAGTTCAAGGCGCGAACAAGTCCAAATAAGTGATATTAATATATTTACGTTTAATGTTCCAAACGAGCGTATAATATGCTGTGAAAAGTTAATCCTCCAGAGGCGAGAGCTTTTTTCGATAAAAAAAAAATTTAAGCCATATTGAAGTCACGGATAATTTTTATTCCTGACAAAAATTTAAAAAAAAAAACGCGTTGTATAGAAATCCCGCATGACTATATGATCATGCTCATTCTTCTTTTTACCGTGTAATATTGTGTACGGACAGTAGTGAGGACGAGCGTGACCGCATGGGCGCGCAAACGTTAGGGGTTGAAATATAGCTAAACGTGAAATTTTTAAAAATATTTACAATTTGAGCTCTTAAGACCAACATAATTTCAATACAAATATATTAGCAAAATAACTGTAAATAATTTGATGTTTCAGTTTCAAAAAGTCCATTAAAAAAAACGGAAATTCAAAAAATCGCGTGTGCTTTTGATGGTCGTTTCTGTCCCCGCAGCTGATAGTTAACTGAAGTCTGTACCCTTCTTAACCAAATATGAGTGAAAGCAATGATACTAAGGTAGAAAAAAGATGAATAATGGGATCAATAGACAACGGTGTTTACTGTGACCATATGGTCACGCTCGTCCTTGGAGGGTTAAATATGCAAATAATAGTTATGGCTTTGTAAAACAAATGTATCTAGTATGGAAAATTCAATTATGTTAATTGCTTAAAAAGACGTTTTTTGTACTTGTTTCCGTCTTGAACTGGTGCATCTACATGCTTTACATTAGTTTTAAAAATCTGTTCATTTTTAATTGGGAAAGTGATGAACGTATGTACGAGTAGATTTAGAAGAAAGTGTCGAACAGAGACGATATATAAAGCCCTCTGAATTTTATTTAACAAACAAAAATAAATGAGGCATTGTTATAAAAATATTCCAAGATTCCCCTAGACTGCAGTGCGTTCACATCCTTATTCATAAAAAAAATCATTCTTCCCTATTGCGAATCAACTGACAAAACCTATATTTGTGCTCCCAAGTGCCAACTGGTGTTGCAATCTTTCGGCAATTAATCATGGCGCAAGTGTCCTGTGACGTCATTAGCTGACGCCGCTTAGTGTTTTCACGAGGGAAAAAATATTTTTCCCCCACGTACAGCTTTTCCTCGTTTCACCCTGACTGATATATTATTATCTACTTATATATCGAAAGTGTTAATGAACTTTGTGAAGAGGAGTTATTATACACGAGATAATAACTCATCTGTGACTTAATAACTTAATAACGCAAAGCTGTTAGATTTTATATATTGAGCTTTTTGCTGGAAATGAAATTGTTAGCATTATTTTAAAATGCATTGAAACCGTTAGTAAGTAACATGTCCTGTTGATATAATATGTTGAATATGCAGAATTCTTTTCGTAACGTCTGAGTATATATATCAAAGAGTGGCTGATAATCAGACGACTTAAATTTCTTTTTCAGAAGATTCTTTTAGTAAAGAAGTTATTGACATTTTATGTGTCACTTTTAGTGTGTTCACTTTCAATACTTGGTGAACAGGCATTATATTAATAAAACAATATTCCTTTGTACTTCATTCCACTTTATTTATTACGTCAGGACTAGTTTCGCTCGGATATTAATGGAAGCGTAGAATACTTTAGTAATGTAGAGTTTCACTTTGTTAAAAATTTCCCGAATTTTAATTGGATTTATACTTGGCATCATTTGCCACTTATAATTATTAGTAATTGATGATTTTTTAATTATATGCTATAGGTGTTAAGCGTTTTAATTTTTCGTAATTATAATATAATTTTTAAATCAGTTGATAATGCTCGCAATGAGCGAAACCGGTCTTGACGTAATTAATAAAGTGGAATGAAATACAAAGGAATATTGTTTTTATTAAAACATTTTATTTCGCTGGATAGCGAGAACAGCCAATAGGATTGCTAGCAAGATTGTCATGAATTTGGAAAAAAATAATCAAAATATAAATATATGTATGTATGTTATATCTGAATTATTGTTTGAAATGCTCGTATTTTGGATTGAAAAAAAATTCTAGACTAATAATGTTGAACGTATTGCTTTATACATATTTAGAGCATAGATAAATTGTATCTCGTTTGATAAAATATTTTCTATTAATATAGGCTGAAGGACAGTTATCTATTTATTTATAAAAAAATTTGGACTCAAATACTGTGGAATAAGTATTCTCATGTATTATAAATTTCCATAGTCACCTATAAAAATACCAAGTTCTTTACAACATGTTATACGAAAACTACTCTACTAAAAATGTCATTTTTTTTAAATATGACACAAAATAAATTCTTCATTTTGTTAAAAAGAATTGATCGAATATAAATTGAAAGTTGATATTGTCCTTCTCACAAAATTTTAAATTGTCATTTGAATCGTTCAAATTATGTACGTTAACACAGATTTTGTCACTAACGACCCGGGTTTCACCTTTCGGCATCTTCAGGCGTTCAAGTGCACGGATGAACTTGAACTGAATTATTGATCTTCGTTAGTGATAAAATCTGTGTGAATGTACATAATTTGAACGATTCAAATTTAATATTTAAATTCCACCAGTCAAAATCTTAAATAAAAATTTTCATGTTTAAAAAAAATATTCTTGAACGGATTAAATAATGAAATACTTCAGCAAGCATATCAAAGCTTTAGAGACATAAATGCATTGAAAATATTTTCAATGTGCAAGGCTTGCTGTTTTTACACTCAAAATGATGTAATTAATAGCATTTTCGTCAGAGGGAGACATTGTCACCAGGGCGAGCTTTCATGGTTTGAACATTTAAGCAGATATTTAATTAAGATAACAAAAGCTCGGTGTTGGATAATGCTAATGGTTTATCCATTTTTAAGCGTTTCAATATTTTAAGTACTTTCTGAATCGACAAAAAAATCTTTATAAAATAATGCATAAGCTTATTCAACAGATTGTAACCGTTTTTTTTTATTTTAAAAGAATTTCGATTAAAAAAAATAACAAATAAGGATTTATCAATATTTATTATATTGTGTGATTTTGTAGTCAACTAATGATAATCATCAAAATACTATTCAACCCAATTCCTTTTTTCTCATCTTATTCAAAGAGAAAGTTTGATTAAATAACTTTCAATTAGTTGTCATTAAGTTATTTTTTTGAATTCTAAAGTTAACAACTTTAATCTAGAAATCAGATGAATCTTTATTAAAGTTCCAGCATATTCAATATAATATAACAATCATCATAATATAATAAAGATCTCGGACATTGGTGTTTGTCATATATTTTCTACTAGTATTTCTCCATTTTAATAGATTATAAAATTCAAATTATTTAGAGCTTTGGCTATATGGACTGTAATGCCAAATAATTATCATATAAATAAGAATCAGCCGCTTTTGTTATTTTTTTCTTTATGAATCCACATGTTTCGCGTTGGGCATTGTCGTTTTTTTGTGTAGATATTTATTTCTATCAAGTCATGCAATTTATATATAGAAAAAAAATACATTTCCTGTAATCAATTCAAATAAAAATAATCCACCGACTGATAAAATACAAACTAGTTTCCGATATATTTTTATACTACGTCAGGTCCAGAGTAAGCGAATCGACAGAATTGACGATGAAATTTTCCTCGGAAAATCGTTACCGATTGCTTCACGGGTCGATACATTTTGTATTGGAGTCAACAATCACGTACAATATTGAATTGCAGAGGCAATCGACAATACTCAGAAAGCTTTCATCAATCTATATTAGCAAAAAGCAGACGTGATGTTTGGAGAAAATTCAC